>JARYHS010008075.1:74018823-74277203 GCA_031002005.1 Vandiemenella viatica
AGAATATCATGGACACTAGACATCCTCCAGGCCTCAATCACCAATAAATTCCTCCCACTAGACCCAGCTCTTATTATCTCTATTATTTATATTTCTTATATTTTCTTTTTCATTTATAGTTTTTCAAAATTTGTCGATGAAGTTTGCTCATAACGTAAGTTTTAAAAAGAACATCACACCATATTATTATTATTTATTATTATTTTTTGCTGTCGTCAGTCTTTCGACTGGTTTGATGCAATCCTCCATCCCTTCCTATCCTGTGCTAAACTCTTCATCTCTACGTACTGTAAGGTAGCCGTTAGTTCTCTAGAAACATCCCCACTAGCTACCCTCAGTAACAAAATCTTATATTATATATATATATATATATATATATATATATCTTTTCAGCCACCACAACCTAGCACAGATCACTGACGTTTGTGGGTGGAAGTAACATGGAGTGTCCTGTCGTGCACAACGTTGGCCGATTGCCGATAGCTGTGGGGATGTGGGAGATATAATGATTAAAGTTGGTCAGTGCAGGGCTTTTTCATATTTCGACCAAAAATTCGTATCTCCGTATACTTCTCTTTCCTGCCACATCTACATAACATAGACTTTTGGTGTTTGTGTGTGGTAGTAGAATCGTCTTTCCTGTCGTGCACTATGGTTGTTAGATGTCGGTAGCTTTGGAGATATGGGAGATATGGGGGTTGAAATTGGTCGAACTGTGGCAATTTCATACTTCTGCCAAAGACAAAAGTGTCATGGTGTATCACTTTTCAGCGAAAACTATAGATTACAGATAACTGGCGTTTGTGTGTAGTAGTAGCACAGTCACCTTTCGATCACAACAGCGGCCGAATTTCGGAAACTGTGGTACTGTGGTAGATATGGTGGTTGTAATTGGCCGACCAAGGATATTTTCGTATTTCGACTGTTTCCGCATTTGTCACTTTTCTGCCACAACTACATAGCATAGAGCATTGGTGTTTGTGTTTGGTAGTAGAATTGTATCTCATGTAGTGCACTATGGTTGTTAGATGTAGGTAGCTATTGGGGTGTGGGAGAAATGAGGGCTGAAAGTGGTCGACCTGTGGCAGTTTTCATACTTCTGCCAAAGACAAAAGTGTCATGGTGTATCACTTTTCAGCGAAAACTATAGATCACAGATAACTGGCGTTTGTGTGTAGTAGTAACACAGAGTCACCTTTCGATCACAACAGCAGCCGAATTTCAGAAACTGTGGTACTGCGGTACATATGGTGGTTGTTAGTGGCCGACCAAGGATATTTTCGTATTTCGACTGTCTCCGCATATATCACTTTTCTGCCACAACTACATAGAGCATTGGTGTTTGTGTTTGGTAGTAGAATCGTATCTCATGTAGTGCACTATGGTTGTTAGATGTCGGTAGCTATGGGGGTGTGGGAGAAATGGGGGTTGAAAGTGGTCGACCTGTGGCAATTTCATACTTCTGCCAAAGACAAAAGTGTCATGGTGTATCACTTTTCAGCGAAAACTACAGATCACAGATATCTGGCGTTTGTGTGTAGTAGTAGCACAGTCACCTTTCGATCACAACAGCGGCCGAATTTCAGAAACTGTGGTACTGTGGTAGATATGGTGGTTGTAAGTGGCCGACCAAGGATATTTTCGTATTTCGTCGAAAGGCATGTGTCTCCACAGATTTCACTTTTCTACCACGACTACATAGCATAGAGCATTGGTGTTTATGTGTGGTAGTAGAATCGTGTCTGTTGTCGTGCACTATGGTTGTTAGATGTCTGTAGCTATGGGGGGTGGAAAATATGAGGGATGAAAATGGTCGACCTGCGGCAATTTCATATTTCTGTCAAAGACGCATGTGTCACGGTGTATCACTTTTAAGTGAAAACTATCAATCGCAGATCACTGGCGTTTATGTGTGGTAGTAACACAGTCTCCCATCGATTACAACATTGGCCGAAATTTGGTAACTGTGGGAGTGTGTGAGATATGGTGTTTGGATGAAACACGAAAATATTCATGATCGACCAATTTCAAAGACTTTTGTGTATCCGTAAATTTTACCTTGCTGCCGTAAGTACATAGCGCAGAAGACTGGTACTTGTGTGTGGTAATAGTATCGAGTCTCCCATCGTGCACTAGGGTGGTTAGATGTCTATAGCTGTCAATATGAATTCTTTTCAATCACGAACGAAGTCGTGGGTACCAGCTAGTAATATATAACCTTCTCTCACTCCTCGTGTTGTTTGAGTCTGATCGCCAAATCGTGAAATTTTGATGCATGTGTTGTAATACAAACTTTGTATTACTCTTCCTATATGCTGGGGGTAACATTTGTCTAAAATAATCTGAAATGATTTCCTTCAATTCGCTGTATCATATTTTTTTTCGTAATGATTGAATGCTATGTAGTTGTTATATTAAATTCGCGATGTTTATCTACCAGTTGGAACATTTTCGAAATGCTGTCTTTACATAATCTTCCCACCCTGCAGTCATTCTGTGCATTATTCATAAGAGCTTCTGCTATTTTCGGTATTTTTGGATATATTTTGTATGCTGTACACAACAGAATTATGCTTCAATAATTTTCAGTTATCTCCTTTTGTGAATATAGGTTACACACTCATCAGGTGCTGTACATATCCACACATCCATCAACAGTTTAAAAACTTCATAAGTGCATTTTAAAATTATTTCAGGAGAACATATGTAGTTACTTATTCAGGCCATTAAAATGTGTTACCTTTCGATGATACCAATACTCCGTCCAGCTCATCCAGTGTTATTGGATCTATATGTTTGTTCATTTCTGCATTGAAATCTATTCCTGTTTGGTCTCAATTTTTTTCTGTTCAAACGGCAGTGAAATATCGTAGCCAGTTAATTGCTAGTATTCTATAAATCGATTTTGAAGTCGCTTATGCTGGACTTTGACATTTCCAGAAGAGTAATTGTCAACTTCAAGGAATATCCCTGTATTCATTTCCAAAGTTATAACTCATTATTAGAAACATTTTAAAGGGTATTGATTGTATCAGGAAAAATTTATTTTAAGAGATAATTCAGTTTGTTCACATTTTGAAACACGTGATCAGGAAAGTAAAAATCTAAGATTTGAAATATCTTTGAATTGAGTAAAGCTACAGCTGTGGTCAGCATTGTTCCGGATATTTTGGTAGTAAAATTAAATAATTTGGCAAAGTTTAATTAGTAGTTTCAATTCAGAGAAAAAAATGAACTTTTTAACTATAAGGAAAACAATTTAGAAATTTATATCAGTCGATAGCCTAAATTGAGACGATTACGAACATATAATGGTTTTGGTAAAAACTTTAAACATATGTCGGATAATTAAGTTTTTAAAGATAGATTGTCGCAGATTGTTGTTGAAGCACGTAAAAATTCCGCCAAGTTGGTCACGTGATAGATTTCAATTTTAAGATTATATAAACCCTTTTGAATGTTAAATTAAATTAAAATGGAACATGATAATATAAAGCCCTTGTAAAAATTTCAGGTTAAACTATTTAGTACTTTTGGAGATATTAATTAAGGAAAAAGTTGCTGACGTCATAGGCTCTGAGAACTCTATAAAAGATCTTGCCGTGAGCTCAGATTGTCTCACTCCGCACTACATTTTCAAAGAAGTAACTTCGTAATGTGTAGTCTCTCATTCATTCACCAGAAAGTGATCACGTAACTTCACGCTAGTTAGCGGGGCGAACTGCTCTGAGTGGTAGCAGTTTCGGCAAATTCTAACATGCCGTAGTACTCACTAATGTTAGGGGGACTTTTTGAGTTTTTGTCTTCTCGTATGAATGTGCGTAACCTGTAATCTTCAATGAAACTGTTGTTCGATGCTTTATCTACGTATCTGGTACCGGTAGTGTACAAGTGATTATATTAATATAAGTGCGTGGTGGCCAATTTATTTAATATTATAGGTACCAGAAGGCTACACATGGTCATAAACTTATTAGTTCACAGTTCAGGTGAAAGTGTTGTAATCCCCCCACGAACATTTTGGCCTGACAATACCCCTTACAACCCTCGTCCTCAATTATCTACTTCATATATTCTAATCTGTCTTTCTCTACAGTTCTTACCTTCGACTGTTCACTCCACCAGCAAATTAACCAATCCAGCATGTCCCAAAATATGACCTACCAGTCTGTCTCTTCTTTCTGTGAGATTCTTCCACAAACTTCTTTCCTCACCCATCATTTCCAAAACTCGTTCATTTCTTATTTTGTCAGTCCACTTAATTTTCATCATTCTTTTATAGCACCACATTTCAAATGCTTCAATTTTCTTTCTTTCCGGTATTTTTTAAGTCCATGTTTCACTACCATAAAGTTCTGTGTTCCACACATAGTTTTAAAAAGTTCTTTCTAATTCCTAGATCAATATTTGAAACTAAAAGGTTTCTCTTTTTCATGAAGGCATTTTTGCTAGTGCTAGTCTTCTTTAAACATCATTCCCACTTCGGCCATCGGTTGTAATTTTGCTTCCCAAGTAACAGAATTCATTTACTTCTCTTACTGAATCCGATCCTATTTTTATATTTAATCTACTAGTATTGGTACGATTTCTGCTACATTTCATCACTTTTGTCTTGCTTTGATTTATATTCAGTCCAAAATCTTCCTTCAGTATTTTGTTCATGCTATTCAGCAACTTCTCAGTACCCTCAGCCCTTTCTGCTAACAAGACAATGTCATCAGCAAAACATAGCATACTGATTTTTTCTCCCTGATCACTTGTGCCATATGGAAATTTTTCTTTGACTTTCTTTATTGCTGCTTCTACATACAAGTTGAATATTAATGGGGATAGATTACAACCTTGTCTCACACCCTTTTTAACTGCTGCATGTCTTTCGTGATTCTCTACTTTTATAATAGCCACTAGATTCTTATATAGTTTATAGAGTATTCTTGTATATCGATACTTTAGACCTGACTTCTTTAAAATTTTGAACATCTTGTCCCACCTAACATTATCAAAAGCTTTTTCTAAATCAACAAATGCCATAAAAGTATCTTTGTTTTTCTTGATCTGCCCTTCAAGTATTAATCTTAAAGACAGAATTGCTTCCCTTGTACAGCAATTTTTCCTAAACCCAAACTGATCTTCACCTACTATCTTCTTCTACTCTTTCCATCCTTATGTACATTATTCTGGTCAGTAATTTTGAAGCATGTGATGTTAGACTAATGGTGCCGTAAATCTCACATTTGTTGGCTTGTGCTTTCTTCGGGAGTGTGAAGATGACATTTTTATTAAAATCAGTTAGAATTTCTCCTATTTCATAACTTTATGATGTCAGCATGAATAATCTTTCGATTCCTTCTTCTCCTAGGGATTTAAGAAGTTCTGCAGGGATCTCATCAATTCCAACTGCCTTATTTACTTTCAAGTCATTTAGAGCTTTATTAAATTCTGTCTTCAAAACAGGATTTCCTAAGTCATCAATGTCGATATCGCCTCCAAAATTTTGTTTGATCTTTCTATATGCAACATCTACTTTACCTACGGCCATTTCCTTTCCTACTTCTTTTCTTTTGCATTTCTTATTTATTTGATTTCTAAGTTGTCTGTATTGTCATTTTTGTACCTTCTCCTCTGATCCATCAGCTGCAAAATTTCTTCTGTGATCCAAGGTTTTCGGGCAGCTTGTTCCATAAAGCCTAATGTTTCTTTGCCAGCTATCATTATTTTGGTCTTTAATGCATTCCATTCGTCCTCGATTGAACTCCTTTGAGTTACTTCTTAGACCTAAATCTACCATTTCCGGAAATTTTTCTCTCATGCTAGATTGTTTGTTTATTCACTTCCAGTCTGTTCTGTATATACTGCTTCCTTATTTGCTTGAATTTCAGCCTGCACTTCATTACTATCAAATTATTGTCAGAGTCTGTCTGCTCCTGTGTACACTTTTCAGTCTTGAACTTGATCCCTGAACCTCAGTGTGACCATGAAATAATCTAGCTGATATCTGCCTGTATCCCTAGGACGTTTCCGAGTGTATATCCTTCTTGCATGGTTCTTAAAGTGTGTTTGTCACAACTAGCTTATATCTTTCACAAAATTCTAACAACCTGCTTCCTTGCTCATTTCTTTCTCCTAGACCAAAAGATCCTACAGTATTCCCCTCTTTTCCTTCTCCCACTACTGCATTCCAATCACCCATGATTATTAGATTTTCCTCCCAGTTCACATATTGGATTAATTCTTCAATTTCAGCGTATACTTTCTCTATTTCTTCGTCATCTTCCTGTGACGTTGGCATATACACTTGTGATAATGAGGTTGAGACGGGATTAGTTTCTAACCTCGTCAGAGTAATCCTGTCACTAAACTGTTCATAATAACTCACCTGCTTCCGTACTTTCTTATTCATTACAAATCCTACACCAGTGACTACATTGACTGCTTGTGTGTTAATTATCCTGTGTTCCCCAGACCAGAAATCCTGTGCGTCCTTCCTTTTAATCTCACTAATCCCAACAACATATAACTTAAGTTGTTCCATCTCCCTTTTTAAGTTTTCTAACCTACCTGCCCTATTCAGACTTCTAACATTCCACACACGGACTCGTAAAATTTTTCTATCCACTCTGATGTGTCCTCCTTAAGCAGTCCCCACCCGGAGATCCGATTGGGGGACTATTTTACCTCTGGAATATTTTCCCCTGGAAGAAACCATCATGATATATGTAATTTGAGAGGATTACATTTCCTTGGGCTATCCGTTGGGTCTTTAGTGCAGTGGTTTCCCATTGCATTCTGCATCCCCATGCCATTGATCATTTCTGATTCACCCACCTTTAGGGGCAGTTTCCAACCCCAAGGGCAAGAGGGTGCCCGGGACCGCTCCCCACTCTTCCGCCATCCTTTCGGAGGCCATTGGCAAGCAGTGGGTTACTCCTTATACCGGGAATCTTTCAGTCGCCAGAGCCTCGTCGATGCAAACAGGGTGCAGTACGTGAAGGAAAGGTTGACATTTTGTTGGGAAAGGTTAGTATAGTATCTCCCAAACCCTTACACCCCACCTTATTATAAGAGAAACAATAAAGCTAAATTGTTTTATTTGTCCTGGCAGTGTGGTCGCTTCGTGTGACGTCGCAGCACCGCTTTGATTGGTAACGTCAGCCAAGGAAACCAAAGCATCATGCATTTCAGATAACTGTTAAGGAACCGCTTTGCCGTTTTCGTTTCGAGCTTTCCAGCGCATGTTACTTAAATTTTTCGGGGCATATATTTTGAAATCATCGGTCAAAATTTTCCATCTATTTACCGATACTGTGAATAATTAAACATTAAAAAAAAAATCGAACAGGGTAACAGAATTTACTGATGATTTTGTCACTTCGCATAATACTAAATTATAACTATGTCATCCACATGATACGATAAAAGCTAGAGGGTTTATGTCCGAAATTATTTTCTGTACATCTTTATTTTGCCCCTTCATGTTTGCGCCATTATCATAACCCTGTCCTCTGCAGTCATCAGTGTTAAGGTCTTGATCACTAAATGGTATTAAAATGTTTTCTGTGAGACCTGCACCCGTTGTATCATCTATTTGTAAAAATGAAACAACATTCTTTTATGCTCAAGGCATTCTCTGTAATGCCGGCGCATTGTAATGTAATTGAAAGTTGCTCTTTATGACTTATATCATGAGTACAATAAGCTATAATTGCATAATACTTTGCATCTTTTGTGTGGGATACTATTGTAGAAATAACTTTTGATCGCGTGAGTTTTTTAAATTCATTTTATATATTTTTGCTAGCCAAATCACCATCCACTGCCAATCTGACATGCCAATAATTGTACAAGGCCTAAGAATTATCCATTGTGTGGAGTAATTAGTTTATCGGATGACCATCTGAATGTCATGTTGTTTTCAGCCAAATACAAGATAATGTGCATCAACCTTTGAAGCACATTGTTCCATAGTAATTTTTTTTTAGAAATTACTCTCTGTTTTTCCTTATCAATAGTTGAACCAGCTTTGAACCTGATTTCAGCTTCAGTCCATTGGATAAACGCTTTTTCTATGTGCAGGACTATTTTCATTCATTTTCAAAGCTTCACTTTAATGTTTCCAATTTTTGAAGCCTTCAGTAGTGGTCAAATTTGTAGTTGAGTTTAAATCAAATAGTATACAACAAAAGCAAAAGACATTAACGTTTGATACTGAATAAGCTAACCACCGACATCTGATAGTTTCTTCGTTTGAAAGCTTTCTTGAGTAATGAGTTGAAGGGAAATGACACCCATGTTCGTCTCTCGGAAAATTATTTAAATATGCTTGTAAGGGTCCATACAAAATAATGTGATCTATATTCCTTGCATGAAGTACATTTGGCAATGTAGCTACTTCAGAAACACTGTCTTATTTTATTCCATGTATGTTGATACTTTTATCAGCCAGAGAAGCCATATCTTGAGGATACTCAGACAGATCATGTAAGGATTTAATGGGCTGGTCAGTTTGTCACCTAGAATAGATGAGTGCGTATTTTTAGTGCCTAATTCAGAATCTAAGGAAATATTGATCGTTACTTGGCTTTCAGATTTTGATGTAAAACTGGTGAGATAGGATTCAATATCAGAAGTACTCACCTTTGAAATTCCTTACAAGCATTTATTAATAGTCATGTTTTTTAGTTTATTCAAAAACTTTGTCTTTGTCAGCTTTTCTTTTATTATTTTCTGAACCAAAGTTAATTTACATATATATTCATCCATTGATTTCAGTTTTGTACGAAGGGACATAATGGCTTGTGACAAAAAAGTGCCTTATAGAAATAATATATACTAGACGACCCGTGCGAAAATTTCACGAAAAAATGCGATGAATAGTGAGGTTGAATGCTTGTAATACAATGAAAAGTAGAACCAAACTTTTGTAGCAAATATATATATATTAGCGTAATATGTACGCATAAAAATACTTACAACATATTACGAAACAGTTAGTAAAATTTAAAACACTTTATTTACGACAAACTGTCACTGACTTTAACAGAACCTGAACAAAATGCAAGCAACATATCAACATCTCTGTGATTTTTGTTGATGTGCGAATAAAATGTTTACATTGGAATTTAATGGCAAAATGACAGTGTTTCCGCAACAGAAAAAAATTATCTGAAACCTACTTATTGATTAAAAAAGTTAATTGACATCTCTGTGATATCCGCTGCTGCAATCTAGGGATTAGGCTGTGAACTGTCTCATAGGCGCTACCACTCTAAGCACCAAATTCCAAAAAATTCTTTCTTAATTTATGATTTTACCTAACCCGAGACCTTAATCTTCAAAAATATGATATTTATCGACATCGGCTAGGTATGGAAGAAGATAAATCGATTGTAATTAAAAAAAATGAAAAACAGGCTATAGAAATAATGTCGATACTTTTGTCCCTTAAGGGTCGAATTCCAAAAAATTACTTTTATAAAATATGGTGTGATCAAAGCAGCTACCTTGGTCTTTAAAATGATACCTCATTTACCGATTTCTGTTAGTTATAAAGTCAGGTAAAAAAAAAGTTTTAGAAATTATGATATTTTTGCCCCTTACGGGTTGAATTTAGGGAAAGTTTTTTCTTAAAATATGATGTGACCAAAGCGGATAATTTAATATTTAAAACGATACCTCATTTATTAAATTCGGTTAGGTTTCAGGGGAAATAAATAGCTCGTGACCGAAAAATGCGTAGAATTTTGAAAAAAAAAAAAAAATCTTAAAATGTGGTTTAATGGAACCGAACAATCTGTAAAATGATACCCTAATTTATCAATTTTGTTAAATATCAAGTGAAATAAATGACTCGAGACACTATAAAAGTAATTCATAAATACTGATATTTATGCCCTTTAAGGGTCGAATTCCAAAAAAAATCCTTTCTTAAAATATAATTTTACCACGGCGAAGACATTACTCTTTAATATGATACCTCGTTTATCTATATCGGTTAGATATCAAGGGAGATAAATGGCTCGTCACACGAAATTCCGTTGTAGAAAAATTTATAAATTTCCCCTTTAAGGGTTGAATACCAAAAACATTCTTTCTTAAAATATGATGTCACAAAGCTGAGACATTACTCCTCATAATCCTACTTCATTCATCGATTTTGGTTAGATATACAGGGAGAAAAATCGCTCGTAACATAAAAAACGCATTTTAGAAAAATTGATATTTTTGCCCTTTAAGGGTTGAATTATGTAAAATCCCGTTCTTAAAATATAATGTTACCACGGCGGAGACCTTAATCTTTTATATGATACCTCATTTATCTATTTCAGTTAGATCTCAAGGGAGATAAATAGCTCGTGACACAAAAAACCGTTGTAGAAAAAATTATACTTTTTCCCTTTAAGGGTTGAATTCCAAAAACGTTCTTTCTTAAAATATGATGTCGCAAAGCTGATACATTACTCCTCATAATTGTACTTCATTTAACGATTTTGGTTAGATATCCAGGGAGATAAATGTCTCAAGAAACAAAAAACGCATTTTAGAAAAATTGACATTTTTGCCCTTTAAGGGTCGAATTTCGAAAAATTCCTTTCTTAAAATATAATGTTACTACGGCGGATACCTCATTTATCTATTTTGGTTAGATATGAAGAAAGATAAATGGGTCGTGACACAAAAACTTATTGCAAAAATATTGATACTTTTAGGGTCGAATTCCAAAAAATTTCTGTCTTAGTATATGACGTCACTAAAGTGGATATCTTAATCTTTAAAATGATACTTCATTAAATGATTTCAGATAGATATCCATGGAGATAAATGACTTGTAACACAGAACACAGAATTTTAGAAATTTTGACATTTCTGCCCTTTAAGGGTTGAATTCCGAAAACTTCCTTTCTTAAAATATGATGTGACTAAAGTGGAGACCATAAGCTTTAAAATGACACCTCATTCATTGATTTCGGTGAAGTATGAACTATGAAGGAAGATACAGGCTTGTGACAAAAAATTACCTTATACAGATAATATATATGATTGTGAACGTTTTCGCGGCGGCAGCACTGTAGATAACACTCTCGGGATTCTAGCCGCGTCAAATAAAAGTCGACTGGCGACGTTTCGAGAGCCGGCACTGCTCCCATTGTCAAGCTGTGCTTAACTGACTAAAACTGCCTAGCGGTAGTCTCTTATATAGGGCTACCGGACGGGAGAGGAGGGGAACTCGCGCGGAGGGTGGGTCTGCTTGGTGACGTCATGTTCCGGTTGTTGTTATGCCCAAATATGGTCCGTTCCCGTGTGTTTCGTAATTGTCTAATAACTGGCCTCCATGTTTGACTTATGTTAAGTCCTTGATCTCGATTTATCACATTGTTATTAATTCTGATTTCAATCGCCTCTTTCACGACACTATCCCAAAAATTATTAGCATGGCAGAGGCGTGTCGTCTTCTCAAAGCACGGCTCATGACAGTTTTCAAGGGCGTGCTCTACTATAGCCGATTTTTCTTTCTGCCCCAACTTAAAGTATCTTATATGCTCTTTGCGCCTTTCATCCATCGTTCTCAAAGTCTGTCCTATATAGGAAGAGCCACACTCACAAGGAATTTCATACACTCCAGGACCCCGGAGATTTATACAATCTTTCGGGGTTCGTAATAACTGACGGGTCTTAGGCAGGGGCCGAAAGATGGAGCGGATGCCTTGCTTGTTGAGCAGCCTGGCTATTTTTGATGTCACCGCTCCACAGAAGGGCAAAAAGGCACGTGGGGTTTCTCGTTCCCTGTCATCTGTTTTGTTTTTGTTTCTTCTTCCGATAATCGCATGTCGAATTTCTTTGGAGCTATAACCATTGGCCATAAACACGCATTCTAAGTGTCGCAGCTCTTCTTGTAGATGCTGATTGTCGGATACCGCCTTTGCCCTGTGGACCAACGTATTCAGTACGCCGCGCTTCTGAGATGGGTGATGAAAACTAAGGGCGTTTAGATAACGATCAGTGTGTGTGGGTTTTCTATAAACACTGTGCCCCAACCTACCGTTCGGCTTTCGACGTACCAATACATCCAGAAAAGGAAGTGCGCCATCTTTTTCGATTTCCATCGTGAACTTGATATTGGGGTGAACGCCGTTGAGATAGTTCACAAATTCATATAGGGCTGGTATCCCATGAGGCCACATGAGGAATGTGTCGTCAACAAATCTATAAAAATGTGCACACCACGTTAAGAACTCTGCTGCGTTTGTGGAAGTGGTTAAAACAATGAGACTAGAGCGTGACGATATTATGGTCAGTTTGGATGTCACATCGTTATTTACGCGGGTGCCGGTAAGGGAAACAATCGAACTACTTAGTGAACATTTTGACCAAAAACTCCTGGAATTATTCAGACACACGCTCACGTCGACGTATTTCGTGTACCAAGAAAAATATTACGAACAAACGGACGGCGTGGCCATGGGGTCCCCGTTATCCCCAGCGATTGCCGATTTTTACATCGAACATTTTGAGCATGTAGCTCTTGACGCGGCCCCTTTAAAGCCCAAATGTTTTTATAGATTTGTTGACGACACATTCTTCGTGTTGCCTCATGGGATACCAGCCCTATATGAATTTGTGAACTATCTCAACGGCGTTCACCCCAATATCAAGTTCACGATGGAAATCGAAAAAGATGGCGCACTTCCTTTTCTGGATGTATTGGTACGTCGAAAGCCGAACGGTAGGTTGGAGCACAGTGTTTATAGAAAACCCACACACACTGATCGTTATCTAAACGCCCTTAGTTTTCATCACCCATCTCAGAAGCGCGGCGTACTGAATACGTTGGTCCACAGGGCAAAGGCGGTATCCGACAATCAGCATCTACATGAAGAGCTGCGACACTTTGAACGCGTGTTTAGGGCCAATGGTTATAGTTCCAAAGAAATTCGACATGCGATTATCGGAAGAAGAAACAAAAACAAAACGGATGACAGGGAACGAGAAACCCCACGTGCCTTTTTGCCCTTCTGCGGAGTGGTGACATCAAAAATAGCCAGGCTGCTCAACAAGCAAGGCATCCGCTCCATCTTTCGGCCCCCGCCTAAGATCCGTCAGTTATTACGAACCCCGAAAGATTGTATAAATCTCCGGGCCCCTGGAGTGTATAAAATTCCTTGTGAGTGTGGCTCTTCCTATATAGGACAGACTTTGAGAACGATGGATGAAAGGCGCAAATAGCATATAAGATACTTTAAGTTGGGACAGAAAGGAAAAATCGGCTCCCCGCAGGGGCCTGGTACGCAAGTGCCAGGTACGGGTTTGGCGAACCCGCGGTGACCGAGCTGGAAACTTGTGAGCGCCGCAAGTTTCCCACACCGTAAACTCCTACCATGCTTCAACGACCACCGTAGGGCGTGACGGTGGAACGTTGTGTGCCTAGGAGAACGGGGATCTTGGCTTCATCGCCCGGATCGCGAGGACGGAACAAACCTCTATAAAAAAAACCCTCAACCTCAAGGTCGGACACGTGCTGATGAGGTGGATGAGTGGTGAGGCAAACCACCCGCTAACGTGCGACCTCAGGGGCACCTGCGCACCCCTGTTGTACAAGCATTTCTTTTTTAAATGGTTTTTACTCGTGGGAACAAAAATTCCTTCCACAAAAAAACCAAAAAACCCCTGCGGCCCGGGTGTGTCGCAGGTAAATAAAAACACACCCAGTTCATACAAACGGGCAAGGGTTGAAAGCCCTCCCCCGGATGTAAACAACAGTAACGGCAAGGGTTGTATTATTGACAATGCCTTCGTTATTATGTCAAGGGTGGAGGGATCTTTTGAGAAGGTCTCTCCATTCTATGTTCAGAAAGGTTTAGAGGGTATTGCGGGTACCCTCAAATCTGTAAAAAAAACTGAGGAATGGAACACTGCTTTTGGAGACATCCACCCAGAGGTAGGCTGTCCAACTCCTTAAGTGCGAGAAGCTCGGGGAGTTCGCAATGAAGTGCGAACTCCATAAAACTCTAAATTCAAGTAAAGGTGTCATCACCAGCAGGGACCTTATGGATTTAGAGACCGAGGAACTCCTTAAGGAGTGGTCGAGGTTCGTCAGATTAAACGAAGGGTTAACGGCAGTCTTGAGAATACAGCCATCTTCGTCCTGACGTTCGACACTCCAACGTTGCCCAAAAACATCAAAGCAGGATATTTGAACTTGAATATTCGCCCGTATGTACCGGACCCAATGCGCTGCTTTAAGTGCCAGCGGTTCGGTCATACGACGGCGACCTGCAAGGGCAACCCCACCTGTGGGAATTGCGGAAAGGCGGCTCATGAGCCAGGCACTAGCTGCACGCTCCCACAGGTGTGTGTGAACTGCTCCGGGGCACATCCAGCCTGGAGCAGAGAGTGTCGATTGTATCTGGAGGAAAAAAAGATACAGGAGTTGAAAACGAAAGAGCGGATTTCTTATGGCGAAGCCAAAAAGAAATATAAGGCTCTGGCTCCACCAGTCTTCGCTACCAGCTTCGCGAAGACGTTATCAACTCCCGTCAGGAAAGAAAGTATTGCTACCCAGACGTCCGTTGCGGACATGGGCACAAGTCCAATGTGCTCATGTCAGTGCAGATGTGGTGCCACACCCATCAAGGTCATTACACCTAGGACCTCGCACGTCGGTAGCAATACTCTGACAACACCGACCACATCGACAGCAAGTCCACCAGCAAAGACACTGCCATCCGCTACAGCAGTGGGTCCCTCTGCAATAGCAGAAGCGGCCCCTGAAGCAGAAACTGCATCTGCAAGGGAAGTGATAACGGCAACGCCATCTGCCGGTAGCGGATGGCAAACAGTGCAAAAGGTAAGGGGTCCGAAATTTAAGCTAACGGACCTCACTATGTTTGTGAAATCCCCTCCGACTTCTCCTCCCAGATCCCCCTCTGGAAAGGAGAAGAAGGGGAACAGGCCTCGGCGGAAGAAAATTCCGCAAGACTCCGAGGCCTCACAACGAAAATTGTCTTCGGACACCGAAGACGATGTCATGCTGGTGGATGAACTATGTTCCATTCCTCAGCAACTACCATCGGAGGACCCACCCGATCCGGGGGGGGGGGGTGGTTTTAAATACGTAGAATGGCTCCCATTCTTCAGTGGAACGTAAACGGCTTTCAGGCTCACAAAGAGGAAGTCCAGCTCTTAGCACGGTCTAATCCACTGTGTCTCTGTCTCCAGGAGACACACTTTAGACCACAACATCAGCCAGTGCTAAGAGGTTATGACATATTCCGAAAGGACGATACCGAGGGTGATCGAGCGAAGGGCGGAGTGGCCGTGTTTGTTCGGAACACTGTCCACTCCGAACCCGTTGCTCTCACCTCTGATCTACAAGCAGTAGCGGTGAAAATACACGGTCCAATACAACTGACCGTATGCTCTATCTATCTGCCACCCAGTTTGTCCGTCGACTACGACGACCTGGTTGGCATTACATGGCAACTCACTCGGCCCTTTCTCCTTTTGGGAGATTTCAACGCCCACAGTGCGTTGTGGGGTTCTACCACCTATTGCCCCCGGGGCCGAGTGATTGGTAGATTGATGGAGCAGGAGGAAATTTGTATCCTGAATACAGGGCAAATGACTCATTTCACCACTGCTACCGGTACGTCTTCTGCCATTGACCTTTCCTTGTGTTCCCCCTCAATTGCGGACTCCGTGCAGTGGGACGGGGATCGCGACCTACATGGTAGCGACCACTTCCCTATTTGGATGCACGTTGAGTGTGAGCGTGGAGGAGGTATTAACCGATGTAAATGGAACGTCAGTTGTGCAGATTGGCAACTCTATTGACGCTCTGTGCAACTACAACTTGTAGGCGGTATACAAGAGAAGGTGAATCACTTCACGGAAGTGATTCACCGTGCAGCTGACGTTTCCATGCCGAAAAGCTCCGGAACGCTGCGAAGGACACCCGTACCCTGGTGGAACGACGAATGTCGTTCCGCTATTCAGGGTCGCAGACGGGTGTTGCGGCGTTTTAGGTTGTATCCTACATCCGACAACCTGGCAGCGTTCCGTATAGCCAGAGCTAAGGCGCGCCGTGTTATTAAGGAGAGTAAGAAGAGGTCATGGCAGATCTTTGTGAGCACTATCAATCGTTCCACACCTTCGTCGAAAGTATGGGAGTCCATTCGCCGTATATCTGGAAGGTACTCCCGCGCACCAGTATCTGGGTTACTGGATCATGGACGTATTATTACTGACGAACGAAGCATAGCGCAGCTGATGGCGGAGAACTTCGCCGCCATCACTTCGTCCGATAACTTTGATCCTCGGTTTCAGCGACGAAGAGTCACTGCCGAGAGGCGCCCGCTGTGCTTCGATTCGTCGAATACAGAAGCCTACAACTGCCCTTTTACATCTTGGGAGCTGGAGTCAGCGTTGAACAGCGCAAATGACACTGCTCCAGGGCCTGATCTGATCCAGTACCAGATGCTGAGGCATCTCAGTAAGGATGCTAAAAAGTACCTTCTGGATATTTTTAACGATATTTGGACCGGAGGACACTTCCCTGACTCGTGGAAAGAAGCAACATTAATTCCCATTTTAAAACCTGGCAAGGACAAATTGTTGCCAGGTAGTTATCGTAGTATTGCCTTGACTAGCTGCGTGGGGAAGACACTGGAGAGGATGGTGAATCGCCGCCTCGTCTGGTGTCTTGAATCCCGTAATCTCCTGAGCCGCTTTCAGTGTGGATTCAGGAAATTCCGTTCCACCTTGGACAACCTGATCCTCCTGGAGGCGGCAATACAGGATGCGTTCATCCGCAGCCAACACCTTGTGGGTGTTTTTTTCGATCTTGAAAAGGCTTACGATACTACCTGGCGGCATGTCATTTTAAAACAATTACATGACTGGGGTTTTAGGGGTAACCTGCCCTGTTTTTTAAAATCATTTTTATCTGGTCGTTGCTTCCGGTACCGAGTCGGTAGTGAAGTGTCTGATCTTTTTATTCAGGAAAACGGTGTTCCTAAAGGGTCAGTTTTAAGCGTGACCCTATTTGCTATCGCAATCAACAGTATATCTATGGTTATAAGGAGTCCCATTCGATTCTCGTTATATGTGAACGATTTTTTAATTTTTATTGCATCGTCCAGCCTGAGAAGCGCAGAGCGGCAGCTGCAACTCGCGCTGAACAGGCTGGATGAATGGTCAGTGCACACCGGTTTTCGATTCTCTGCCGAGAAAACCCGGTGTGTACTTTTTACTCGTAGCAGAAGTCTTTTAGCTGAGCCTCACCTTACCTTGAGGAACACCGTTTTAAGTTTTACTGAAACAGTTAGATTTCTGGGCCTCATTTTTGACACCAGGCTTAACTGGCTTGCGCATCTAAAAGATGTGAAAGCCAGGGCCTTAAAAGCTCTTAATATTTTAAAATGTCTGTGCGGCAGGTCGTGGGGCGCTGATCGCTCCTGCCTGCTACAGTTTTATCGAGCCTTTGTACGGTCGCGTCTCGAGTATGGTTGTATCGTATATGGTTCGGCACGGGACAGTTATCTTCGGATACTGGATAGTGTCCACCATGCAGGAATTCGGATCGCCACGGGTGCATATCGCACCAGCCCTATTGTCAGCATTTGTGCTGACTCGGGCGAGCCGCCGCTTACCATCCGCCGGCAACTCCTCATGGTGCGACACTACCTGCACGTTTCCACAACACCTGGCAGTCCCGTGCACGACATAGTGCTCCATCCCAACTACGAGCGGCTCTATACCAACCGGCATAGAGCCACTAAACCGTTCAGCTACCGTACAAAGGCTATTTTAGAACAATATGGATTCGAGCTTCCTTCTTTTTATCACCAGGGTTGGAGTAAATCTCCTCCCTGGCTTTTAAAGAGGCCTAGAACAATTTTAGAATTATCGCGGCACAACAAGCTGTGTACCGCGAATAATGTTTTTATCAGAATTTTTAGAGATGTTTTAAACCAGTATCACACGTTTACCCCGGTATATACGGATGGGTCTAAGCAGGCTAACGGAGTTGGTTGCTCCCAGGGCCCGCTCTAGGGGGGGGGGGGGGGGGCAAACCGGGCATTTGCCCGGGGCGCTAAAATTTAGGGGCGCCATTTCGGCTGCAAGTGTGAGAAAAATATTAATAATATTAATGGGCTAAATTCCCAATTAATAAAAAAAATCCACATACCGATTTTTTCATTCGTTAAAAACTTACAGTTCTTAGCTATTTGGGTGCGCCCCTAGAGACTTCGAAGAGACGGGGCGTGGACCTCAAAGGGGCGCGTCGTTGCCTCGCCGCCTCTGTGTGAATTCCGCCATAGGAGCAACTTCAAAATGCGCCGCGTCCGCGCCATATCTCAGCCCGAAGTCCGCGCCACGTCTCTTCTGTGTGAATTGGGCCTTAGCACGCGAGTAGAACGCGTTGTTGTCTCAATTTGCTTATTATTGCTAATTACAAAAGTGGTTTCATTACACAATAGAATTTCTATGATTAAACTGTTATTTAGTTGGATATACGACATAGGCGCATAATGACAAAAGCACACAACAGAAGCCCAGTAGGTGGGGGCTGTTACACCTGCCCTCGGCTACCTGCACTGATTCCGACGTTATACTGCGCGGTGAAAAGGAGTGTTTTTCGCAATTGCAGCTAGGCTCTAATACATGGAATCGATAGTGCTTGGCGGGAGATGCTGAGTATTTATTTTATTGAATTGATGAACCAAATCAATGTGGATCTTAGTTATTGGAAATCAAAGTGGAATAATTTGCGTAATAATTTCTTCTCGTAATCCGAGCCTCACAGATTTGTTGTACACATTAGATACAGGCATTGTAAGTGTTTTGGTTGGGTTAAATTACATACGCGGGAGTAGTTTACGTCGCGATACATGACATCACAACGTGACATTGTGCTCATGAATTTTGTTTAAATAACTAAATTCCTCGTGCCATTGGCTGTGACAAAAAGGCTCAGTTTTCATATTGGTCCAGGCTGAATCTCAACCTAACCACAATCTCCGCTAATATTGGCGCTACAAATTCAAAGCCTCAATCACACGCGCATTGATACAATCAATTTTATCCTAAATTATCAACGTCGTGTATCGCGACGTAAACTTGAACCACATACGCTAGCTTTGATCGCTTGTGAAAATACTGTAGTTTAGTGGGTGTGGGACAATAGTTACAATCATTAATAAATCTTATATATATATAAAAATAGACGTGTTTTTTCCTATATTTCACTTTTCAGCCACCACTACCTAGCACAGATCACTAATGTTTGTGGGTGGAAGTAGCATGGAGTTTCCTGTCGTGCACAACGTTGGCCGAATGTCGATAGCTGTGGGGATCAGGGGCGTAGCTACTATGGGGCTAGGCGGTACAGTGCACCGGGGCCCTCACGCTCAGGGGGCCCCTAAAGAACAATTCTAGGGCCCCGGCCCCCATCCTCAGTTCAGGGGCCCCTACCAGCACACAAAGCAAAAAAGAAAGGTCGCCCGTCTGGCCTGAGGGCCCAAAATAAATTTTTTGCACCGGGGCCCTTGTTGACCTAGCTACGCCACTGCGTCTTTAATCATATATATATATTATTGTTTCATTCCATCCCCTGGTAGCAGCACACAAATTGTGCTCTTCATCCTAAAGAAAGGTATTTTACGATTGATGAAAACATAAATATAAATGTTAAAATTTCATATAACAATAGAATTTTTTCAGTTTTTTACATAATCAGAAGGCTGTTATTTTTAGTTTTTTTACAACATTTCAAGCAGGTTTACAGATGATGGTTTTCAGATAATCAGTTAAAGGATGGGGTATTAACTTGGATCGCTTCTCTTGGTCGGGTATTGGTGGTGGTCGGTCTATGTGTTGGGTTAGGATAAGGATGTTAAGAAGGTGGAGTGTGGGTGGTACTTGTTTGTAGAAAGTGGGGAGGTGATAGGGTTCGGTGATTAGGTTTAGAGTTATAGGATTGTTGTTATGGAGAATATTTATTGCTTATTTTATGCGGAGGGATTCTAAGTGGATCAGGGTGTGGGGAAATTTTATTCAGGTGTAAAATAGGTGGGCGGGTGATGGCAGTCGGATACGGTAGGTGATTCGGATTTCGTGTCGTTCTATAATTTAAGGTCTATTGTAGAAGCGATCGGGAGCGGATAACCAATAGAGGTGACCATAGGTGAGGATGGGGTGGAGGAAGGCTTTGTAGGTGTTGATTATAACGTTGCTGCGGAGTCCCCAGGAGTAGTTTAAGAAGGTTGAGTCGGATATTTGCTTTGGAGGTGATCGTTTTAAGGTGGGGTGTCTGGGTTACATGTTGGTCGAGGGTGGTGCCTAGTTATTTAACAGTGGGTTGTTGCTGGATGGGATGATTGTAGATGGTAATTTTGAAGTCGGCGAGGCTGTATCTTCTGCTTGTCTTTCCGAAAATGATGGCTTGGATTTTGTTATGATTTATGATTCATCTCCACCGGTTGCACCATTGTACAAATTTATCCAGTTTTGTCTGTATGGATTTTTGCGATTGTTTTAGTGATTTGTACATGGCTACGTAGGTGGTGTCATCGGCGTATTTGGGGATGTACGTAGGTACTGCAGGTATAGGTATGTCAGAAATGTATAAGATGTATAGGAGTGGCGAGAGTACGTTTCCTTGGGGGGGGGGGACACCTGCGGTAGAGGAGAAGATGCGGGAGAAGACGTTATTTATGGCTACAAACGAGGTACGGTGTGTGAGGAAGGAGGCTATTGTACGAATGTAGGTGATAGGTAAGGCGAAGGTTTGCAGTTTAAAAATGAGTCTGACGTGCCATTCTCGGTCGAAAGCTTTTTCCATGTCTCACAGGAAGAGAATTGCGGACCGGTGGGTGTTGATGTGGGTAGTCAGGAGGTGTACTAGTTTGAGGAGTTGATCTTGGGTGGATAGTTTTGGGCGGAAGCCTCACTGGCCTGGGGATAGGAGTGAGTGTTAAGACATGTGTTGGAGGATTCGTTTCGATAATATGGTTTCAAATATTTTGCTAAAGACGGAGGTGAGGCTGATGGGCTGGTATGAGTTAGGATCTGACTTTGACTTACTTGGTTTGGGAAACATCGGTATTTTTTAGGTTTTCCATTTAGGAGGGTAGATGCCGAAGTATATGGTATTTGTATACAGGTGGGCTAGAAGTTGATGGAAGGAGCTGGGTGCTTCTTTGATGTGTCTGTATATGAGGGCAAGGAGCTGTATTTTTCTTGATGTGAAGGACAGATAGGATATCGTTAGTAGTGATGGGGGTGTTAAGTCCAGTGCGGCTGACGGTTTTGATGTAGTTGAAATCGGGTTTGAGCGGTAGTAATGGGGGGTCGGCACGCTTTTCGATTATGGCGGAGTCAGCGTAGTCAAATCGGGGGTCATTTGGTGTGGTATGGATGGTTTGGAGTTGGTCTGCGAAGAGATTTGGTTTTTGGGTGTTATCGGGTACCGGAAGTTTATTGTGGAGGAGGGGGTTGGTGGTGGCGGGTTTGAGACCAGTTATGCGTCGGAAGGTGGACCAGTATTGTGAGGAGTTCTGTACATATTTTTTATTTAGCTGGTTGCAGGTGTCCCTACAAGTGCGTCGTTTGTGGGCGGTAATATAGTTACGGACTGTTCGTTAGAGCTAACGGTGGAGGATGGATGGTGGGTGCGTTGATAAGTGCGGAAGAGGCACATGAGAGATGAAGGAGTTTGTGTGTTCGTCTTGGTAATGATGATTTGAGAGGGGTGATAGGAGTCAGGGGGATGTGAGCGTCAGTAGCGTCTATGATGGTGTGTTGAAGGTATTTGGTTGCTTTATGTAGGCTGTCAGCGTCGGTGTTATTTGGTTTGTCTGCGTCTATTTGTCATCGATGAATTTTCTGTAGTTATTCAAGTTGGTATTGCATCGGTGGGGTGTAAGATTGGGTGGCCGTGGGGTCTTATTCGATGGAGAGCATGATCGGGAGGTGGTCGCTGCCAGTGGGATTGAGAACATGATGGTTGGTGTGGGTTAGGATATTTGGGGAGGCTATAACTGTATCAGGGATTGTGTTTGATTCAGGGCGCGTGGGTAACGGGATGTTAATGATGACATCTCTCATGGTTGCTAGGGTTTGATGGAGTTCTTGTTGGGTGCGACTATGGATTCGATGTCTGCCATGATGATATATGAGACGTGGTGATTATCTATGTAGGATATGAAATTGATTGGGAGTGGAACGCGGGGTCGGATGCATATGGTGAGGAGGGTGACAGTGAGCGATTTTAGGAATGCTGTGACTATGACATGTTCAGATCGATGATGATTGAGGGGTGGGATATGATTTTTATAGCCAATGACCACGCCTCCACGCGCTAATTGTGAAGGGTTGTCGGATCTGGTGAGTTGATAAGGGGATATACGAATTTGATGATGTGATTGGAGGAAGATTTCGTTTTAAGGCATTGAGTATCATGTATGATGAGGAGTGAATGGATGTTGTTAAATAAAATGTAATGAAAAACAGGCATATTTGGGTTTTTTGGTGTGAGGTTTCTAGAGCGAGGAATTGGAAGTGGGCGTTGTTGTGGGAATAGGTGGCATTTTTGTGAATTCCAAAAACTGCTCGGACTGTGATAGATATTTGTGCGAGTGTGTGATCTCGCGAGAAGGGGTTTAGATATTTAAAAGTGATGATAATGAATTGTAGGATATCTTCTATGGTTTGTGATCGGCATATGGGATTGGTGGGTGGTATGGGAGCAGGGCCCGTTCTAGGGGGGGGCAAGCCGGGCATTTGCCCGGGGCGCTAAAATTTAGGGGCGCCATTTCGGCTGTAAGTGTGAGAAAAATATTAATGATATTAATGTGTTAAATACCCAATTAATTTAAAAAAATCCACATACCGATTTTTTCGTTCGTTAAAAACTTCCAGTTCTTAGCTATTGGGGTGCGCCCCTAGAGACTTCGAAGAGACGGAGCGCGGACCTCATAGGGGCGCGCCGTTGTCCAGCCGCCTCTGTGTAAATTGCGCTATAGGAGCAACTTCAAAATGCGCCGCGTCCGCGCCACGTCTCTTCTTTGTCAATTGGGCCTTAGCACGCGAGTAGAACGCTGTTTCGACTTTTGTTGTTTCAACTTGCTTATTATTGCTAATTTTTAAAGTGGTTTCATTACACAACAGCATTTCTCTTACTATTACGTTATTAGTGATAAGTGGAAGTTCATAAAATTTACTTCAGGATTTTATAATTTCTAAAGGTAAGTACATCTATGATTAAACTGTTATTTAGTTGGATATACGACATAAGCGCACAACGACAAAAGCGCACAACAGAAGCGCGGTAGGGTTACACTTGACCTTTGCTACCTGCGCTGATTCCGACATTATACTGCCCACAAGTTACTAGACACGGCGAAAAGGAGTGTTTTAGGCTCTAAAACACGGAATCGATAGTGCTTGACTGGAGATGCTGAGTATTTATTTTATTGAATTGATGAACCAAATCAATATGGATCTTAGTTATTGGAAATCGAAGTGAAATATTTTGCTTTGATCGCTTGTGAAAATATTGTAGTTTAGTGGGTGAGGGACAGTACTTATAATCATTAATAAATAAATAATATTAATAGCTGCTGATTACCGATTAGTTACTTCACATACCATTAGTATATTCAATTTCGAATGTTAACTGCTAATATATAATAACCCATGATGCTTATTATGTATATACGAATGCGGTTTCCAGATACTCTAATTGCTGCATTTGTAAACCGTTTCAACAAAAAGAAATTCATTAACTATTTTAGTGAATGTTAATAACTTTGTCAGTTGGTTTAATAAGTGCATTGCGCGACAATCACTCCTCAACATCTTTTTTTTTTTTTTTTTTTTTTTTTTTTTTTTTTTTTTTTTTTGTGAACTTGGAACGTACTCTGTTTAAGCGTATAGAAATTGTCATTCTGTATACACGGTTTCTGTATTTGCAGCAAATTTACGGATCGTATCCTCCGCGAATAAGCTTTGACTGTGTAGTAACACTAGACTTTCTTTATGTTCACAGGGTATGGAATATATTTTGTGTTGTGCATAAATATTTTTTATATCCACTGAGAATATGGTTTTAGCTTATCTAGAACAAGGATAAATATTTACTTTTTATATTATTTTATAGTGTACATTGTTTGAGTTACGTGCGTGCCTCTTCCAAAATTTTTGATGGTCAAATAAAACTATCTGGTTACCAGTACAAAAAAAGAAGGTTGGAAAAGGAAGCGGAAAGGCAGAATCAATCTGGCGCGTTAAAAAAATATACTGCATTCAGGGTTTACCAAAACAAATCTTAGAATCCAATATCAGGTCAGGATACAAAAGAAGTACAGAATCGTTAGAGAATAATAGCATACAAATCAACGAAGTTTCTAAACCAATTGGAACTGACACCAACGTGAGACTCACAGAAGGCGTTCTAAAACTCTGTGGCCAAGAATTTTACGAGACGCCGTAAGAAGCTTTTTACTAAGGCAAGGTCCACCTAAACTATTGCATAATTACAAATTTCCTTCCAATGACACAGGTCGACATTGTAGCACAAAATATTATGCACGAAATTTAATCAACGGAGAGCAAATATTGCGAGATTAGCTACTATCTTCCTCAATAACAAACGCTGAAAGAAACATTCACGTTGTTTTGGATGCACTGTGTAAAGTCGTCCTAATGTCTTGGCTTTGAAAATGCCTTCGATCGAAGGATGTGTGGTTCTCCTTGTTTACGTGGCTACCATTTTTTACCTAATTTATTCTATGAAAAATAGCTTGGAACATCGGTATATAATAATTTTTTTGTGAATTGGCAGAACACATCAGATTTTTGACACAATGTGAAAAATTCAGTTTGTGGTTTGTCGTTTTTGGTGGCTCAAGTACGTATTTTAATTTCAAGCCAAATCAAAATGTAAGAATGAGGCATACCTCGCTTTTGCAACTCAATCAAATACAGATAGCAACGTGTGTTACCGAAAACCGAATGTTTTACGATTAAATCAATCAATGGTTTTAATTTTTGTTTGAACACACGTGCCGTGACATCATGACGATGCATTGATTGATGGCCTGGTAATAGCAAAGTTTGTATTTCCTCCCAATTCGGATTATATGTAATAAACAAATCTGGACGACCATAATGACGTACGTTAGTCATCGCATCTTGTATATATTCCTGCATGTTTCGTGGACTGCCGATGTAGAGATAAAATAAATACATTACCGATATCATTGGCGTTTAAATTTTCATAAATATTGCCGATAACAGTATCTCGTAAGAGGATGTATTCCTCCGATCGTAATTTAGCCTGGTTGTGTCGAATAAATCGCAAATGCTTGTTTTCAACCTTGGCATACATATCCACGACGTATTGATGGCACAGTTGACGATATCGAAGGATATAGTTATCTTAATTACGTCTAATCATCAATCGGTGGGCGTAGTACTTCATTGAAGTAACTTTTTTATTTGTTTTACTACCTGAAAAAATAATAAATTAAATAGTAAAAAAAAGAATAAGAAATCAATATAGTGGGCCCGCTATAATCCGGCCCCTGGTCGGAATACCGCGGGTCTACTGTACTAATAAAATAACGAATTAAATAGTTGAATATTAAATTTACCAGCAACTGGATCACGCTGTTTGATGTTGATGTGATATTCATCCTGTCCTTGCCAGAATATCAGTGGATACTGGAGTGCGTCATACGAACGGTGTAGATCCGAAATTATACTAACAGTTCTATCTTGACGTGTGACTTTAATCAACTGAGTCACCAACCATAAAAACTGCAACTTCATCTACGGTTGGCGCGTTGAACCTGCCAGCGTGTTCTCCTGATGGTAATTTGTCAGCTTTGATGACAATTTGATGGTTGTCATTTTTTAATTGTGGCGACACAATTGAATAAGTTGATTATTATTTTCTAAAAAAGTTTCCAACAACACCACAATTTGCTCTCTCTTGTGCTTGTTAGAAGAAATTATACTGGCACCTAGTTTTCAAGCGTTCCTCACAATTTAAAATAGATTTGGAGAAACTTCGGGTCATCGTTTGACATCGGTATCAACCACCCACTCTTATGTTACACCTGGCCTTGTATTTTGAATTTCAAAATGACGTCCATCAGATTTGCGTGTCTTGCGCAGAAACAATTTCGAACCGTTTGATTCGCCAGCAAGAAGGATTGTAAATGTTCTGGCGGATTGGGTAGCGGTAATTATTCAACTCTTCCTGATTCAGAACACATGCCGGCTGCTTCATTGCGGAATTTCAACGCCTGATAATATTGATATATTTTGTTCATTGCACCGATTGCAATTTTAGAATGTGCAGAGTAATCAATGGCTGGTGCGTATTGGAACGCAAGACGAACAATTGATACACGTGTTAAAGCACGGCTGATTTGCTGTCTCTCTTGTTCTCTTTCACTAAATGTAGCTATATTCGGTTCTCGTGCCGCTCTTATTCTCGCTATATTCTGTCACAAACGTTCGTCACGATGTTCTTGAGATTCTTGCATACGACGCTTAGCTGTAATGATTCTTTGAACTTCCTTACTTGCCGCGATTTGTGTTGCTGATTGATGAACTCTCTCGTCGTGCGTCGTGCCTCTCTGCTACATGCATTGTCGAGGTTAGATTCTTTGGCGACATTTCACTGAAAAATATTTGAATTACAACAAAAAGTGCCTTTCTGAAAGCCTTAAAATAAGACACTATAATACAGTGGTGAAACCGGAATTTTTGGGTCCATTGAAAAATACAGTAAAATGGAAGTTAAGAACTAATGAGGAAATTTATAACATTGAAAAAATAACAAAAAAGAATGATATTTTTTTTTCGATACATTAATAGCATGGATGACATCAGGCTTTCAAGAGGTTTAGAAAGATTTGAAACGAAATAATACCAGTGAACTGTATGGAAAGAAATTTTTTTCGATAGAAGACTTTGAATATGGCAGGATTCAAAGGCAGAGAGGAGTGCAATAATGAAGGAGTACTGGGGAGGAAGAAATAAAAAACAACGGGAGAGGAACTGAAATTAACACGTGGTCTCTAGCTGACCATAACAAAAAGAAGAAGAAAAATGATAAGCTAGCGAGAAATACTTACACGAATCGAATTTATCGTAACGTTTCCTTCAATGTTATATTCATGTGTGTAATTACTTTGTCGTTAGGTATAATGACACATAAACGATGAACAACAATACAGTATAATTATAACACAATACACAGCACAATTAAAATTGAAGAAACTCACACATATGGCGTGGAATAGACTGTAGCATAAATAAATCGAAATACAACGCCATCTACTGGATGATTCGATAAATTAACACACCACCATCTGTTAGGAATAAACTGTAGCATAAATAAATTGAAACAGAACTTGATCTACTGGATGATTACCCAACCTAGCTAAACAAGTGTTGTATCGATAAGTTAACACATCGCCATCTGTTAGAAACTTATGGAATTATAATAATAATTTCGTGTGGTCGTATTGACCTGGTGACATGGTTTCTACTGGCTGGGCATTCTGCCCCTGTCGTAGCCGCCTTTACCTATCCCGCCCATCCTGCCTGGTACAGGGGACCTACATTTTAACGTCTAATCCGAACCACAGTACCGTCCTGGCGTATTTCACCTCACACAGCATGCTGCGCCGGAGGTTAATGCCGGGTTAAGTGTCTATAAAAATCCCGCCGAGACAGGGACTCGAACCGGTGACCTTTCCATCTCCAGTCAGACGCCCTAACCACTGAGCCAGCAGACCGCTTAGCCTTGGTGACTTACAAATAATTACAAACCATTGTCCTATGACAAACATTTAATGAACATTTATTTCGCAAATAATAAATATTGAGGTCTATAACCCTGATAAAAACTATCCTATCTTTCAAGTTGGACTAAATTACACACAGTAACTCAAATTTCATCTAAATCGGTTATGTAGTTTCGGAGTTCATCCCGAACGAAAATCGTGACACGAGATTTTTATATATATAAAGATATTAGTTTAGATCACACAAAAACTGCCTGTGGAACCAGCATACCCTGAATAAAGTAAACGCTTATGGCGCTATTCTATCTCCAAAGATTTGCCAGAACATGTTATCCTTACTACAAAATCCTAGGTTTGGCCCAAACTATGAAAAACAATTCATAAAAATTTTGCTGCCAGTGGGGTTTGAACCCGGAGTTACACGGGAGATTCTGATAAAGAAGCAAGCACGTTACCACTGTGCTACGCTACCATTATTCGCGAGCATTAAGAATTACAAAGACATAAAGATATTATGCGTTTGTCTTTCACAGTTCAGATTATTCTGGGCCGTAGCTAGAGTTGAATTTAAGGTAGGGCAGCGATGGTTACAGGTAGGGCGGAAGTTAAAATTTTACTTGATCCAATCTGGTGAATTGATTTTTGTCGTATTTGTGATTGTGAGTGAGTAAGGTATTACTAAATAGTCGGGAGGGGTGATAGATAGATAAGAGAAAGAAAATCATTTATTCAGTGTAATCGTATGCCAGTACTCAGTTGATTCTTGGCTGTCCGAATGACGCTGCGTCATGTTTCGTGTAGCCGATGTTTCGACCATACTGTGGTCTTCTTAGAGGGCAGAACTGCGTCTTTACAGGGGCGTAGCTACTATGGGGCTAGGCGGTACAGTGCACCGGGGCCCTCACGCTCAGGGGGCCCCTAAAGAACAATTCTAGGGCCCCGGCCCCCATCCTCAGTTCAGTGGCCCCTACCAGCACACAAAGCAAAAAAGAAAGGTCGCCCGTCTGGCCTGAGGGCCCAAAATAAATTTTTTGCACCGGGGCCCTTGTTGACCTAGCTACGCCACTGATGGGGATGTGGGAGATATAATGATTAAAGTTGGTCAATGCAGGGCGTTTTCATATTTCGACCAAAAATTCGTATCTCCGTATATTTCTCTTTCCTGCCACAACTAAATAACATAGACTTTTGGTGTTTGTGTGTGATAGTAGAATCGTCTTTCCTGTCGTGCACTATGGTTGTTAGATGTCGGTAGCTATGGGGATGTGGGAGATATGGGGGTTGAAAGTGGTCGACCTGTGGCAGTTTCATACTTCTGCCAAAGACAAAAGTTTCATGGTGTATCACTTTTCAGCGAAAACTATAGATCACAGATAACTGGCGTTTGTGTGTAGTAGTAGCACAGAGTCACCTTTCAATCACAACAGCGGCCGAATTTCAGAAACTGTGGTACTGTGGTAGATATGGTGGTTGTTAGTGGCCGACCAAGTATATTTTCGTATTTCGACTGTCTCCGCATATGTCACTTTTCTGGCACAACTACATAGCATAGAGCATTGGTGTTTGTGTTTGGTAGTAGAATCGTATCCCATGTAGTGCACTATGGTTGTTAGATGTCGGTAACTATGGGGGTGTGGGAGAAATGAGGGTTGAAAGTGGTCGACCTGTGGCAGTTTCATACTTCTGCCAAAGACAAAAGTGTCATGGTGTATCACTTTTCAGCGAAAATTATAGATCACAGATAACTGGCGTTTGTGTGTCGTAGTAGCACAGAGTCACCTTTCAATCACAACAGCGGCCGAATTTCAGAAACTGTGGTACTGTGGTAGATATGGTGGTTGTTAGTGGCCGACCAAGTATATTTTCGTATTTCGACTGTCTCCGCATATGTCACTTTTCTGCCACAACTACATAGCATAGAGCATTGGTGCTTGTGTTTGGTAGTAAAATCGTATCTCATGTAGTGCACTATGGTGGTTAGATGTCGGTAACTATGGGGGTGTGGGAGAAATGGGGGTTGAAAGTGGTCGACCTGTGGCAGTTTCATACTTCTGCCAAAGACAAAAGTGTCATGGTGTATCACTTTTCAGCGAAAACTATAGATCACAGATAACTGGCGTTTGTGTGTAGTAGTAGCACAGAGTCACCTTTCAATCACAACAGCGGCCGAATTTCAGAAACTGTGGTACTGTGGTAGATATGGTGGTTGTTAGTGGCCGACCAAGTATATTTTCGTATTTCGACTGTCTCCGCATATGTCACTTTCTGCCAAAACTACGTAGCATAGAGCATTGGTGTTTGTGTTTGGTAGTAGAATCGTATCTCATGTAGTGCACTATGGTTGTTAGATGTCGGTAACTATGGGGGTGTGGGAGAAATGAGGGTTGAAAATGGTCGACCTGTGGCAGTTTCATACTTCTGCCAAAGACAAAAGTGTCATGGTGTATCACTTTTCAGCGAAAACTATAGATCACAGATAACTGGCGTTTGTGTGTAGTAGTAGCACAGAGTCACCTTTCAATCACAACAGCGGCCGAATTTCAGAAACTGTGGTACTGTGGTAGATATGGTGGTTGTTAGTGGCCGACCAAGTATATTTTCGTATTTCGACTGTCTCCGCATATGTCACTTTTCTGGCACAACTACATAGCATAGAGCATTGGTGTTTGTGTTTGGTAGTAGAATCGTATCCCATGTAGTGCACTATGGTTGTTAGATGTCGGTAACTATGGGGGTGTGGGAGAAATGAGGGTTGAAAGTGGTCGACCTGTGGCAGTTTCATACTTCTGCCAAAGACAAAAGTGTCATGGTGTATCACTTTTCAGCGAAAATTATAGATCACAGATAACTGGCGTTTGTGTGTCGTAGTAGCACAGAGTCACCTTTCAATCACAACAGCGGCCGAATTTCAGAAACTGTGGTACTGTGGTAGATATGGTGGTTGTTAGTGGCCGACCAAGTATATTTTCGTATTTCGACTGTCTCCGCATATGTCACTTTTCTGCCACAACTACATAGCATAGAGCATTGGTGCTTGTGTTTGGTAGTAAAATCGTATCTCATGTAGTGCACTATGGTGGTTAGATGTCGGTAACTATGGGGGTGTGGGAGAAATGGGGGTTGAAAGTGGTCGACCTGTGGCAGTTTCATACTTCTGCCAAAGACAAAAGTGTCATGGTGTATCACTTTTCAGCGAAAACTATAGATCACAGATAACTGGCGTTTGTGTGTAGTAGTAGCACAGAGTCACCTTTCAATCACAACAGCGGCCGAATTTCAGAAACTGTGGTACTGTGGTAGATATGGTGGTTGTTAGTGGCCGACCAAGTATATTTTCGTATTTCGACTGTCTCCGCATATGTCACTTTCTGCCAAAACTACATAGCATAGAGCATTGGTGTTTGTGTTTGGTAGTAGAATCGTATCTCATGTAGTGCACTATGGTTGTTAGATGTCGGTAACTATGGGGGTGTGGGAGAAATGAGGGTTGAAAATGGTCGACCTGTGGCAGTTTCATACTTCTGCCAAAGACAAAAGTGTCATGGTGTATCACTTTTCAGCGAAAACTATAGATCACAGATAACTGGCGTTTGTGTGTAGTAGTAGCACAGAGTCACCTTTCAATCACAACAGCGGCCGAATTTCAGAAACTGTGGTACTGTGGTAGATACGGTGGTTGTAATTGGCCGACCAAGGATATTTTCGTATTTCGACTGTCTCCGCATTTGTCACTTTTCTGCCACAACTACATAGCATAGCGCATTGGTGTTTGTGTTTGGTAGTAGAATCGTATCTCATGTAGTGCACTATGGTGGTTAGATGTCGGTAGCTATGGGGGTGTGGGAGAAATGGGGGTTGAAAGTGGTCGACCTGTGGCAATTTCATACTTCTGCCAAAGACAAAAGTGTCATGGTGTATCACTTTTCAGCGAAAACTATAGATCACAGATAACTGGCGTTTGTGTGTAGTAGTAGCAGCACAGAGTCACCTTTCGATCACAACAGCGGCCGAATTTCAGAAACTGTGGTACTGTGGTAGATATGGTGGTTGTAAGTGGCCGACCAAGGATATTTTCGTATTTCGACGAAAGGCATGTGTCTCCACAGATTTCACTTTTCTACTACTACTACATAGCATAGAGCATTGGTGTTTATGTGTGGTAGTAGAATCGTATCTGTTGTCGTGCACTATGGTTGTTAGATGTCTGTAGCTATGGGGGTGTGGAAGTTATGGGGGTGAAAATGGTCGACCTGTGGCAAGTTCATATTTCTGCCAAAGACGCATGTGTCAAGGTGTATCACTTTTATGTGAAAACTATCAATCGCAGATCACTGGCGTTTGTGTGTGGTAGTAACACAGAGTCTCCCATTGATCACAACGTTGGCCGAAATTCGGTAACTGTGGGAGTGTGTGAGATATGGTGTTTGAAATTGGTCGATCATGAATATTTTCGTGTTTCATCCAAAGACTTGTGTGTATCCGTAAATTTTACCTTGCTGCCGGAACTACATAGCGCATAAGACTGGTACTTGTAAATAATATTACCAGCTGCTGATTACCGATTAGTTACTTCACATACCATTAGTATATTTAATTTCGAGTGCTAACTGCTAACATATAATAATCCATGATGTTTATTATATATATACGAATGCGGTTTACAGATACTCTAATTGCTGCATTTGTAAATCGTCTCAACAAAAATAAATTCATTAACTATTTTAGTAAATGTGAATAACTTTGTAAGTTGGTTTAATTAGTGCATTGCGCGACAATCACTCCACAACATCATTTTGTTTGTTTGTGAACTTAGAACCTATTCCGTTCAAGCCTATAGAAATTTCCATTCTATATACACGGTTTCTGTATTTGCAGCAAATTTACGGATAGTATCATCCGCGAATAAGCTTTGACTGTGTAGTAACACTAGACTTTATTTATGTTCACAGGGTATGGAAAATATTTTGTGTTGTGCATAAATATTTTTTTTTATATCGACTGAGAATAATTTATCTTAGTTATGGTTTTAGCTTATTTAGAGCAAGGATAAATATTTACTTTTTATATTATTTTATAGTGTACATTGTTTGAGTTACGTGCATGCCTCTTTCAAAATGTCTGACGGTCAAAGAAAACTATCTGGTTACCAGTACAAAAAAAGAAGGTTGGGAAAGTAAGCGTAAAGGCAGAATCAATCTGGCGCGTTAAAAAAATTTACTGTATTCATGGTTTACCAAAACAAATCTTAGAATCCAATATCAGGTCGGGATGCAAATGAAGTATAGAATCGTCAGAGAATAATAGCGAACAAATGAACGAAGTTTGTAAATCAACTGGAACTGACACCAACGTGAGACTCACTGAAGGCGTTCTTAAACTTTGTGGCCAAGAATTTTATGAGACGCTGTAAGAAGCTTTTTAGTAAGGCAAAGTCCACCTAAACTATTGCATAATTACACATTTCCTTCCAATGACACAGATCGACGTTTTAGCGCAAAATATTATGCACGAATTTTCAGCAACGCAGAGCAAATATTGCAAGATTAGCTACTGCGTTTACTGCTTCTGTTGCAAAATTTTCAGTTGTTTAGTTAGTTCTCTCTCAAAGGAGGGTTTTAAAAATTGGAAGCACCTCGACGAAACTTTGAAAGAGCATGAAATTTCGAAAAATCATATTCTGGCAAAAAAGATTAAATTGTTGTAAAACTGTAGATGCTGCCACTCAAAGAATATTAATGCCGAAATAAATCATTGGAATGAGGTGCTACTATGAATCGTTGCCATTACCAAAATGATTGGTAAAAGTTGACTGGTTTTTCAAGGTACAAGCGACAAGTTGTTTGAGCATATTACCGGTAATTTCTTAAAAATAGTTGAGTTACTGTCTGAATACGATCCCATTATGGAAGAGCACGTCCGTTGAGTGCTCTAAAAAGTAGAGACTAAAGCTCAATATCTTGTGGAAAATATACAAACCGGGATAGTAGATCTGCTGCATCAAAGTGTACAGTCTCATGTTATTAATGAAATAAAAAAATTCAAATATTTTCCATAATTTTAAACTGTACTCCTGACTTTAGTAAGATACAGCAAATTACTCTTGTAATCAGATATGTTTCAACCAACAAATTTAATCCTGATGTTGAGATTAAAATTAATGAAAACTTTTAAGGCTTCTTACCAGTCGAAAGATCCACAGGAAAACAAATGCCTGACATTATAGTTGGAGAACTTAATGACTTGTATTTAAATTTGCAGGATATCAGAGGACAGGGACTGACAACGGGTCCATTATGAGGCGCAATAACGCAGGAGTGCAATTTAGAATTAAACAATATAATTCGCGAGCATTCAATGTTCCGTGTAGTAGCTATTCTCTCAATCTTGTTATGAATGGCAAAAGCATCCTTGGAAGCCGCTAATTTCTTCAACATGGTCCAAAAAATATATTTATTCTTTTAGGCATCTACTTTTCGATGGGCAATACTTTTAAAGCATGTTCAGGGTTCAACTTTGAAAACATGGAGTGACACTAGATGGGAGAGTAGGATAGAGAGGATAGAGGCATTAAAACCTTAAAAATTTCATTTGGGAGATGTAAACGACGACTTGCTAAGCATTTACGAAAACCAAGAAATTGATAATTTAATGATTTAGCCATTTTGGCAATTGAGTATGAAATTGCTGATGAAGTAAATTTTAAGATGTAATAAAAAATTCAAAACCTGAAAGTAAGAAAAAAAAGTTTTTTTTTGGTGATTTTAGTGTATTTGATGTAATCTCGTTTTATTTTCAAAATAATGGCATTTAGATTGCTTTTGTGATAATGTCCATCTGTAATAGCATTTACAAACTAAAAATATGGTTAATTTGTGGCTATGTAAAGATTTTTCATAATTAATTTCTCTATTTTGTGCCGCTAGATCAAAATTCAATAAGTTTATTTATGAATATATGATTTTATTAAAGTTTAAAATTAAATATTTTATTCGATTAAAAATTAATTATTTTTTTAAAAAAATATATAATTCTACATAATTTTAAGGGGCGGCAATTTGTCTATTTGTCCGGGGCGGCAATACCGCTAGAGCGGGCCCTGTTGCTCCGTAGTGTTCCCTCGAGCGACTTACACATTCAAATTGGACGGCAGGTGCAGCGTTTACACCGCCGAATGCTATGCCGTGTTGAAGTCGCTCCAGCATATGAAAGTAATGCGCGATAAGTTGTTCATCATATGCTGTGATTCCCTGAGCTGTATTCAGGCCATAGGAAATATGTATCCAGCAGATCGTCTAGTCCAGGACATCCAGGACGCCCTCCTTTCCCTTCAATCTCGTGGAAAGGAGGTGTTATTCTGCTGGTTACCGGGCCATGTGGGAATCAGAGGGAACGAGGCAGCTGATCAAGCTGCCAAGTTAGCCTGCGACAAGGTCAGAACCGACTTTGAACCGGTCCCAAAGTCAGACCTTGCCTCGGCGGCGAAGAGATTTGTTTCTGATGTTTGGCAGAGGCAGTGGCTGGGAGTTGAGCATAATAAGCTCCGGCTGGTCAAACCGACCGTTCAGCCGTGGAGCAGCTCCTTCCAGCGGGCGAGGAGGGATGAGGTTCTCCTTACTCGCCTCCGTATAGGGCACTGTCCTCTGACTCATGGTTTCCTTCTCCGCCGAGAGGACCCTCCGGAATGTGATGCTTGTGGCGTACCTCTGACGGTGCGCCACATTTTAACTGACTGTGTAAAGTTTTTAAACATAAGGGCAGACGTTGGCCTAGCTAACGATCTGCCCGTAATTTTAAATAATGACAATGTGGTGAAGGTTTTAAAATTTTGTAATACTGTATGGCCGGTCTTATCCCAAAAATTTTGGGTAGATCGGCCTAGTTTTTAGAATGGTTTGGTGGTCCGTCTACAACCACCAATCCATGAACTGACTTATTCGGTTTTTAATTTTTGTTTCTTAAGATCATTTTACTACTGGATGGCCTCCTTACAGCCATTCAGACTGTATTCTTAGTGTTTGTGTAAGCTGGTTAGCCCTTTTACAGCCAACCAGCCCGTGTAATTAGTTAATCTACTTATTTTACAGTAATTGTTTCAATGTTTTACTTAAACCTGCTGTCTGCATGGCCGACCTCTTTACAGTCGGCCATGTAGGCGGTATTTTAGTCAGTGTTTTCGTATTTTATTATGCTGTCTGTGTGGCCGACCCCTTTACAGTCGGCCATGCAGACAGTAGCTAATTTTATCCCACATTGGCATTCTGTGTTTGAGTTAGGACGCTAATGACCAAGTCGTCGACGCGCCCTAAAGCACCAAAAACAACAACAACAACAAAAATCGGCTATAGTAGAGCACGCCCTTGAAAACTGTCATGAGCCGTGCTTTGATAAGACGACACGCCTCTGCCATGCTAATAATTTTTGGGATAGTGTCGTGAAAGAGGTGATTGAAATCAGAGTTAATAACAATGTGATAAATCGGGATCAAGGACTTAACATAAGTCAAACATGGAGGCCAGTTATTAGACAATTACGAAACACACGGGAACGGACCATATTTGGGCATAACAACAACCGGAACATGACATCACCAAGCAGACCCACCCTCCGCGCGAGTTCCCCTCCTCTCCCGTCCGGTAGCCCTATATAAGAGACTACCGCTAGGCAGTTTTAGTTAGTTAAGCAGAGCTTGACAATGGGAGCAGTGCCGGCTCTCAAAACGTCGCCAGTCGACTTTTATTTGACGCGGCTAGAATCCCGAGAGTGTTATCTACAATATATATGATATATATATATATAAATAATAATAAGAATAATCTCTAAGTATATGCAATTAGACTGAAAAACCGAGTGTAGTGGGTGAGTCCTTAATGCCCTTACCTCGCACAAGGGAGGATGGCGGTTCGAATCCCTGTCCGGGCATCCAGATTTGGGTTTTCCATGGTTTCCCCAAATCACTCCAGGCGAATGCCGGGATGATTCCTTCCCATTCCGTGTCCCCAATACTTTTCCTCCTTTAATGACCTCAATGTCGGCAAGGCGTAAAGCCATAAGTAAAAAAAAAAAGATGCAACTGAAAAATAAAAATGTTGTTCAGACTTAGCAAAAATAATATCACAACACTTGCTTCAGTCACTATATTTTTTGTTTGATAAGTAATAATCTCCTTTTTTAACCATTTAGCTTCGTCCAAACTCTTTAAATTTCATCTAACTTAATTACGATATTTATCATCACTCATTACATTACTACATACTGAAACATGCCAGGCAATATTTAGATAGAAGTGTAATGAAATGAACTATTATCACTTCATTCATTCGTTAAATATATATATATATTATCTGCTTAACGTCTCTGTAACAGCGAGGTCTTTAGAGACGGGAAAGGATGGGGGGCAAGGAATGGGAATGAATTTGACCATGGCCTTTGGAGGAAGCATCCTGCCATTTGCCTAGAGTGATTTGGGAAACCATGGAAAACCCAAATCTTGATGCCCGGACGGGGATTCGAATTTCCGTCCTCCCGAATGCGAGGCCACTTCACTACTCACTTCAGAAAATTTTGTATTGGGAGTTCCCCATAAATAAAACTGCTCCATTGCTCTGCAAGAGTTTCCCCCTTATTCTAAGCTCATTCACTCTACAGAGACTTCTCGAATTACGAAATATAAATGGCTTTTTAGAAGAGACTAAATGGGCGCACTACTGGTACTAACCTAACCTAATCTATCTACTGCGCGAGTAGTAAATAAACAATTCGTAGGTAAGTTATTGATAACTTTTTTCGGAAAAAAAAGTAATTTGCTTGTGAACTAACGATTAAGAAGAAAGGATAATACAGGACGCCTAATATGAGTTACTATTTTTTGCCCATTGCTTGATGTGTCTCTTTCGTTCTATTTCAGTTAGTGAGGGATATGACAAGTGACAAAGTAACAGAACATTAATACGCTGAATTTAGTTTTTCTTTAGATCTATAGAGATGGGTATTTAAACTAAATGGTTTAGCTGGTGCGTGCGGTGCCCTCCAGACCATGGTGCCAAGGACGGTTGCCCACCCCTAAAGCCGGCACTGGTCTCCATATACACGTCTGACTCTGCCTGGTGTCTCACTCCTGCACGAATAAGGCTGTATACCAAAATATTGCACTTCTCTTGTGGTTTTTGTGTGTTCATCGTTCCCAGCTGTCTTCTTCTGTGGTAAGTGTTGGGTCACATTTCTCTATCCTTCATATATAAATTGAGAGACAGTAAGTGACGGGTTTAGCAGAGGTTTATGCCAGGGGTGTGTCTGGTGTCAGGGATATTGTGAGACCCAAAGCTGATACAGGGGTTATAGCATCGCCATGGTGACTTAACTAACAGATCACGTGGATGGAAAGTTCTGTGCAATTTTCATAAAATAATTTGAATTTGACCATGTAACTTAACAGAAACTAAACTTAAATGCTTGAAGGTCGCCACTAGATCTGTTTCTAAACCACAAATCTAGAAAAGGTTCCAAGATAACTACTAAATCACAAAAGTTCACTTTCAGAAAAATTTAAAGTTTTATTTTCAAAGTCACATTTACTAAAATGCATTTCACAGTTGAGTAGGCAAATCGAACATTCGTTTCCAAAATGTTGCAGATTGTGGAGAGAAATTTTTACCTAACCGAACCCCTATTGAAAAATTTAAAAGTTCTTAGCAGACATTATTCGCGCAGACAACCACTGATGTCCCAACATGGCCGCCAAAGCGCGCCAAATTTCAACCGACTGCTTCACGCTCCGACACAAACTCACTCACACTAACTCCCAGGATACAGACAAAGCATGATGGCGGCGGGTTCTTTAGATAGCGATTACCAAAACCAGTGACGAAAGCAGCTGTATCACATCTTTTCGCTTCCGCGAGATCAAAAGTGTGTGTAATTTATATGACGATCCAGATTATTAAAAATGTTTATACTTTGACAATGTCTAGACTTATCTACTAGAAGTCCAACGGCAGTTTAGTGGGAAATTTAGAGTGATTAGTTTTAAAGTTTTATTTAATTTCCGCGTGGTGATGCAAATCTCTGAAATAGGGGATTAACCCTAACGTTTGAATTTTTACAGCGACAATCTATCTTCAAAAACTTAATTACCAGACAAATGCTAAAACTTTTTACTAAAACCATTACATATTCAGAATCGTCTTAATTAGGGCTGTCTACTGATATAAATTTCAAATTATTATTCCTTTTAGTTAAAAACCTTCATTATTTTCTCTTAATTAAAATCGCTAATCAAACTTTGCCAAATTATTTAATTTTACTGCCAAAATATCCGGAACAATGCTGACTATAGCAGGTGATAAAAGATTAGCTGTCGCTTTACTCGATTTAAAGATAGTGCAAATCTTAGAATTTTACCATTCTGATCGCGTGTTTCAAAACATGAACAAACCAGAATATCTCTTAAAATAAACGTTTCACGATATGATAAATACACTTTAAAATGATTTTTATGATGAATTGTAACTGTAGGAACGATTACAGGGAAATTCCTTCAAGTTGAAAACGACTCTACTCGAAATTTCTAAGTCCAGCCTAAGCAAAACCAGAATTTGCCAAAATTCTAAGGTTCTTACAATATGTTGATAGGCTAGTTCCCATCTGCGGAGTTCTGGAGGGGTGGTGCTGGTTGGAAAAACTCCAGCCCTAACTGTGAAACAGACATTGAGGTTGTTCAAATCGTGCGAGTTGGCATGAATCGCCACTGGATGGTCTGGGTTGGAAGTATAAACTTTTTGCCTGTGGCCATTCATCCTGTATGTTAGTTTTTGAGTGGTGAGGTCAATGTAGGAAGCAGTGCAATGGAGGAAGTCGATTTGGTAAATAACGTGAGTGGTAGCATGTCCAGTTACAGGAAAGGATTCTTCTGTGGCAGGAGTAAGAGGTGGTGGCTGGGTGCATGCTGCATGTTTCATGTTTTACAGTGGGGTCTATTATAAGGGAAAGATATCTCTGGAGGTTTAGGTGAGTCAGTGAGCTTTGGAATAGGTGAGAAGGAAAGTCCGTTGGATAGGATAGAGTGTTGTGTTTGAGAGGTTGACCACTGTCCGTTGGTGGGGCAGTTGCTCGAGGGGTGGGTGGTAATGGGGATGGGTGTGACATATTAAAAATGTGGGCAAGACATTGTAATCGACTGTTTTAGGGGGACTGGTCGATTGGTTGACAAGATGGCTTGGGCAGAGGCAACTCTTTCTACTAAGGCACTTACTTGGCTGGTTCTGTCTGCTTCGGCTCTCATCCTGCTAGTCCTCCATTCACTTGCGACCATCGGCTGTAACTCCAGGTGAATGCATGGGCTATCAAAGTTACGATTTAAGGCAAAGTCTTCAAATGGTATTACCCACTTATTATACCGGCCATCGGATGATTACACTTGTTAGATGGTTTCCCTCAGCAAAGGATTCAAGACGCTTAGTTTCCACCAAACTGTAGAAACAGACTTACAAATTAACTTCGGCATCACGGAGCGGACCCAGCTGGCTTCTCGACGTCGATGCCTAACCCGACATAGTGGCTGTGTTGGTATGCTTCCAAACTGAGAGGTCAAGGCACTCTGCTGCCTTGCTTTTATAGCGCAAGTCACACGCCGGTACATGTGATCTCTGTCTTTGCATCGAATATGCTCGAATGTTGGCGCATGACTTGAGTCGGTGACCTCCTGAATGTTCTAGAAGGTTGCCATATGCATTTAGCCCACTTTCCATTTTATCACGTTTACTTCGTTCAATACCCTTTGTCTCGCGCGTGACCAATGCGCGATTCTGCTGATACAACACCGCCAGCAATCTAACTTCACTCGCTTCGCTGCACTTCCACAGCTGCCGTTTAATACCGTATTTTTAAAGATTATTTATTTATTCCTTTTTTTGTTAAAATCCCCATTACAACATGGTTCTTAGGGAACCAGGGGAGGAGATGGTGTGTGCTGCATATGTGAGGGGTGTTGGTAGGGAAGAGACAGGCGTAGAACAAGACAGTGTTTTAATAAATTGGATAGCTTGTGCAGATGCTTTTGTGCACATTTCTACGCTTCGTGAGAATTAAAGATGTTGACTTGGGGAGGGGTGCGACAGATGAAGAATCTTGTTGATAGAGGAAAGTTGACTGGAATGTTGGTGGGCATTTAGTACATATTTCTGGAAAACAATATGGGTGAGAGCAAGGGTTTGTGTAAAATGAAAGGCAAGGAGGGCTTGGCAGAATTGTATGTGGCAACCAGAGACTGGTAGTTTTATGGTCAGACCATTAGGGGGTATGTTAAAATAGAGGCATGATTGATTGAAAAATATATGGGAATGGAGTCTAGTTAGTGAAAACTGAATTGTTTCAAGTAATGTTCAATGGGAGACATGTTTCTAAAAAAGGTTATGGTCGGGAGAACAACAGCACACAACCAGTCGGGAAGTTAGTGGTAAGTAAGTTAGAGGCTAGAGCGAGCCACGATGAAGGAAGATGACAATGTATAAAAAGAAGGGAGGAGGAAAAAGAGGGGGAATATTTAGAAATTTTAATTTAAGTGGCCACAGTCACAACGGAAATTTTTTTTTTTTTATAATTTAAGCGGTCCCAAACATCGCGGTAAAAAAAAAAATTAAAAAAAAAAGAAAAGGAAAGAAACACAGTATTGGGTTACTGCGCCGACTCAAAACTGAGCTGGTCGGTAACTAAAATAGCGGAAAATGTGCAGAAGAGGTGTGTGTAATGAATTAATAATAATACAAAAAGTGAGGATAGCTAGAACGGCGCAGGCCGTATTGATACTGTAAGAGCAAATCTGGTAATGCCGAAAATAAGGAAAAGTGTAGATATAAATACATATGTGTACAGTTTAGTAGCGAATCCGCCAGCAATACATGGGACATGAAAGGGAATAGGAATCGAAATTCAAGCAGGAACAAGTTCAAAGTGTTTCGAATACGACGAAAATACTACACGCAAACAAAATAGTTAAGGTAATACAAAATTTTATGGATAAAACAAAAATACGTACACACAAATAAAATAATTGTTTAAAAAACATAAAAACCACCTTCAAAAAAAGCACACTAAATATTTTAAAATAATTTTATACCTTGCTTAGAAGAAAGTAAATCTAAATGGACAATATTTTACATTACTGTTGTTGGCATTTTTACATTAGTTATTTTTGGAGTTGGTGCCAGCTGTCACATCACAAAGATTGAATTACTGAAATTCATTTGGGGTTAGAAGTGAAACGGGGAGTACGAACAAAAATTCAAAATATATTACAACATGTATTAGGCAGATATTGTTATTGCAGAAGACAGTTTAGGTAAAAAAAAATTAGACAGTATTTTAATCTGTGGCTGGGTCTCATTGGTCGTCCAGGCATATCGCTGGCGCTACAGTGTCAGTTGGTATGCTGCATCATGCAGTAAATGTTTTACAGTTAGTATAATATCGGCGTATCGTCTGTATGTTTCAGTTTTGTTATAACATGTTTCTAACATTAATTGTAGGTAAGTTGTAACATGATTTTCATGTATAATTGTTATTCATTATTGTTTTTATCTTTTTGTTTTTCTGGCTTTGGCTGACACTGACTCCAAAAATAACTAATTAATGTAAAAATTTCAATTACAGTAATGTAAAATATTGTCCATTTAGATTTACTTTCTTCTAAGCAAAGTACAAAATTATTTTAAAATTTTTAATCCTTTTTTTGATGATGGTTTTATGTTTTTTAAAATTATTTTATTTTTAAATTTTTAGTGGTATCACAGTTTGATCTGTATTAAATATGCCGCAGCAGTTCTCATTTTGCTCAGTGCTTAAAGCTCTTGCTCTAAAAAAAACTGTCTTTATATACCCCAACAACTTCCAGAACAATGTAAATTGGATGCTGTGTGACGGAATCTCGGGTTACATTTGGTCCAGGCTGTCTTTCGACCTAATTTAACATTAGTTTAAGCTGCCGCTCGATAAATGAAACATTTAACATCTGGGCATTAATACATACCGCATAGACAAATCTGTCTCTGGAATATATGGGTTTGTTCTGGCATCACACAAAAAATAAAGATTTTTAATTGGTTTTCACAACGTGATAGCTTGGGGTCCAAGTTGAAATCTGAGGTACATGTTGAGACATTAGGACACATGTATTTTATGAATATCCTACCATGACTTACTTGATTTTCACGGGATTTAAAACTGTGTGTTGGTTTTTTTTTTTTATTTTTTAAAGATCATTGGAAATTAAAAGGGGTGGGAGTAAAGGGGAAGAGAGATTGGGCTTTTGTATACCAAATGTAGACGGCCTTTTCTGATTGATTGAAAGTGTACGTGTGTAAATTTCCATCAATATCGGATAAAACTGTAGGTATGTATAAAAAAACAAGGGTTGTAGAGGCGAAGAGTAGTTTGGTTTTTGTAAAGCTAGTGTGGACATTATTTTTCTCTTTGTTTTAAAGTATATGTGTGCAATGTTCCATCGAAACCAGATAAAAACTGTAGCTTTGTGTAAAGAACATTTGCAAAAATTAAATGGAGTAAGGGAGTGAGTGGTTGGGTTTTGTAAACAGAATGTAGATACTAAGTTTCTCTTTATTTTTAAGTATACATGTGCAGTGTTCCGTCAAAATCTGATAAAAACTGTGGGTATCTATAAACAAAATTGCAAATTTGGAGGGGCGGGAGTAGAAGGGAAGAGGGTTTGGGCTTCTGAAACTAAATTTAAATGCAATAGTTCTGTATATTTTAAAGTATACGTGTGCAAATTTCCTTCAGAATCGGATAGAAACTGTAGCCTTGTATAGATTAAGGGGATGGAAAGGGCAGAGACGAATTTGTCTTCTCTAAACCAAATGTAGACAGTATTTTTCTGTTTGTTTTGAAGTTTACATGTACATACTTCCTTCAAAATCAGATAGAAACTGTAGCTTTATGTTAAAGAACATTGACAGTAATTAAATTGGTAGAAAGGGGGAGAGGGTTTGCATTAATGTGAAAGTAATGTAGACATTTTTTCTTTATCTCTTTGTTTTAAAGTATATGCATGCAAAGTTTCACTGAAGTCGGATTAAAATGTAGGTTTGTACAAAAATTAAGTGGTGTAAACCGGGAGCTGGGGTAGTTAGGCAGACCAAATGTTGACAGGATTTTTATCTTTATTTTAAAGTATACAAGTGCAAAGTTCAATCAAAATCAGGTAAGAAATGTAGTTTTGTATAAAATAAAGGGGTGTAAATGGGGAGATGGGGTGGTTTTTTTATTTCGTTTGTCAAGAAACCTCCTTAAAAAAATTAAATGTAATTGCCAACTTCAATGGAGATCAGTTAAATGGTGTCGACTGTAGCTTTGTATAAAGAACATTGACAAAACTTAAGTGGATGGATAGGGGGAGAGGGGTTCAGTTTTTTAAAACCAAAAGTTGACAGTTTTTTTTCTCTTTATTTTTGCCTCTACATGTCCAAAGTTCCATTGAAATCGGATAAAAAAATGTGAGTTTGTATAAAAAATTAAGTGGTGTAAAGGGGTAGAAGGGGTGGTTTGTCAATGAAATTCATGTGGGACCACTTTGGAGGTATACCCTATCCAGTAAAAAAATTTCGTTTAAATCGGTTCAAAAAATTGGCAAAGATATAACTAAACATACGTAAAAAAAACAGATTAATTGAGAACCTCCTCCTTTTCTTGAAGTCGGTTAACAAAGCAGTTAAGATAATACAATGGCACATGAGTATTGTGGAAAAAAGTACCTTAAAACAAAGTTATAAACAACAGGTGTGATATTATGGACTACAGCTAGAAAGAACACCAAGAAAACACGAGGACACAAAAAGCATAGTGGGGAATAATAAGATGGAGAACACTGAGATAGGAACAAATGTGATAAAATAGAGGGAAGACATAAGGAAACATATGGATAATGGAAACAAAGAATTGCTGTTGGGCACTAAAATAAGATAGGATAGGGAAAAATGACCCGTCACTTACCACAGGACCTCCACAGGGATCTTTCCTTTGTAACAGACCCCCACAGTAAAACATGCATCATATATTACTCTAATCCTGCGACAGGAGAATCCTTTCCTATAATTGGATGTGTTATGTGTACTGCCAGTAACCTTATTTTTCTAGCTCTCCTGTCTGCATTGCACTGCATCCTACATCGACCTCACCACTTGACGACTATCCTACAGGATGAATGGCCACAGGCAAAAAGTTTATACTTCCAACCCAGACCATCCAGTGCAATTCATGCCAACTCACATGATTCAGACAACCTCAATACCTGTTTCACAGTTAAAGCTGTTAGAGTTTTTCGGAACACCACCACCCCTTCAGAACTCCGCAGATGGGAACTAGCCTATCAACATATCCTTGACACCAGACGTATTCCTGGCCTAAACCTACGCTAAACCTCTCACTTACTGTCTTTCAATTTATAGTCAATTGTATAATATATATATCTTTCATTTATTTTATATATATTTCTACATTTATTTACCCCTTTAACTTAACACAACCCGAAGATTGGTACGATCCTCCTGAAGGAGGCATACTAAACCATTTTGTCAGAGGTAGGACAGCCAGTTCCTTTCCTCTGCGGCCTACAGTTTAACGTGGAATCTGAACCACGGAGCGTCCTGGCATAGCTCATATGACCAAACACAACTCTCAAAATCCCTGCGCCTGCCGGGATTCGAACCCGGGACCGGAGTATCCAAAGTTTTGAAAGCAATCAAAATAAAATTATGTTTGTTAGGTGCCGCAGATATCATTTTGTTCCATTTTTATCGCTGTTCAACATTATCCCCTCACCCCCGGTACTTCCACCACTGCCCCGTGTGTTCCACCTTTGTTTCATTCATGTGGCGGGTCTAGGTGTGATCGCATCTTTCCCCCTGCCTTATGTCTCGCCTTACATGACTAAGGTTTCTCAAAATATTGTGCAATTTGTTTGTTTTTTACATGTTCACCTCGCCCTCATGCCTTCATCTGTGGTAAGTGACTGCTTATTTTTCCCTATCCTATCTTATTTTTATCAACTTAAGTAGTAATGGCAATAACTTTTCTGATAAAGGTGACAATGAAAATGCTGTGACACAATGAAAGTAAGAATTGTTCTTTGCAATCCACATGAAATAATTTGTAGTGAGTATTTGGTTTATTTTGCTGTGCTTCCTTATATTCAGTGCTATATTTCCAGAGAAAGGTTGTCCAATTTTTTTTTATTATTATTATTTTTATAACAGTGTTATCACTATAACGGATTATTCAGAAACAGGTATGATTCAGTACAACAGTCCTCTATCCCCCCCCCCCCTTTTTCAGTACCCATTTAATCACAAATTGTCACAAGAAAATCAGTTCTCTTTCAAACATTTAGTACTTTTAATGGAGGATGGCTTGCAGTGCTAGAAATTCATTTATAAATCTAGGAGTATTTGTTACTCCTAACTTTCAGACTCGGGTATAAAATGAAAATGTTCAGACATAATTATATTGTTGCTGACCCTAGCTGTAGGATCATGTTATATTAGTGATTGGGTATGCCAGAATGACTTGACACGTGGGTTCTATGGGAATTTTCCCTATGATGCCGTATGACTTGCACAGAATTTCTTCATTTATCTTCTGCTCTTGAATTCTTGCTCTTCGCACCTATCCTCTTCTTCTCTTGTACTGCCAAATAAACATGAGCATCGAGGGTAACTTGTATCTAGGAGAGGGTGCAGACAGCTATGAGTTACTTGAAATGAAACAATGTTTCTGGACTCCTATCTGCACTGAACCATAAATCATCTACAGTCGATTTTGTACAAGATAAACCGTGATACTGATCCTAGGGATGAAACTTAGCCCTACAGTTCACAACTAACAGATAATGGTAAGGTTGGTGCAGCGAATATCTGTTCCAAGGTCTAGATGTTAACTAGTTGCTCGTCAGTGAAGAAGAGAGACTGATCAATGTATTCTGGCTTGCTGGAAAAGTATTGGCTTGCGTGCTCAGCACTACACATGTAGATTGCAACCTGAACTGTCGATTGGCAGAAACTCGAACAACAGGACGTGCTAACTCGATGTCTGGCTGCAGTGAAACTTAGCAAACTTACATGATTTCGATACTAAAATATTATACTAAATGACATCCTGTCACAATATGATAATTATGAAAATACAGATTGTATTACTTACGACGAACTCCAACACAATTTAAATATTTAGAAAAAAAATATGGTATTCATGAATGTACTGTATGCCAAAATTTTGAAATAGGTTAATACAATAATTTCTTTTAGTAGCTGGTGCCCACAACTTCGTGTTTGTAAAGAATTTTGATTGACAGCTGCCGACATGTAACCTCCATAGTGCAGGATGGGAGACTCAATGCTATTACAACACACAAACGTCAGACATCTGCGCTATGTAGTTCGGGCAACAAAGTGAAATATACGGACACACACGTCTTTGGTCGAAATATGAAAATATCCTTGATCGGCTAATTTCTAACACCATATCTCACACACTCTCACAGCTACCAAAATTTGCTCGCGTTGTGATCGATGGGTGACTCTGTGCTACTACACAAACACCAGTGATCTGCGCTACATAGTTTTGGCTGAAAAATGGTACACCGGGGCACATACGTCTTTGGTAGAAATATGAAAGTGCTGCAGATCGACCACTTTCAATCACCATATCTCCCACACCCCAATAGCTACCAACATCTAACCACCATAGTGCACTATAGGAGGCACGATACCACTAACACACACAAACACCAATCATCTACGCCAGTGTTTTTCATTCTTTTTGATTTCGCGACCCCTTTAAAAGTTGAAAATTTCTGGCGACCCCCCACCCCCCTGCCCGCGACACATCATAGAAGACAAAGAAATAATTTAATTAAATTACTACGTAGAATTTTTTTTTCTATTTTGGTACATTTTAATATTATCCAGATCTACACTCTGCAAGAAGCCGCGAGACTATTGAAAGTAAGTACGAGGTAAGTTGGTAAGGCTATGAACTTGGAAGCAAATTCGCGCGGATCAAACTGCGTCGGAGACGGCGACGTTGCCACACCGCAATGTTCTTTTGTTTCAACTCTCAGCTCACTCAATTCAATTAAGTGCAGTCAACAAGTACGGACGTCATTCTTTGGTTTTTTCGCTTGCTCCGCGCGTTTGTAAAATGGATAAGTTTCTCAAAGATCGCAGCCTTCAACATGTGGTACGAGTGTCAATAATGGTAGTGGTGAATCAAACCCGAAAAAAATAGACATTACGATGACAGTTATTTTAAATACGGGTTCACAGTCATAAATAATAAACCTCAATGTGTAATTTGTGGCGATGTTTTATCACGTGAGAGTATGAAACCGTCAAAGCTTATGCGGCATCTCACAACCAAGCATCAAAAAGAAGCCGATAAGCCGTTGGATTTCTTTGAACGAAAGTTGAAAGCTCTTAGTCAGCAGAAAAATACTATAATTCAGGTAATAAAATCGTTTTATTAATTTAATTTTAGCATGGATAACCGAATCAAGTCGAGTTTATTCTAATTGTTGCTATCTCTACTGTTGATGTCTTATGATGTTTATTTCTTTGCTGTTTGCATACAAATTTTACTATACTTAATTTTGGTTTGCAAAGGTTTCGAATGCTTAATTTTTATTGACTATTTCACACTCACTTTTATATTGTCTGGTTTATTTTCAGGCATCCAGTGTCAATGAGTCAGCATTATTAGCTAGCTATAAAGTCGCACTAAAGCAGGGAAATCACATACAATTGCCGAAAATCTTATTTTGCCAGCAGCTCTTGATATGGTTGAAATTATGGCCAGTAAACAGGAGGCAAACAAGTTATAAAACATACCACTTTCTGATAATACTATTTCACGCAGAATAAACGATATGGCCAATGATATTCAAGAACAAGTAATCGAAAAATTAAAGAACAGCCAACATTTTGCTTTGCAGTTTGACGAATCTACAGATGTTTCCGATTGTGCTCAGTTTGTAATATTTGTGCGCTTTGAAACAGGTGACAATATCATGGAAGAAATCTTATTTTGCAGAGCACTTCCTGCAAACACTTCTGGCCAGTGTTTGTACGATATGTTTTTAGAAAGCACTTGCGACTACGATATTGATTGGAAAAAATGTATCGCTATTTGTAGCGATGGCGCTAAAGCTATGACTGGCAAAAATAGCGGACTCATTGCGAAATTAAGATCGATAATGCCAAACATATCCTGGACACACTGTTTTCTTCATCGACAGGCTCTAGCTGGTAAGGTAGTATCTTCTGATTTAAATGATGTGCTCAAGGAGGTAAATTGTGAATTCTATCAAAGGTAACGCCTTGCAAACCCGGCTATTCAGAATCGTTTGTGAAGATATGGGCTCGCTTCATCAAAATCTCCTTTATCACACAGAAGTCAGGTGGCTATCCAAAGGAAAGGTATTGACAAGAGTTCTAGAACTGAGAGCTGAATTGTTAATGTTCTTACAAGATACAAGATCTGAATATGCTAATCGTTTTTCTGACCCTATTTGGCTCTTGAAATTAGTATTTTTGGCCGATCTTTTTAGCCACCTTAATAATTTGAACAAGAACCTGCAAGGTAGAGAAGAAAATATTTTAACAGCTAAAGATAAAGTCAAAAGCATTTCACGCAAAACTTCGTTTGTGGTTAACCTCTCTGAAAAATAGTATATTCGAGTCTTTTCCGTGTGTTCAGAAGATTGTTGAAGATAACGCATCAGACCAAAGTCTCGTAGTAAGGGCTCACATTCCTTGCATGATACAGAGCTTGCATAATTTACAAGAGAAACTTATGACATACTTTCCAGGCTGGCATTCTGAAGCTGACAATGGGCGTAGATGGATTTTAAACCCTTTTTTAGACAAGTCAATAGATCTGGCTGATGTCACCACAAATATGAAAGAATGTCTTAGCTATAGATTTAGCTGCTGATGGTATGCTTAAAATGGAATTTAATTCGCAAAGTATTGACGTATTTTGGATGAAAAGAAAACATGAATACCCAGAGCTGGCAAGGGAAGCTCTAAAATTATTAGTGAAAATTCGCCACGCCATACTTGTGTGAACTAACATTTTCTGCAATGGTAGACATTAAAACTAAAAAGAGAAATAGACTGCAATTAGAAAAAGATTTGATTATTAACGTTTCAAAAATAGCAACACGATTTGATAAACTTTTGAAAAATAAACAAGCCCATCCTTCTCACTAAAATTGTGTTTTGATTGTAGTGGTAGAACCTTGAATTTTTCATTCAGCCCTCGACCCCCCGAGAAAAGCTTCGCGACCCCCCTAGGGGTCGCGACCCACAGATTGAAAAACACTGATCTACGCTATGTAGTTGTGGCGGCAAAGTGACATATACAGAGACACATGACTTAGGCCGTAATATAAATATCCTTGAAGGCCACTTTCAAACACCGTATAATTCCCCCCCCCCCACAGCTAACGAAATTCGACGCACATTGTAATCTATGGGTGACTCTGTGCTACCACCACACACAAACACCAGTGATCTGCACTAGATAGTTTTGGCTGAAAACACCACGAAACATACGTCTTTGGTCGAAATATGAAAGTGGCGCAGGTCGACCAACTTCAACCACCATATCTCCCCCACCCCTATAGCTACCAACAACTAACCACCATATCTGCCACAGCTATCGGCATTCGGCCAACGTTGTGCAAGATAGGAAACTCCATGCTCTTTCCACACACAAACACCAGTGATCTGTTCTAGGTAGTGGTGGCTGAAATGTGAAATATAGGGAAACACAAGTCTATTTATATATATATATGTAAGATTGTATTTATTACAATAACTTTTGAATTTTACGCAATGATCTTCAACTTCAGAGATAACTTGCTTGATTCCTAAATATTTTTCGAATTTTTTTTCCAATTAATTATTGGAGGATTATTTCTTTTTAAACGTAAATAAGTCAATATGTAAACTAAACATTGTAAAATACTTTCCTTGATGTACAAATTCTAAAAATAATTTTATTTCATAGTTTTGGAGTACAATTTATCAGCAAGATTTCTGAAATAAAACATTCAGTTTATTTATGATACTGTAGCTGAATAATAAAATTCAGTGATTACCCACTTTAAAAATCAGAAAAAATGCCTTATGGCCTTACCTGAAGTGCTATGTGTCCATTCTTACCAAGAAATTCTGCTCTGTGAGGATTCTGTGTTTTTCCACCAGTAAGCCACAGCTGGGTTGGAATCTTAATTCTGCAGTGAAGGTCCATTCACTTTGATGAGTAATAAGTCATATAAATTTAGGGTATCCAAACAATGTCATTTCTCAGTATTCGTGTTGTTAAGCTCACTGAAATCTTGCTCGCATATTGCAGTGGTAAATGAAAGCACATGGAAACATGAAATGATTTTTAATAAAGTACCTGGGTGACCGATCTACGCTCGGTATCTTTCGATTTCTGTTCAATATCCAAGATTTCGAGTAAAGTTTGATTAAAGTAAAAGGCTTGAAGGCTTCCTAGGCGTTTTGAGGTGCACAGTTCACCAAAGAGAAGCTTAACTAACATCAGTAGGCGTACTGTTACCTGAAACTTCTACGTAATGAGGTTAGAGCCGTTTTCGAGAAAACAAATACAAATGTGCTCCTTTCTTTTTTTTTTCTTTTTTTTTTTTTAAAAAAAAATCGTGTTAAAAACTTGAAAAGCAAAACGTTATCTACATGTGAAATTTCATCCAAATCGCTAGATCCATTTGCGAGACCGCCTCACATATTACTTTTAAAAAAATGCTATTATTATGTAAAATAGAAATCTTAATGCCATTTTGATAGGCCCTATTAATTAATGGTGCGAGATTTGTGGTATTTCAGAGGATTCTACGATAACCCTTGATGATGGATTCTTATGTAACTCGACGAGAAAAATTGAAAGTAAAATATATTTTTTTATATATATCTTAGTTCTCGAGATATCGTATCTCAAAATTTACGCGGTTGGTTGAAATGCGACCTGAACCAGAAGACATATTTCGCCATAGCCAAGTTTGATGGTGAATTCGTATGAAACTCGTCGAGACAAATCGAAAAAAAGGAATTTTTCTGATATCTCGCTTAGTTCTCGGGATATTATATCTCAAAAGTGAAGAGGTTAGGATTAGTTCCAGCCTGGACCAGAAAAAAAAATCCACCAAAATGACCATGTCTATATGGTGGAAATGTAATTTCAATGTTTTATTTTGTACCTAGTGGTTGTTAGGTTGAAATACAGCCTGGACCAGAAGAAACGTCGCCAAAAGCACAAGGAACTATACCTATAAATGATTTTTGACATTTATTCTTTATTTTCGATATGTTTCATCGAGTTCTATAAGAATTCATCATCGGGTTGTGACGTTAATAGAACATCATCTGTGCTAAATTTATTCACTTAAAACTATGCTCATACATGGCAGTAATCTCACATCTTCTGATCAGCATTTCAAAATGCTAATAAAACAATTCCCATAAGAAGTAACCTTCGTTATAAACATTAATAAAGCACAAGGTCAGACGATTCAAAAGGCAAGATTCTATTTATCAGAACCCTTTTTTTCGTATGTGCACTCGCACGCGGTTTTTTACTTTATTATCAAACTCTACTCGAAATCTTGTACATTGAACAGAAATCGAAAGATGTTTTATAATTAAGGAGGTAGTATTTAATGACTAACTAACAACCACTTTTTACGGTCAAAAAGTAAACGATGATTACTTTATAAAGAAGTTTCTGATAAAACCATTGATAAATTTTTAATTATCTTCCTTTTTAAATGTTTTACAATTAAACTTGCAGTGTTAATATTTCTACGGGTCAGCCAGTATACAAGAACTGTTCGTTTAATTATTCTTTGAAATCAAAGAAATTCTATTTGTAGCCTTTCTGGTACCTGAATTGTCTACAAGGTGGCGATAGTGCCGTTTTCGATATACAAAGTGACAAAATTGTTTGTATTTTGTAAACTCGCTTTTTTGTAGGGAAGACAACCATTTAGGTAATCTTAAAAGTAAAAAGGTTATCTAAATACCAAATTTCATCCAAATCGTCACAGCCGTTCCTGAGATCCGAAATATATATATATATACAAGAATTGCTCGTTTAAAGATATATAATAATATAAGAAAGAATTTGATATTGATTGTCTTCACTATTTTCGCTATATACTCTGTCCCAAAGCTGACAACTTGATTGAGACTTCTTGTTCTTACCCCATATTTTCCAGTGCAGGAATTCATCAGAAGATTGTTCTTTGTGTATGGTCACTGCTGCAGATAGGTTCATCAAACTCCTTTGCTCCATTTAATATATTTTCATTTGGAATTTTAATTGCAAAAAAAGTTTATATTTTAAAATGTGGAATTAGTTTGATGATATTCATAGCGTTTTGTTAAGTCTGCTAAGAATTCTTTGATTAGGACTTCACGATCACGGAAAAAAATTGCAGTTTCACTTGACTCAATTTTGGGTTTTTATATTCACAAGTACCAGTACCCAAGTTGCAGTTCATATCAGTCTGAAACAGAGTTGCTCCATTGGCAGCAGTTTAAAGTTTCAGTTTCGTTTTGCACACTGTAAGTCCAGACGACTCTTTCCCAATGTTGACTTTGTCATATTGAACATTTTTGGAAAATGTTGACAAAACATTGGTTACATCAATCATAAAGCACAAAAACCTCATGAACTGCACTGATTTTAAAGGCTTTAGTACTTCGTCACTTTTGCTAGAAGAATTTTACTGTAGTTTTTGTCAGCACAGAAGTCTTCAAAATATGAAACAGTGGCTGTGAAATTCGTGAGCAATAGGCTAAGTTACTGAGGCTAAAAACATGCAATTCTATCTGATGAGCAATACAATGCATCGATATAATATTCCCGCACATATTGCATAATTTTGCAACCATACCATTGCTAACACCCATATTAATACTTGCCCCATCTAGACAGACACTTACAAGTTTCTCTTTCCAAGAACCATCATCAAATGTTTCATTTAAAGTGTACAAAATAAATTTGAATATACTTGTGGCTAATCTATCACACGACGGCTTTAGTTTTAAGAAATCTACTCATTCTGAGCCTTCTTTAATGGATGCTATGTAGATGATTTACACACTTATCAGTTGATTCGTCAAACATAACTGATATTATCACTACTTTGAAGCATATGTTGTAATTGCATAAGTGAATTTGCTGCTATATTATTGATGAAAAGAGTACACGATTTGTCATTTCTGTATGTTGAATTAATTTCAACAGTTTTTTTTCTTGGAAATCTAACAAATGTAGGTAGTATCTGAACGAAAAGTTGCCTTTTGCAACGGAGTAAGCACTATTAAATAAAATACATTTTTGATTGTCACTCATGGAACTGAAAGTAAGAGTTAATGGTGTTTGCAATGGAAATTTTGCTGCTTCATCTGCCTGAGACGATTCTGATGGACATCACTTTTTTTTACTGTTTATAATCTTTGCATTTATGAAGTTTGTTAAAGATAAATTCGCTAACTGTCTAGAAACAATGAATGATGTACTATTTTTGCTGCCTTCTTCTATTAATAACTAAGGAAAACTTTTTTTATCGCTTTCTTAGTGTGTGTTTACGCTTAGCATTAGCTGTTGATGGACTGGTGTTGGCAGTATGCATAGTAGCTGATGAGTTACTGTTTTTGATTGTTTACTTTCTTATTGACCCCCTGGATTGTGTGAAATCAGAGCAGTCCTATTGGTAGTAGCTGAAGAGCCTGATGATTTGTCAGCAGGTGATGTTTCTTTATTTTCTGGCATTCCTCATGTACCAGTGCTTGTAACACTGTTAGCACCACTACTTGCCTTTACTACTTGTGTAAAGTTGAATTCAGTAATTTTACGACACATCCTTTCTTAAATGAATAACGCATGCAATAGAATTGTTTTTTACTTCGGGGTACTTCCCGTACCCTGTTGCCACATCTTTCGAACTTCAGAAACTTATTATTTGAAACTTTGAAATATATCAACAATATGGCAGGAATTATAACAGAAATTAATTATTAGAATTAAACCTTAAATACGCAAAACTGAAAATGAAGTCTGAAATGTAATTTTTTATGTTTTGACGCTTGGCGTGTTTTCTATGCCTTCGATGGAGATTGCAGACGTGAAACGAAAAAGTTAGGAGTAATTACATCTAACACCTGGTCAATTTCAAGCACTCATGTCTTGTATAGTATGTTTAGAGATATTTAAACATATCCTGCTTGTGATGGCAGAGACTTGGTTCATTGTTTCTACAGAAAAGTATGAGGGTCAGTCAAAAACTGGTGACTTCTTTTTTTCCCCTCCTTTTACCTTTCAAGAAATTCAGTTGCAAGTCTTCCATCCAATTTTCACAATCTCTTTAGTGGTGTGACGACTGGTGTGTGTGGTCTTGTGTTGTTATGCAAAAAAAAAAAAAAGCCATAACTTTTGTTGGGCGAACTCTCTGAACATATGCTTTAAGGTTTTTCATGGTTTTGATTTGTTGGACAGAATTTATCGTGCATCCCTGCTCCAAAAAATCAACCATAACAAAACCTTCGGCATTCCAGAGCATTCTCTCCACAAATGTCCAAGCCAATAGCACAGTTTTGAATTTTTTCTTCCTTGGTGAGGTTTTGTGATGCTGTTCCATTGACTGCCACTTTGATTCAGGTTCAAAAAACATGAACCAGTGTTTTGCCTCTGGTCACAGTTTTTTTCCAAAATCTCCTCTCTCTTCAAATAGAAGCAGTGCAAGCATTCAGAGCCTTTTGTTTTTATTGTTTCCTAATTCTGGTCGGTTAACATTCTCGGTACCCATCAGGAACAAACTATTGAGTACTCCAACTTTTGAATAATTATCACACTGCCTTTACTGAGGGAGAGAATGAAACAATACGCTATTTGACAGTTTTAAAATATATTATAAATTGTAGTCATTCGCGTAGATTAATGCTTAAGGTAGCTATTTTTTGTTAAATTTGAAAATAAAGATTGATTGTTTTTAATTAAAAAACCGAAATAAAAATCAAAATTTTCTTGCCTCTTGTCACGTGACAGAAAACACTCTGGGATTGGAAATCGCTTTAGTGACGTCACCTGCCTGTAGGCGCCGCGGCTGCATATGGAGCGTTTCCCGCTCTCCAAGTTTTCAACTATTTGTTGCTGGTTATCTCTTGTTACTAATGAGATTTTGTGTTGAATATAAAATGAAGAACAATTTGTAGAAGCCTACAGCGGAAAAATACCGTAAATTATTTGTCGGACTAGCTATAGAAACAACCACTGACTTTTATTCTACGGAGCTTGAGAATGTAATAACTTCAATTCGAGAATCATTTATATTTAAACTGGAAGTTACAGATTAACAGAAATACTTCATAAGAATGAATAAAATTTTAAATTAAGTTAGTTGTTTTAGGAGATATTTACGAGAAAAATGCAAGTTTAGTATAAGGTAAGCAGAAGAGTTAAATAACTGGACGTTATGAACAATATTTCTTAACTGAGGATAAATAATTATAGATAATATTTTTTTCCAACGAAACTGAATTTATTGTTTATTTATTTACCGACCACGTTCACTTCACCGCACGTAGAAACTGTGATTTCTAAGTGTTCACTATTAACGGGAAGAAAAGTAACGATGCCATGATGACCAGGTAGCTGCATGGTTAAAGAGTGCTATAGGAATTTGAAGATCCTACATTCGAACCTTGACTAGGATAATATTTTATCTGTGTGCACATTTTTTTTGTTTCTGTTTGCCGTTTATTGCTTTACATAATCATGTTTTTATTAGAAGAAGTCATAAAACATCATGGAAATGTTTGAAATATAGATTTCTGTCAAACAATAAAACTTTTATAAAAATAAAACCTCCTGTATTTAATTTTGAAACATACCAGAGATACATCATCATTGCAACAATTCCGGAACGCTTAAAAAATACATCGTTTGGAATTTTTTACCTGACAATACAACTGTATGTTGCCTTTCTGATATAAATGCATCTATTTAAGCTGTATTTACTTTTAATGTGCAAGTAATTTTCTGTTTTTTAAACTTTTTATCGGTGTGCAAGTAATGTCCAGTTTGTTTTGAAGTCTTTTTTGGTTATGTCTCAAATGTTTATAACACTATTGCTATCCAAAAATTTGTGAAAGATTCGGGGGAAAAAAAATAATGTTTTGGTGGATTTTAGAAAAAGAATATGCGGCGCTACCAACAGCAAATAGTATCTAAAGAAAACTCTCACAAGTAACAAAACATATTTCAAAGCGAGGATCAAACCTAAGAACCCTAACTTTACTGATACTCGCCTTAAACAGCGTACTACTGTCAATGTCGGAATTAACTTTATGATTATTATTGAAATTATTGGGAATTTTAGGTGAATATTCACCCTCTCAGACATTAAGTTATACATCGAGACAACTTTGTAGGCACGTGTTGCAGTGTCGGCAGAGCTTGTTTGTTCATCAAACTGCTGATACGCTTAGTACGAAATGCCGATCACTGACGTCAATAGAGGTCTTCCTCAGAGCTGCACGAGCGATACTCGCTCTCAGTATAGCGACAGTCATGGGTTAACCAACATCTTTAGCCGCTCTCACCAGTTAGCTTAGCCTGCCAGTATGTAATTACCAGCCAGAGACTGATAGATTTTATCCAACTTATCACTATGTTAACTTGCCAGAATCGACGCTAGCTCGGAACTCGTCCTTGTAGCAATCACGTATTGTCTGTAATTATGCAATTGTTAGTGATATATTAAACAAGATTTTACCAGTTAAATATTTTCGTTCCATTGCTAGAGTTAGTGATCATTCCCGCTTGCACCTGCTATTATCTTGCAAACTGCTAATTATTATAATCACCGGCTCCGTACCGGAAATACGGATGGTGTCAGCCTGACTCAATAGTAACAGTAGATAGCCCTCAAGACAAGAAGAACGAAGAAGCATCAAGAGGGTAGGTTAGATTAGATCGTCGAAGAAGACAGAAGACGAAGACAATAGTTAGAAATCCTTCAGGTCAGTCAACTAAAAGCCCACAATCATAGCCAATCAGCAATCAAACCATTCGGTCCCTTACAAGTGGTGTCAGAAGTGGGATATGAACCCAGGACTCCGTAACATCGTAATCTGAAAAGTGGTTGGCAAGAAGCAAGATAGCAGGAATGTAGCGAACTGGTATGGCGGCGAGCTGGTGAGGTAATAAGCGGTCAACAGTTTGCAAGTCGCAGTAAAAACTAGAACGACTTGGAGAAACAGTAAAAAAAAAATTGGTTCTACTGAGACGACGGAAGATTCAAGCAGACGGCTTCCAGAAACCACAGCGCGCGAGTACATAAGTTCGCTGACCAAGCGGTGTCCGGTGGCTTCGCGACGTCAACGCAGAGCACAGCTGGTTCCAGTGCATCACGATTCACGATCAGCGGGAGCAGATTCCAGTCTCCGTAACAGCGAATTGGTGAGTTTTGCAGTCACGCAGCGCATGGCAATAAATGTATAATTTAAAATGTGTTTTAAAGCCGAAAATTATTTGAGCAAAAATTCGCGACTAAATTACGTAAAAACTTGAAAATTAATTATGCGCGGATATGTAGTTATTTTTCTCAGACCATGTTTTTTTTTTCAAGCTTGATAGCGTTGTGTTAAAAATTTCAGTACTTCTGATTTATTTCAAAGTCAGTAATCGGGAAATTAAAATCATTGTGTGTTCAGTGAATGGAACAGAAAGTACGTTTCACATAATAAAAATTGTGCAATTTTTAACTATAAAAGAGTTAACAAAATAAATTGGGCGGATAGGAAAATTAAAAAGGTATTATACATTTCTACTTGTTCAAGTTTAAAAATTATAAAATTAGTATTTGCAAACATTAAATAATTCGTGCGGGAGTTAGTCATCACAAAATCAATTAATGTGTCGTGATAAATTCGTGATTGCCAAATATGATTTAACGTGAAGTTTCGAAACAGATTAAGGGAACCTAAGATGTTTAAAACAATGTGCTGTTTAATGGTAAATACGTGTGCAATAGAATAAGATCTCTAAGTGGTTTAAAATGTTCAGTGCTAAAATAAATGTTCCAATGACGATGGCTGCGAGTATTGGTTTAACTAAAATATGAATGGCGCAAAAGATGAATAAGCGTAAAGGCAAAAAAATAAGCATAAACATATAAAGAAAATATGGAGTAGTGTTGAAGTGCTGTGTTAATTTTATAGCACATCGCAGAGTAGCGATATTTGCAAAAATGGTTTCAAAAGATCCTTAAGTATTACCAACGTTAATATCCAACGGGGAGTTAGCAGTTTGTCACAACTATTATTATAGTTAATAAACTCATTCCGAGGATATTTCAATGGAGAGTAATGTTTTGTTAAAATATTGAGCAAGTTAATGATTTATCAAGAACGTGTAGGGTTCAAGAAAGCATATTTTTTTTTATATATGAGCGCTTGCTTTACGGTTCATAGACAAAAAACGTGCCCAGGCTCAAGGGTTGGCCACCCTCAAACCGCAATACGGGTATACCTGTCTCTTTGTTAATTCAAAACCTTGCGAGATATGTTTAAAAAATAATCAAGCACCGAGCAGTGAATAGTGTGGCAGTTAGACGCGATACGAACTAATAAGGTTCATAGTCTTTGTCTGTCAGGAGCTGTATCGGGTAAGTAGAACCTCAAAGGAAAATTCTCCGCGTAAATAACGTTGTGTGTGTTGTTTTATAAGCTGATCAGGTAAGAATCAGGCTTAAAGAAGAAGCACTATGTAGAAAGTTTAAGTATAAAAGCACGGTGGAAAGCGTCGTAAGATATGTACCAATGGAAACTTGAAAATTTTGTAAGGAATAAGCATAAATGAAAAGTAGAAGGAAAGTGATTAAAACCACATTATTTTACGCTAGCACAAAACAGTATTCATTCGTTGAATTGAGAATGGTGGAAATGATCCCTTAAGAATTACAATATCAATTAAATAACGAAATAACAGTTTCAAGTAAGCACAATAAGAATTAAAATCGCACGTAAATAGAACATCTAATTGGTTGGAAGCCTGTCTAGCAATAAAAGTATGGAACACTAGAATAAATAGCAACCTAAAGAACCGATAAAAATACAAAAAAAAATAGAAAAATGTTTAAGTCAAAAATAATCTTAGCTACTTCTGTGTAATATACCATTTAAATAGAGTCTTAGTTTCAATAGTAAATGTGGATTAGTTAAGGGTTTGTTTAAGTGTGCAATACGCTATAGTATTACAATTAGTTTTAACTCGTAACTTCTCAGTGAGTGTTGTACAATTGGGAATATTTGGTTCTACAGAATTTCAGATTTGCGACTATAGTTTTCCTTTTCTATAATTCTTAGTTACAAATTTCTTTGCACTAGAGCGGAAATGAAAATCTATCTATCAAGTAAAAGATCAAAAGTTCTACGGTAATAAAGCAAATAAAGATACTTTGAGTCCACTAAACAGGGGAGATTAATGTAAAATAATTTAATATGAGGTCACTGAAGATTAAAACCGTTACGGTGAGGTAATTCACTTGGTTTGTAGGTGCTTGTAATTTAAGAAGCTGCAGCAGTGGAAAATAATTAAATAGGAAATGTGGTGCGTGGTGCGGAATGCGTGTCATGCAGAAATGACGGACGCAGGTTACGATGCATGTCGTGAAAAGCGACGGAAACATGCACGGGTTATCATGGGCAACGTGGATATCGGAACGGAATGTGACAACCTATCGCATAGGTTAATTCCGGGAGGATATTTTATGGAGAGTTTAAATTAAAATGGATGGCTGAAATGGTTTTACGGTAGGAAGACGACGGTACTGTTACCTGATCCTAGTCAGATAAAAACCTATAGCCTTAGTAATTAATCTCCGGGAATAACGTTAAGCCAATGGATAAATAGTTTACTGGTTGGTGTTAAAAACCAACAGGAAATGCACCGGGTTATAGCTGGATCGTAGGCCAAGCTATGGTATATTTTATGCACCCTTGTAACTGGTCAGAAGAACCAGGGTAATTTGATTAAGCACCAGGTATAAGGTAAAATGTACGGTAAGATGTACTGTAATTGTAAGTGAATCGGCACATGACTTCGATAAGGTGGAATAAGTGAAATTGGAACGTAGACGGTGGTAAGTGATCGCATATATTAAATATATATATAAAAAAAAACTGAATATCTCATGCTTCCTAGTGCAAATTTGTAAAGATTGGAGTAATTAATTGGTTTCTTCCTCAGTATTACTAATTACCTTCAGTAATTATTTTTAACAATCTTTCAATCTGTTGGAAACGCACACGAGTCTCAATCAAAATAAGTCGTAGGAATTAAACATTACTATAAGCAAGCAGTTCTTCGTATAAGGTTTAGGGTGGAAAAATAATAAGAACGGTAGTTAATAATTTTAATAATTTTGGATATCTAGCAGTAGTTGAAAAGCTTCTAGTATACTTATGTAAAATCTTAATGCAATGTATTTCATGTAGTACGAAGTTCGTTATAAGATATTGGTACTTGTAACTAATCATCATTATTTATATCAATTAATGTTTGATGTTCTGCATTAATCACTGAAAGATAATTTCAAATTGTCTAATTAATGTACTTGGTTCCATAAACTCAATATACTATGGTTTTACTTCTCATTTAAATTCAAGCTAACAAACGAATTTTTCCTTTTGACTTGGAAGTAACATGTCTGAAATAAATTCTAAATTTTAATGGAATTACCATAATATAACTGTAATAATTCAGATCTTTGAGTTTCAAGGTATTATCTTATTGCCATATAACGATGAGTGACTTCAGAATTCACTTAACACATGTTTTGAATGTTTTGAGAACTCTTTTCTGGCTGTAGAAATGTTATTTACAGAGCGGTCACCAGGTTAGCGTCCTCTACGCGTGAACGCTGAGTGAGGTGCTATCTGAACCATGGATCGCATATCACGAGACAACATAGCTTCGCGGCTCCACTAAGTGAAAAGGACAGTTCAATTGAGTACAACACATCTTATTTTTATACAAACTATCCATTTTAAGAGCTAGTACTCATCAAATCTATGGTTTAACTTGTGTATTTTTTTAAAGTGTATGCATATAGTTTCAGCTTTACGATTTGAAGCCAGTTAAAAAGGATTCTTTAAGTATAAATATGACACATCATAATTGTTACAAATACCAAAATAAGAACAAATGAACTATGGAATGCCTTGCAATTAACATAATGAACTAAGAACAATTGACTTTAAAATATTGTCATTCAGATAAATATTTACATTTGACCTTGCTTTTATCGATGAAATCAGACAATAATGAAGACAGTAATTATACATTAAACATTCAGTACACGTTCACTCAAAATTTAATTATTAAATAACTGTGCATGATGATTAATATGTGAACATAAGTGGTGCAAAATGAAGCACAAGAGAAGTTTTAAGTTTTCTTGAATGTGTTATGTTGCAGTAGAAAATCATAAGAGCACAGTGATGCTCGAGCAAATAAATGAATCATAAATGTATAATCTAGAAGACAGATAAGTAAGTTCACGTAATTTTCAAGGTCATATCACTCCTTTCAGCTTTCATGGTAATCAGGTTTAGCGTTGAGTTATGTATTTGTGTAATATTTTAATGTGTATTCATTATTAGTATGTGATGTTTGAGTTCATAACGTGTCAATTGATTTTTAGATTTTGATGATTTCCCATCATTAGTGATTGATTTTAATCTTGATCAGGACTGTACAATGATAAAAAGATGTTTCAGTGCATTTTACATGTTTTAGATTTAATTACATGAATTTTCTGTACATTAACCTGCAAGGATGAGATCCGAGAAGCGTAATTTGAGTGGTAGTTGTCTTGACTTCATACTTCTATCCCAGGGGGGTTATTGACATGACATTCCAGGAGAAATGTCGTTTTGAAACCCGGGGGAGTGTCAATGTCGGAATTAACTTTATGATTATTATTGAAATTATTGGGAATTTTAGGTGAATATTCACCCTCTCAGACATTAAGTTATACATCGAGACAACTTTGTAGGCACGTGTTGCAGTGTCGGCAGAGCTTGTTTGTTCATCAAACTGCTGATACGCTTAGTACGAAATGCCGATCACTGACGTCAATAGAGGTCTTCCTCAGAGCTGCACGAGCGATACTCGCTCTCAGTATAGCGACAGTCATGGGTTAACTAACATCTTTAGCCGCTCTCACCAGTTAGCTTAGCCTGCCAGTATGTAATTACCAGCCAGAGACTGATAGATTTTATCCAACTTATCACTATGTTAACTTGCCAGAATCGACGCTAGCTCGGAACTCGTCCTTGTAGCAATCACGTATTGTCTGTAATTATGCAATTGTTAGTGATATATTAAACAAGATTTTACCAGTTAAATATTTTCGTTCCATTGCTAGAGTTAGTGATCATTCCCGCTTGCACCTGCTATTATCTTGCAAACTGCTAATTATTATAATCACCGGCTCCGTACCGGAAATACGGATGGTGTCAGCCTGACTCAATAGTAACAGTAGATAGCCCTCAAGACAAGAAGAACGAAGAAGCATCAAGAGGGTAGGTTAGATTAGATCGTCGAAGAAGACAGAAGACGAAGACAATAGTTAGAAATCCTTCAGGTCAGTCAACTAAAAGCCCACAATCATAGCCAATCAGCAATCAAACCATTCGGTCCCTTACACTACATTATCTCAAAGAAGTTATGGTGCAAATTATATTTACAGTAAATGATATGCGACTTAGTCGCAATGTCGTCTGGGTTTCTATGAGCATGTTGCAGTGACTTTTTTTTCCTGTGTCAGCTAATTCGGGAACACTTATGTTTATTTGGAGAGTTTTTATTGTTGTGGTTTTAGATTGATGTACTACACACTATTTATAAACCATATTTCCAACAATTTATACACAAATTCAGAGAAATAAACTAAACGTTACTTACGTAGAGTGAGCGCCTACTGGCACGTGACGTCACAAGTGTTGTTGGCCCATGCCAGGCAGCAAAGGAGCGTTTTGGCGGGCTTTCAAGTAATCTAAATTTGAAATTTGAATTTTACGTAAAATAAGCACTTTTGTCAAAAAAATAATAGTACCAGATAATTAACGTGTATCAATAAACTATTTAAAACCATTTTCAAAAAATAGTCAAATAGCCAATTCGACTGTTGTCACCCTGTGGTAACTATGAATGATGTAATTGACTCCCTGAATGTTGTGTAGGGTCACTGCAGTTGCTGGTCTGCCATTCCGCTTTTGTCAGCCAATGGTGTTTGCCCTTCAGCTTTGTACAACAATAAACCCACTGTCTAACTGTTCTGGCACACTGTAACCTGTATACATTTTCAATCTTTCATGAATGCGAATGGGTGTTCACCTTCCGCATTCAAGAATTCAATCACAGAATCTTATCTAACACAAATATTGATGTCAGCAATTTTGCAAGGGGGGTGCTCTACTGCCACCTGTTGATGCTGGAAGTTGCCACTACAGTGAATTGGAGTAGAGTTGAGGAATTTGCCAAATTCAAATTTTTCACTTAACTAAATTACTTAATGAGAAATAAATAGGAGGCATTAATTTTCGACTGACCCTAGTCCCCTCACTTCTCCTCTCCTTTCTCCTCTCATCACCTCTCTTCTCTCATCTCCCATCCCCTCTACTCTCTCTTCCCTTTTCTTACCCCAAATTCAACTGTAAACCCTTATGCTGAGCAAAATAATAGAGTGTAAATTGTGAAGCAGTTGTTGTATGAATATGGTGGGGAGGAGATCATATGAATCTTGTTGCAGCGCCATTCAGGTTCATTATCTTTTTCATACACGAAGAGGGTATCGAGCTGCAGTTTATTGCTGTTGGTGTCCAGTTGTTGGTCAGTAACCTTGATGTTTTTGTAAGCTCTTTTTACATTGTATTATGTACACCGTCATGAACTTTTGGTAGATGACGTTGAATCTGGTGTAATGTCATTAAACCTGAAAACTCATATTGCGGGTTCTCCACTGTATGGAGTTGATGAAACATCATACGGAGGAGAACCCGCGAAGACTTCATATCATCAATAGGCCATGAAAGCTTTCATTCTCACATCACATTGTACTTCTGAATAAGCAAATTGAGGTTTACTAAGAACACCCGTCTTGTAACAGGAACCACTTATTTGTTGGGCTCACAACAGCTGTCTTGTTCATCACCTCATCAAGAGGCCATCACAATTACCAAATGTTTCTTACACCTAGAGAGTATTATAAATATGCTGATCAGCCAGAACATTACTACCACCTACCTAACAGCCGGTATGTCCGCTTTTGGCATAGATAACAGCAGCGATGCGTCTTGGCATGGAAGCAATGGGGCCTTGGTTGGTTACTGGAGGGAGTTTGAAACACATCTGCACACACAAGTCACCTAATTCCTGTAAATTCTGGGGAGGGGGCGATGAGCTCTCGTGCCATGTTCAATCACATCCCACATGTGTTTAATTGGGTTCAGATCTGGTGAGTTGGGGGGCCAGCACATCAATTGCAACGCACCACTGTGTTCCCCAAACCACTCCATCACACTACTGGCCTTGTGACATGGCACATTATCTTGTTGAAAAATGCCACTGCCATTGGGAAACGTGGTAATCATGAAGGGGAAAGGGTGTACGTGGTCTGCAATCAGTGTACGATGCTTATTGGCCATCATGGTACCTTGCATAAGGTCCACTGGACTCATGGATGCCCACATAAATGTTCCCCAGAACACAACTGAGCTGCCGCCAGCTTGTCTACAAACCCGCAGTACTGGTGACAAGAAGCTTTTCCCCTAGAAAACGACGTATTCGCACTCTCCCATCGTCATGATGCAGAAGGTATTAGAGAAGGGTAGGTCCGGTTGGATACGGTTCCGCGGACCTGTATCAGTTGCGCTAGGGATGGATGCTTGTCGGATCTGTATCCGGCCAGACCTGTATCAGTGCGCCACAGGTCTATTGTGGCCGGACCTGCAACCGCAGAGCTGGAACTGTATGCCGGGACCAGAGCTGTTCATACTCCTCACACAATTTTTCATTACAGTTCCGATTTGAAATCTATATTTTGAGGAGTTTAATGTCACTTACTGTGTGACTGGTTTGCAGTTCAGTTTAAAGATAACATTATAACTGAAAAACTATTTCTTAATCACTAACTACTAGTAGATAATTACAATAACTATTAAATGTCTATGGGTAGCTAAAACCCGATAGTATTTTATTTGTCTGGTTCCGGTGTATTTTATGACATGCTTTTAAGGTGAGGAGTGCTTTATGTGATAAATAAGAATGGCTTTATAATGTTACTTGTAATTTTAATTCCTTATAGTCTGATTAAACTTTTAACTTCATTATTATTCTGTTCAAGAGTTGTGTAGGCCTGGTGTTTGCTGTTTTTAAGTGCTTTTCAACAATCTAGGCAATCTTCTATCTCATAAACTACATATTTCACGTGTTCCATTGTGATAAAGGGTAACCTGAAATGAGAAATCATCTCTTTATTGTAACAACAACAACAACAACAACAACAACAACAAAAAATATATAATTACGTAATCTTTCCCGGCGTTAAGAATACAAATAATGTTCTCGGGTGACTAGCCGAGTTATAGGAGTGTTATCGTAATCACACGATATTTCGGCGCTCTGAATCATCGGCGCCATCTTCCGGTGAAGTGAGGTCAGGAACGTGCGAAGTTGCTGAGCTAGACCAGATTACCGCTGCTAACCTCTGATTGGTCGGCTGTAGAACCAGTCGTAGCAGGGGTCAAATATCGTTGCAACTTGAATCGATGCCATGGTGGTGTTACGGCTAGATTTGATGTCCTTTTTCACATGGCATGTAGCGGACGGGCTTAAAGTCATCGCTCCTTCGAAGATAATATCCGAAAACAAAGCATTCACCATAAATTGTTTATCAAACTGATGGGTCAACACGGATCCGTTGCGGGCCTCATATTGAGCCATGCTGCCACGTGATTGGTCAGATTTGTAACCAATCGTAGCCGGGGCCCTGCCTCGTATCAACACATCGTTCGATAGAAGGAAAAATCAGAAGGCAAAAACTTTCCCGTAAGCTGATCATTAATGCCTGAGTAACAAATTGCTCGCTTATGTTACTACCGAACTTCCCGTTGATCTGGACGCGCCGTGTAATGCGTCCCGGTCGCGCTGTCGATGAATAGTATTGATGATTGGCGTCCAGGCTTCACTCAGCTGGTACCCGCTGTCGCGGTTGACGAGGTTAGACGCGAGACGAATTTCTACTGCTTCCGTAAGGATGCTGTTCCAGAAGCTCCCAGTATGCGCCAGTACTCTGGTATTTTCGAAATCAAAACCGTGGCCATGTTCGAGACTGTGTTCTGCCACCGCAGACTTGTCTTTATGCCCCAGACGAAAGTGTCGTGCATGTCGAAGGAGCGATGACTTTAAGCCCGTCCGCTACATGCCATGTGAAAAAGGACATCAAATCTAGCCGTAACACCACCTTGGCATCGATTCAAGCCGCAACGCGATTTGACCCCTGCTACGACTGGTTCTACAGCTGACCAATCAGAGGTTAGCAGCGGTAATCTGGTCTAGCTCAGCAACTTCGCACGTTCCTGACCTCACTTCACCGGAAGATGGCGCCGACGATTCAGAGCGCCGAAATATCGTGTTATTACGATAACACTCCTATAACTCGGCTAGTCACCCGAGAACATTATTTGTAACAAAAAAAAAGGTTATAATGAAGATCGGTCTCTTTTCTGCGTGTTTCCAAGGCGCGTGTGTGTGTGAGAGAGATATATTACATAGCATTATTCCAAGCGACTCTGCTGGCCGCTTTTAGAGCAATATTTTATAATCCGACATGGAAAAAAACACACATCCAGCCATTTCTAGAATGTCTAACAATGGCTCAAACAATCGGTTATTATTACGAACAATTGAAACTTACATAAAAATACTTGCAATTACATGGGAAATGATCTCAAATGAAATAATTTAAAAGTTTTTATAATTGCACTGAATAAAATAAACATTTTCAAAGCTCAGAAACCATGTTACAGTATCCGGCACAACATGTTAATATCATCTAATTAAAATTCCTGGTATCGCATTCAAATTAGCACGCACGACAACGTTTTATACACTCAATCAAAACAGTCTAATATAGTATAAAGAAGAAAATACTATACATTTAAGAACCAGTCCCACGTAATTTCCCACTCACAATTTAAAATGCATTCAGTTTTGTTAATTGTTCATTTATATTAACAAGTTTATTAAGTAGGTTATGGAAAGCTAATAATTATTTCAAGATGTTTAGTCTTTAAAAGTTTCATTTTTAGTATATATATATATATATATATATATAAAACAACTACCATTTAACAAAGAATTTTTATTTTTTTTGTGGCAATACTTACAAAACTACTAAGAAATGATTAAAATTTCTTCTTATAGAAGCCCACAACAATTTTTGTTTTATTTTGATCATTATCAGTCTGATTATGGTGATTTTATTATATTACTAGCTGGTACCCACGACTTCGTTCGTGATTGTAACGAATTCATATTGACAGCTATAGACATCTAACCACCATAGTGCACGATGGGAGACTCGATACTATTACCACACATAAATACCAGTCTTATGCGCTATGTAGTTCCGGCAACAAAGTAAAATTTACGGATACACATAAGTCTTTGGATGAAATACGAAAATTTTCATGATCGACCAATTTCAAACACCATATCTCACACAATCCCACAGTTACCGAATTTCGGCCAACGTTGTGATCGATGGGAGACTCTGTGTTACTACTACACACAAACGTCAGTGATCTGCGATTGATAGTTTTCACTTAAAAGTGATACACCGTGACACATGCGTCTTTGGCAGAAATTTGAAATTGCCACAGGTCGACCATTTTCATCCCCCATATCTTCCACACCCCCATAGCTACAGACATCTAACAACCATAGTGTACGACAACAGACACGATTCTACTATCACACATCAACACCAAAACTCTATGCTATGTAGTCGTGGCAGAAAGGTGAAATCTGCGGAGACAGTCGAAATATGAAAATATCCTTCACCGGCCACCTACAACCACCATATCTACCACAGTACCACTGTTTCTGAAATTCGGCCGCTGTTGTGATCGAAAGGTGACTCTGTGTTACTACCACACACAAACGCCAGAGATCTGTGATCGAGAGTTTTCGCTGAAAAGTGATACACCATGACACTTTTGTCTTTGGCAGAAGTATGAAACTGCAACAGGTCGACCACTTTCAACCCCCATTTCTCCCACACCCCCATAGCTACCGACATCTAACAACCATAGTGCACTACATGAGATATGATTCTACTGCCAAACACAAACACCAATGCTCTATGCTATGTAGTTGTGGCAGAAAAGTGACATATGCGGAGACAGTCGAAATACGAAAGTATCCTTGGTCAGCCACTTACAACCACCATATCTACCGCACTACCATAGTTTCTGAAATTCGGCCGCTGTTGTGATCGAAAGGTGACTCTGTGCTACTACTACACACAAACGCCAGTTATCTGTGATCTATAGTTTTCGCTGAAAAGTGATACACCATCACACTTTTGTCTTTGGCAGAAGTATGAAACTGCAACAGGTCGACCACTTTCAACCCCCATATCTCCCACACCCCCATAGCTACCGACATCTAACAACCATAGTGCACTACATGAGATACGAATCTACTACCAAACACAAACACCAATGCTCTATGCTATGTAGTTGTGGCAGAAAAGTGACATATGCGGAGACAGTCGAAATACGAAAGTATCCTTGGTCAGCCACTTACAACCACCATATCTACCGCAGTAAAACAGTTTCTTAAATTCGGCCGCTGTTGTGATCGAAAGGTGACTCTGTGCTACTACTACACACAAACGCCAGAGATCTGTGATCTATAGTTTTCGCTGAAAAGTGATACACCATCACACTTTTGTCTTTGGCAGAAGTATGAAATTGCCATAGGTCGACCACTTTCAACCCCCATTTCTCCCACACCCCCATAGCTACCTACATCCAACAACCATAGTGCACTACATGCGATACGATTCTACTACCAAACACAAACACCAATGCTCTATGCTATGTAGTTGTGGCAGAAAAGTGACATATGCGGAGACAGTCGAAATATGAAAATATCCTTGGTCGGCCACTTACAACCACCATATCTACCACAGTACCACAATTTCTGAAATTCGGCCGCTGTTGTGATCGAAAGGTGACACTGTGCTACTACTACACACAAACGCCAGTTATCTGTGATCTATAGTTTTCGCTGAAAAGTGATACACCATCACACTTTTGTCTTTGGCAGAAGTATGAAATTGCCACAGGTCGACCACTTTCAACCCCCATTTCTCCCACACCCCCATAGCTACCGACATCTAACAACCATAGTGCACTACATGAGATACGAATCTACTACCAAACACAAACACCAATGCTCTATGCTATGTAGTTGTGGCAGAAAAGTGACATATGCGGAGACAGTCGAAATATGAAAATATCCTTGGTCGGCCACTTACAACCACCATATCTACCACAGTACCACTGTTTCTGAAATTCGGCCGCTGTTGTGATCGAAAGGTGACTCTGTGCTACAACTACACACAAACGCCAGAGATCTGTCATCTATAGTTTTCGCTGAAAAGTGATACTCCATGACACTTTTGTCTTTGGCAGAAGTATGAAACTGCAACAGGTCGACCACTTTCAACCCCCATTTCTCCCACACCCCCATAGCTACCGACATCTAACAACCATAGTGCACTACATGAGATATGAATCTACTACCAAACACAAACACCAATGCTCTATGCTATGTAGTTGTGGCAGAAAAGTGACATATGCGGAGACAGTCGAAATATGAAAATATCCTTGGTCAGCCACTTACAACCACCATATCTACCACAGTACCACAATTTCTGAAATTCGGCCGCTGTTGTGATCGAAAGGTGACTCTGTGCTACTACTACACACAAACGCCAGTTATCTGTGATCTATAGTTTTCGCTGAAAAGTGATACACCATGACACTTTTGTCTTTGGCAAAAGTATGAAATTGCCACAGGTCGACCACTTTCAACCCCCATATCTCCCACACTCCCATAGCTACCGACATCTAACAACCATAGTGCACTACATGAGATACGATTCTACTACCAAACACAAACACCAATGCTCTATGCTATGTAGTTGTGGCAGAAAAGTGACATATGCGGAGACAGTCGAAATACGAAAATATACTTGGTCGGCCACTTACAACCACCATATCTACCACAGTACCACAGTTTCTGAAATTCGGCCGCTGTTGTGATCGAAAGGTGGCTCTGTGCTACTACTACACACAAACGCCAGTTATCTGTGATCTATAGTTTTCGCTGAAAAGTGATACACCATGACACTTTTGTCTTTGGCAGAAGTATGAAATTGCCACAGGTCGACCACTTTCAACCCCCATATCTCCTACACCCCCATAGCTACCGACATCTAACAACCATAGTGCACGACAGGAAAGACGATTCTACTACCACACACAAACACCAAAGGTCTATGTTATGTAGTTGTGGCAGGAAAGAGAATTATACGGAGATACGAATTTTTGGTCGAAATATGAAAACACCCTGCACTGACCAACTTGAATCATTATATCTCCCACATCCCCACATCTATCGGCATTCGGCCAATGTTGTGCATGACAGGAAACTCCATGCTACTTCCACCCACAAATATCAGTGATCTGTGCTAGGTAGTGGTGGCTGAAAAGTGAAATATAGGAAAAAAACACGTCTATTTTTATATATATATAAGATGTACAGTTTTGAGTTTCATATAAAATAAAACAAAATTCACACATTTAGCATTCTTTCATTTCATAAATGATATAACTCATGCTGCAGTTCTCCTTGGTCAGATTTACATCCATTGTTAGTTCCGCTCACCCGACTGTAGGTTTGGACCCATACAGGTCCGCTGGACACGTAACTGGATTTTGGTCTGTACACTTCCAGTTCCGCCATACACTCCGCCCTCCTGATTGTAGAGCTGGACCCATATAGGTCCGCCGGACAGGGAACCTGGATGTAGGTCTGCAGTGCTGGATGAACATCCGGACCCGACTCCATTAAATTCTCTAGAAGGTGTCGGGATTCATCGCACCATGCAATGCTCTGCCACTGCGCCAACGTCCAGTGATGACAGTCTTGTGCCCATTTCAGTCTTAGTTACCGATGTCATGGTGTTAACTTTGGCACATGCATGGGTCATCGGCTGCAGAGATCCATAGTTAGGAGTGTTCAGTGTACTGTGTGTTCAGACATACTGCTTCTCTGTCCAGCATTTAAGTCTGATGTTTATTCCTCCTCAGTTCGCTGTCTGACCTGTTTCACCAGTCTGCCCAACCAGTCAGTGTTTGGACGTGATTGCCCCTCTTGTTGAAGACTACACAGCACTTTTCAAACACCCGACAAGTCGTGCTGTTTCAGAAATGCTCGTGCCATCACAATCTACCCTCAGTCAAACTTGGATAGATAATGTGCCTTCCACATTTCAAACATGGATAGCATGCTCACTGATACTATGTTTACCATGAGTGTGTCTGACCAGCAGTCATTCCTCGTCAAGTGATGTTGCTATCGCCTCGATGGGTTTATATTGATATTAGGTAGGTAATGTTCTGGCTGATCAACGTAAGTATAACTAAGATATCCGACAACAACCCCAACACACCACTGTTACATTACTTCAAGTAAAAACAATATATATATATATACTAGCTGTTACCCGCGACTTCGTACGCGTGGACTTGGAGTTTCATTGCCAGAATTGGATATAGAAAACTGTTAGTAACGTAAGATTGGTCCCAAACAACACCGAGTCGACATAATATGATGGAAAGCCATCATTATATCATCCTATCGTCTAATCTGTCTCATGAAGAGAATCAATTTACAACATATTTAAAAACAGAAAAGTAAGCGAAGGTGCGGGGATGTGTGTGTGTGGGGGGGAAGGGGGGGTGTTAACTGATGGCAGCTATATTTCAGCTTGGTTTTTTTCTTCTTTCTTCAACCTGAGCATCTGAATCTTATAATCTAATAGCAGCACATTGTCTTCTAGACCTGCACCTTAGGCCAGGTTTACGTCCATAAGGCAAATTGGTGCCAGAAACTTTTATACAGACACAAATGAATAGTACAGTGCAGAGCAAATTGACTTCTATACTAAATAATAAGTTTTGTTTCTTATCGAAATTTATTAACAAATCAAACACTAACAGACTGCGCTACTGAGCAACCAACGTAACATTACAGACTAACACACGAATCTGTCTGTCTTTCATCTTTCGATAAGTTCTTAAAATTTCGTGACTAAAACTGTTATTCATATCGAAAAAATGTCCTGTGTCCTTCCTACACTATCTCATTGTTAAATTCCATCAATATTGATATAGCCATTTAGTCGTCAAAACGTAACAAAAAGACAGAAACTTACTTCCACAATTATAATATAGTAGCTGGTATCCACAACTTCGTTCGTGATTGTAATGTATTCATATTCACAGCTGTAGACATCTAACCACCATAGTGCACGATGGGAGACTGGATACTATTACCACACACAAATACCAGTCTTCTGCGCTATGTAGTTCCGGCAGCAAAGTAAAATTTACGGATACACACAAGTCTTTGGATGAAATACGAAAATATTCATGATCGACCAATTTCAAACCCCATATCTCACACACTCCCACAGTTACCGAATTTCGGGCAACGTTGTGATCGATGGGTGACTCTGTGTTACTACCACACAAAAACGCCGGTAATCTGCGATTGATAGTTTTCACTCAAAAGTGATACACCGTGACACATGCGTCTTTGGAAGAAATATGAAATTGCCGCAGGTCGACCATTTACATTCCCCATATCTTCCACACCCCCATAGCTACAGACATCTAACAACCATAGTGCACGACAACAGACACGATTCTACCACCACACATAAACACCAATGCTCTATGCTATGTAGTCGTGGCAGAAAACAGAAATCTGCGGAGACACATGCCTTTCGTCAAAATATGAAAATATCCTTGGTCGGCCACTTACAACCATCATATATCCCACACAACCACAGTTTTAGAAATTCGGGCGCTGTTGTGATCGAAAGGTGACTCTGTGATACTACCACACACAAACGCCAGAGATCTGTGATCGATAGTTTTCGCTGAAAAGTGATACACCATGACACTTTTGTCTTTGGCAGAAGTATGAAATTGCCACAGGTCGACCACTTTCAACCCCCATTTCTCCCACACCCCCATAGCTACCGACATCTAACAACCATAGTGCATTACATGAGATACAATTCTACTACCAAACACAAACACCAATGCTCTATGCTATGTAGTTGTGGCATAAAAGTGACATATGCGGAGACAGTCGAAATACGAAAATATCCTTGGTCGGCCACTTACAACCACCATATATACCACAGTACCACAGTTTCTGAAAATTGGCAGCTGTTGTGATCGAAAGGTGACTCTGTGCTACTGCTACACACAAACGCCAGTTATCTGTGATCTATAGTTTTCGCTGAAAAGTGATACACCATGACACTTTTGTCTTTGGCAGAAGTATGAAATTGCCACAGATCGACCACATTCAACCCCCATTTCTCCCACACCCCAATAGCTACCGACATCTAACAACAATAGTGCACTACATGACATACGATTCTACTACCAAACACAAACATCAATGCTCTATGCTATGTAGTTAAGGCATAAAAGTGACATATGCGGAGACAGTCGAAATACGAAAATATCCTTGGTCGGCCACTTGCAACCACCATATCTACCACAGTACCACAGTTTCTGAAAATTGGCCGCTGTTGTGATCGAAAGGTGACTCTGTGCTACTGCTACACACAAACGCCAGTTATCTGTGATCTATAGTTTTCGCTGAAAAGTGATACACCATGACACTTTTGTCTTTGGCAGAAGTATGAAATTGCCACAGATCGACCACTTTCAACCCCCATTTCTCCCATACCCCCATTGCTACCGACATCTAACAACCATAGTGCACTACATGAGATACGATTCTACTACCAAACACAAACACCAATGCTCTATGCTATGTAGTTGTGGCAGAAAAGTGACATATGCGGAGGCAGTCGAAATATGAAAATATCCTTGGTTGGCCACTTACAACCACCATATCTACCACAGTACCACAGTTTCTGAAAATCGGCCGCTGTTGTGATCGAAAGGTGACTCTGTGCTACTACTACACACAAACGCCAGTTATCTGTGATCTATAGTTTTTCGCTGAAAAGTGATACACCATGACACTTTTGTCTTTGGCAGAAGTATGAAATTGCCACAGGTCGACCACTTTCAACCCCCATTTCTCCCACACCCCCATAGCTACCGACATCTAACAACCATAGTGCACTACATGAGATACGATTCAACTACCGAACACAAACACCAATGCTCTATGCTATGTAGTTGTGGCAGAAAAGTGACATATTCGGAGGCAGTCGAAATATGAAAATATCCTTGGTCGGCCACTTACAACCACCATATCTACCACAGTACCACAGTTTCTGAAAATCGGCCGCTGTTGTGATCGAAAGGTGACTATGTGCTACTATTACACACAAACGCCAGTTATCTGTGATCTATAGTTTTCGCTGAAAAGTGATACACCATGACACTTTTGTCTTTGGCAGAAGTATGAAATTGCCACAGGTCGATCACTTTCAACCCCCATTTCTCCCACACCCCCATAGCTACCGACATCTAACAACCATAGTGCACTACATGAGATACGATTCTAGTACCAAACACAAACACCAATGCTCTACGCTATGTAGTTGTGGCAGATAAGTGACATATGCGGAGACAGTCGAAATACGAAAATATCCTTGGATGGCCACTGACAACCACCATATCTACCACAGTACCACAGTTTCTGAAAATCGGCCGCTGTTGTGATCGAAAGGTGACACTGTGCTACTACTACACACAAACGCCAGTTATCTGTGATCTATAGTTTTCGCTGAAAAGTGATACACCATGACACTTTTGTCTTTGGCAGAAGTATGAAATTGCCACAGATCGACCACTTTCTACCCCCATATCTCCCACACCCCCATAGCTACCGACATCTAACAACCATAGTGCACGACAGGAAAGACGATTGTACTACCACACACAAACACCAAAGGTCTATGTTATGTAGTTGTGGCAGGAAAGAGAAGTATACGGAGATACGAATTTTTGGTCGAAATATGAAAACGCCCTGCACTTGCCAACTTTAATCATTATATCTCCCACATCCCCACAGCTATCGGCATTCGGCCAACGTTGTGCACGACAGGAAACTCCATGCTACTTCCACACACAAACATCAGTGATCTGTTCTAGGTAGTGTTGGCTGAAAAGTGAAATATAGTAAAAAACACGTCTATTTTTATATATATATAAGATATATATACTGTTCACAACCAGTATAAACTTTAGCGTAATATATGCTGTCTTCGGTCTTGTGTTCCAGGAATCATTTCAGAGAATCGCTACGTGAAATCACCAGAATGCAGGATTTTGAAATGTTTATTACACTCTTCTATATTTTTCTTTACTTTTAACTTTCTGTAAAAAATTAGCATACTATATTACTTCAAAAAATAATTTAATGTGTTTTGGTAAGAATGAATAGTGTAAAAAATGCATGATAGTTTAAAAAATTAATGCAATGTCTTAATGTAAGAACACGCATTTTGCTTTAGTAAAATCAAATTCATCTCAAGTATCGAAAATATCATGAAATTGCCTAATCTGGTGTAGAATTTTTAAACCCAAGTAAACAGTACTAAAATGTGTTTTAATGTAAGTAAGGAGGTAACACCTTGTTTTAAAAGTATACGTCTACAATAATATATAAAGCACCGTAAATTGTGAATCGAAATAATCATTAGTTAGAACATTTTTGCGGAAAAGACCGCATACTTTTCTAGTCACGTGTTCTATAATAATCAAAAGTTATTTCAACAAAATTATGCCATAAATAAAACACAAATGACTGAAAACAAAATTCACACACATTAGTAATTTCTCCTCTTCAAATGGTGTGTTCAACTATAATAAGAGCTAAACGTTTTGTCCAAGATGAGATGATATATACCAAATATATTGCGGGAGAGGCAAGATTACGGTTCAAGATTATGGAGCAAAAAATACATTTCGTGTAATGAACTATATCAATTTTATTTTTGAAATGACCGTGGCTGGTAGATAACAGTCAGGAAATAAATTATTTCTAGAATTTACAATAACTTCAAAATTTAACAATCTTCCCAAAAAAATAAAATGTCGTGAACTGCAGTCATAAGATTTGGTTGAGTAAGTCAGTTTTGAGTGAAGGTGCCTGGACAAAGCTATTAAATCCTACGAAATCCATGTAAATGTTAATCTCGTAAAAATATATCATTTTATAAAATCTTAATATTTTAGTGTTTCCGGAAAACAAAGTAATTTCTCATTTATTAAAAGATAGTGGAATGTAAGAACAATTATTTTTCTTGTGTCATTTTAGAATTATTTCATTATGTTGATATACATTTGATGATTTTCCAATCTAGGCTATTATAATTCTTTATTTGAACGGGTGCCACGCAATAACTACTGCAGCAATTTGGATCGAATTTTCAAATGTTTAGAGATAATGGTCCGAATGAAAATCTGCGGAAATAGCTGATGACTTATATGTACCATGGGAAGGAACACGCAATTAGAAAACTTTCTATATGAAAAATTGTGGGCCACGGATTGCGCTCTCCTTTCACAAAAATCTGCCAAAACTTAGGATTCCATTTCATTTTTTTACTTTAATTATTTAAGTTTTGTGGACTGCAGTACTTAAAAATAAACGGAATATGTGAATCAAATGTAATAAGTATCGATTGCATCGTAACAGGTCAGTTACTATACAAAATGCGTTAGATATATATTGTCACTGTTGGACAGTCAAACAGTTTGTCTCAGGTAGAATATTTCTTCCATGATCGTGAAACGCTGTACAATAAATGATGTCAATACACCAACTTCTTCCTGACATCTCATGATGGATACGAAATTCAGTTTTTTTTTTTTTTGCCTCAAACAAAGATGTCTCAGAAACAACTACCATAAATATCGACAGGTAACAATAATAATTTGTACAGAACTGCCTATATTTTACTCGATTAATGTATATTTGGTGGCTATTATGTGCAAATATTCTTGAATATTGTCACCCAAGGAATGTGTGTACAAATTTTGGCTGCTGTTCAAACCACAGTCAGTAAGATAAACAGTTCTTTCTATTAAATAACTCTCATAACCTGATTTTCTAACGTTTATCACAGTGCTATTAACTTAAGACAACAGCAACATGGAACCAATGAAATTAAAAATTAACTAGGCATCTAAAACCTTATGCTACAAAGTGTAAATTATAAAACTAAATTCATTATGCCTTATGCTCTAACAAAGTATGTAAATTATTATTCTGATCCAGGCTGCATTCCAACTTAACCACAAATCTGCCTAATGATTCCGTTCGAAAATGATAGCTTGTGTCACATACATTCACAGTATCGAGATCAAATCTTGACATTTTGGAATTACTTACAAGTGGCTAAAATAATGGCATCGATACTATGGCACTTTTAAACTAAAAGAAATTAAAATAAATTCTTAACATGTGATACTGCATTAGACAGAGACAATATGATAGAGACTGTTCATGGCCAGCATAAAATTTGGCGAAGTAAACGCTAGCCGCGATGCTAGCACTCCAAGAGTTAGTTCATGGAATCGTGCTGTGTCATCACATAAATGCATGATTTTGAAACGTTTGTTACACTTTATATATAGAATTGGGTAAAAATGAAGAGAAACTGAAGAAATTATTAATCTTCTTCCTTTTTAATTTTTATTAATTCCATTGAAAAAGAAACAGTTACAATAACAATATAACACAAATGAACTATCAGAAACACAAAAATTGTACAGCATATTTAGAGCCAATATATTAAAATACAATACACAGATTACATTTTAGGTCATATGTTTATAAAATTCATGACAAGATACAAAATACTAACAAACTGTTTATTGTATCATTCCTGATGAGATCGACTTCCAAAGTTAAAAAGTACAGTTCCTTTTAACTCGGGATTTAGTGGCATAGTAAGCACCAGTATTTTTTGTTGAACAGCTATTTTAGCTGAAGTGACTACTTCTGGAAGATGAGGTTCCCTTTTCATGCACACGTCTGGAACTGCATTCAGATTTCCTAAAACAAATGAATTTCAAACAAGATTTGTTTGTATAAATTACAAACAGAACACAATCAACAACTGATACGTGGAACATATTACGAAGGAAAATTCGGAGGTCTTTACCACAAACTGAAAGTACTTAAAATTAAATATGTCAAGGACAATAGAAAGCGTGTGATGAAAATGCAGGCAAATAATTCGAGAGAGAGAGAGAGAGATGTGAAAATGGGTGTGTAGAAAAATAAGTTTTTGGTAAATCATTCTTATAACATTTGCAACAAATATGCCTTACTAAAAAAAATTCTTTTCAGAACTACTTTTCTGACTTTTTACATGTACTATTCCAAAATTCCAGTTAAAGAACATAATAAGAGCAAAAAATTTAAATTTTCAACGGAAATCAAAAGTTGCAGCATTATATTTTGTAAACTTGAGAACCAGTGTAACTAAAAACTTATTTCTGAAGTTACACACATCAGTAACTTCCTGAATTAAAAGAAATTGCTCATCATTTTGAACTGAAAGAGCAACAAAACATTTATAGCACTTCAATCTAGAATATTGGAACTAAAATGTAATTACGAACAACGTTATACTAGTGTCCTGTACTTTAGCAAATTCTTAAACTGCAGTAATCAAAGGCATTTACCTACCTTTTAATGGAACAGCAAATGCCATAAGATGTTTGGTTTTGGAATTCACATAACACCAATTTTTTAAATGTAGAGTGCATAGAAACTTCTTGTTCACATTCACAACACTTTTCTGCACGGATTTTCAAAAACGATACCTGTCACCAGCAAGTCAGGGTTGCAATCTAAAAATGAAAGTAAGTTGGTGACTTCTTTGTTCACAGCGATAAAAATATTCTAATAATTTATGATTTATATATTTATCGTATGGCAATTTAGACACTTTTAATAACATTAATAAAATATATACATTGCCACTTTACAAAATTAAAGAATATATCTAGTTTATTAATATAGTTTATCGATTCCTGATTTGCCAGCAGGAAGTCCACAGGATCACCACTGTAAGATCTTATAGGACATTCTTCAATAGTATGACCAATAGTCTGAATCTCTCCGCATTCGCATAAGGGGTATGATTGCTTGCTCCAATTGTACAGGGAGTGTGCGCATCTGCCATGCCAAGTTCTGATTCTGTCGAGTGTGGGCCAAGTTTTACGAGGTAAATCAAAACCTGGTGGCTTTTGTGTAATGCAAGGGAAGCTGCTGTTTTGTTGTACAGTCCACTCCTGGATCCAACCTTTGGAGACGTTAAAATCCTCACGAATAGCATCCCTTGCCGATTTAATTGGCGGTTTTCTAGTGCGAAGCCTGTTGATGTTGGCATCCTTCATATCTTGGCGTATCAGTAAGTTTCTGTTGTCCATTATTCTCTTGTACTCACATGTAAGAGCATTCATCCGTCACAGGTTAGGTGGTGGTATGTGGCTCAGTATGTAGAGCCATCTTGTGGGAGTTGTCTTGATCACGCCTGCAATCATACGCATAGCGTTATTAAGTTGGGTGTCCACTTTTCTCACATGCGGGGCACAGTACTCGGCAGCCGAAAAGACAAGACGCAGAGCAGAGGAGCGTAGAGTGGAGGCCGATGCACCCCAGGAGGTACCACATAGTTTTTGAATGATATTGTTTCTAAAAATATTTAATATGAGCAATAAAGTATTAAATCATACTTATGTGCGCACATAATGATATCAATGTAAAAATAAATTCTTCCCTGCAGAACAAAAATAGTATGCCAAAACAATATGGCCTTTGATTATCTGTTCAATGTATTTTAAATCAGAGTTAACGTTAATGCAAAGAAGAGCGGGGTACTGGAGGTCGCGATTCCGCCTGGAGTTGTCGTCATAACACTGCAGTGGTCAAACACAAGAAGTACAACGTTCTCTGCGGATATTTGCCAAGGCAGGTTTCCATGCCTCACTAAGACATAGACCACTATCTCTGTTAAATCTGTTGGCCAGTCGAATTTCGATCACTTCTTTGATGACAGATTCCCAAAAATGTGATGTTCTAGCCAGTATCCTAACGTTATTGAACTCTACTTTGTGGCCATGGTCGTACACGTGCTCGGCGATCGCTGATTTGCTATACTGTCCCAGGCGGAGGTGGTGTTTATGTTCTTCACACCGGTTTTCTATGGTGCGGATCGTTTGACCGATGTAGGTGTTTCCACACTCGCACGGTATGCTATAAATCCCCGGAACTCTTAGGCCAAGATCATCCTTGACTGAACGGAGGTAGTCCCGTATTTTAGCTGGTGGTCGGTAGAAAGATTTTATATGTCGTGCGAGGATTCTGCCGATTTTCCCCGAGGTGTTTCCGGCGAAAGGCAGAAAAGCGGTGGCCTTGGGCGTTTCTTCCTGTTGGACTGGAATTTTCCCTGGCTTACGTTCAATTGCCCTTTCTATCTGCCTCTCGGAGTAACCGTTCCGCCTGAAGACAGTTCTCAGGTGTTCCAGTTCTTGTGGCAGGCTGTCTTTGTCAGCAACCGCTCTAGCCCTGTGCACAAGAGTATTTAAAACAGTGTTGCGCTGACAGGATGATGGAAGCTCGTGGCGCCCAACTACTGGTCTGTGTTTGTAGATTTTTCTGTATACACTACGCCACAGCGTTCCGTCCGGCTTTCTTTCAATTAAGATGTCGAGGAAAGGTAGGTGACCGTCCTTTTCCATTTCCATAGTGAACTTTATGCTAGGATGAATTCGGTTCAGATATTCTAGAAACTCACGTAAAGTCTCGATTCCATGGTGCCACACCACAAATGTATCATCGACATATCGCTTTGAGAACTGCTCCCTGCAAGGCTTTCTCTTCGAAATGCTCCATGTATAAGTTGGCGATTACAGGAGAAAGTGGAGATCCCATGGCAACCCCGTCCACCTGTTCATAGTATTTCCCTAAGTATGTGAAATACGTGGACGTCAGTACATGTCTGAAAAGGTCCACAATGGCTGGTTCAAACTGGTGGCGTATCAGCTCCAGCGTATCCTTCAACGGGACACGGGTGAATAATGAGACTACGTCGAAGCTCACCATTATATCTGAATCCTTCGGTTCCATGGTCTTGATAATCTTGACAAATTCCGTGGAATTTTTGACATGGTGTTCGCAATGGCCGACTGATGGACTTAGAAGACGGGTCAGATATTTAGCCAGCGGGTAGGTAGGAGCTCCGATGTTGCTGACGATTGGTCTTAGAGGTACACTTTCTTTTTGTATCTTTGGCAGACCGTATAGCCGAGGTGGTCTGGAAGCACGAGGTCTGAGCTTCTTATTGGTCTCTTCAGAAAATTCGGCCTTCTTCAATAAAGCCGTAGTCTTCCTCTCAATCCTGCTGGTAGGATCATTGTCCAAACGCCGAAAAGAAGGGTCATCAAGGATGTTCCTCATCTTCTGCTCGCACTGTTCTGCCAGAAGTAATACCATAGCATTTCCCTTGTCCGCCGATAAAAGTAGAGTTCAATAACGTTAGGATACTGGCTAGAACATCACATTTTTGGGAATCTGTCATCAAAGAAGCGATCGAAATTCGACTGGCCAACACATTTAACAGAGACAGTGGTCTATGTCTCAGTGAGGCATGGAAACCTGTCTTGGCAAATATCCGCAGAGAACGTTGTACTTCCGTCCAGCGGCCGCCGTAGAGGGCTTCATATTAGCTCGGGCTGGAACAAGAACCACAGCCACGCCCACTCGCAGCCAGCCGCCAGTTGGCTGGCTCATAGTAAGCCATCGCCGAGGCCACGCAGCCGCCGGACGCGGACATGTATATAAGGAAGAGCGGCAGCCGAACCATCTCAGTATCTGTGGGTCAGCCGACCAGTGCAGATGTATCTACACCTGAAGAAGACGGCGGAGCTAGCCGTCGAAATATTGTGTTTCCACAACACTATCCGGCGGTACACCCGTGAAGACTACATTGCAGTCATACGCCGGGAAAACCTTCGTTCTTACAAAATAATTATTGATATAATTTTATTCCTATAACAAGCGTATATTAATGATGTACGTTGTATTACGGTAAAACAAAGCAGCTAAATATACCGTCTATAATTTTCGCACCTATTCTGCAAGAGAGTTTTCAGTTGGTCAAAACCATGGAGGAAGGAATATATGGAGACGAAATAACGCTTAATCCGTGAAACCTCATGAAAAAACTGCTCTCCTACTGCGCACGCGCGTCGGACATCGTAGGAGTACCAAAACACTGGGCTGTTTGTACTGTGTCAGCTGCTGAGAATATTTCATTTTCTAATATTCTAAAGTTTTCTATAATGCCAAGTTGTGCTGCATATGGTTGCACAAACAGACGAGATAGGAAAAAACCTGGAATAGCGTTTCATAAGTAAGTCAGATTGTAATTATCGTTCTTGAAGTATCTGACAGGCAACTGCAACATTAGGGCCATTCGCTATAAATTTATTCATTGTTCTCAATAGGATCATATCGTTCTCAAATTTTAGTTGGTGTAGTGTAGACAATTAGTATATGTTACTATTTTGCACCTGACTAGCTAGCCTTATTGTAGACTAGCATTTGCCCGCTGCTTTACGCGCGTTTGCCTTGGCAGGTGTAGAAATTATTTACTGATTTTATTCTCTTATCAGACATTAACGTGGAAAGGCATGAACTGTTAATGTATTCTGAATAGTTTCGTTTGTTTCGGTTAATACGTTAGGTTCGGTTGCAGAAGATGTTGTCGGTCTATTTCACTCTCAATTAGCCGATTTCGGCGACATCTTTTAGCTGCAGAAGTTGACCCCGACAGATTAGATCTCTTTCGCAAGGGCATATCATAAACTTTTATACTTACCCAACTCACAGCACTAACAATTAAAACGTTTTCACAGCTGCAATTATCACTATGCGTGAACTTTGGCTGCGAGTATATAGATGAGCATAAACTTGGTTACAATATAGAATATCTGTGGTAGTAATAAATAATATTATTTCTGAAAGCAATATTTAACTCAGCTAAAACATAATATTTTTAAATGCTGATATGGAGGATTCCACGTTAACTGTTGTACCGAAAATTTAAATGGATATATAACAGTTGTAACGTTAAGAAAGCTGATATTATAATCATTACGTGTAATTTTTTTTTGGCGATTTTATGTGTAAACTTCGCCTGGGATTATATAGCTAGGTATGAGCTTTGTTAAGGATGTATCTGTGGATATAATGAAAAATATTGTTTCCATGATACTTAACTAAAAAAAAGTTTATTTTTAAATGTGGATACCGAGGATTGCAACATAACCGCGGTGCCATAAATTTATGTAAATATAGCAGTAATCTACGACTTAGTCCTCTTGAAAGTGTGCTGAAATATAAAAATTCGTTACGAATAATCACAGCATCTCAATTTTTCTGATTTATTTATTTTTTGTTGTTTTTTATTTTTTGTTGTTTGGATATTGGTTTTATTTTATGTTGATACACCATCAATTATTCCTGCTTTAAAATAGAAATTTACGTGAATTGGAGCTACTCTTGATTTCAAATCGTCGTATCGTTACTGTCATTATTTCAGTCAGATATAATTAATCCAAAAATGTCGAGATGTGATCATGATACAGTTTATATAGTGACGTGCATGTAACTGAAACAATTATTTCTGAGTGGCAACATTATCGCAAGTTGTGAATCGCTTGAAATGCAACCTGTCAGCTGATATGATGCTTTGTTATAGGCCTAAGAGGCGATGCCTGCATCTTTAAAATCTACGCGGTGTAGCATTAGGATATGAAACATTTTTAATTTAAGTTTCTTTCAATATAGCCGTATTTTCTATGTAATTATTTCAGTCGCATGTAAGTACCTGGCGAAACAACAGCCTGGACCAGATAAAAATTGACTCGTTTTGTTTAGCATCAGGCATAACGGGTTTAGTTTTAAAATTCACGCGGTGTAGATAGAATTTTAGGATGCCTAGTTATATTTGAAATAAAAATTCGTTACCAATAATCACAGGATCTCAATTTTTTTCTGATTTATTTATTTTTTGCTGTTTGGATATTGGTTTTTATTTTATGTTGATACACCATGTAAGAAACCGACCTTTTATTATGATTTCTAGATTTGCCTCGGGTGGATATTACTCACCACAGAATCCATGGAATCTTGCAGTTTCTGCTACTTAATTTGTCTGTATGATTCAAACAACATACAATAAACTAAGAAAAACTTCATTTCACTTTTCTATATATTTCACTCATCATTTGCTTCACAAATTACACATTCAACAAATCATTAAAAACTCAATATTCTCTCTTATTATGTCGATTACTATTCGAGCGACGAAACCAATTCATGCCTTCGCCCGCCATCGATTTTATCTCTGCTTCTCATCTTTATTTTTACGTCCGCCAAAGATTTTCTTGTAACACACACATCTTTGCTCTTGCATAGTAACTATTAACGTATCTTTTCCTTTTACAAAATGAAATAAATTAAACACACACACAAAAAACATAATCTTACCTTTAAATATACAAACATAAAACAATGAAACTGAAATAATAATAATAAAAAAAAATGTAAGGTACTATGTTTCCTTACATTTCCGCTCGGCCAATTTTCACAAAAATTTGTGTCAATCAAATTTTTGGTGATTACTTCTTACATAATATTCCTTATAATGTTTCATTCATTCTGTACAATGGTCATCGCTCCACTCTTTCTCTGTACAATTTCAAATCCTTTATGTTTTTAAACGCAACAATCTTACAACATATAAATGAATACAATTGAACAACAAAACAATAGATGTTAACTTTTCTTTTCTCCACCATCTGGGTTAAAAACTCATTTGTTATTCGTGGCATCCCTGATGGTGTAAAGCACATCCTCAGACTTACGTCTTTTCACATTTCTGCCTTCATACTCCAAATTTAGTACTCGTCTCTTCCTTACTTTCCAGTTCATTACTTTTCTTACTTCTTTGCCTATGTTCTTCCTTTTATCACATTCCATCACTTCTTCCTTCCATTCCTCTCCTTCGTATTTTGCTTCTGTTGTTTGGTTCTTTTTGTCTCTTCTCTTGATATCATGCATCGGTTTTTCTTCATTGTCTTCTTCTTTCCATTCCTCTCCTTGGTATTTTGCTTCTGTTGCTTGGTTCTCTTTGTCTCTTCTCTTGATATCATGCATCGGTTTTTCTTCATTGTCTTCTTCTTTCCATTCCTCTCCTTGGTATTTTGCTTCTGTTGCTTGGTTCTCTTTGTCTCTTCTCTTGATATCATGCATCGGTTTTTCTTCATTGTCTTCTTCTTTTCTATGTGTTCCTATATCATCATTCACCAAAATCGTCTGAAATTTCCTTTCATTCTCTTGTTTATCTACTTTCCTAACTGTAGAAATAATTTCCTCTGGTTCACTGCAATCTTCTGTTACTTTCTGTTTTTCACCATTTTCCTGCTGATCTTCATTGTTCTCTTCTCTTCCATCTTCTTCTGTTTCAACTTCTAGCTTTTCCTTACGTGCTCTCCTCCATTCTTGTATTGCTTGTTGCTGACTCTGTTCCAATTCTTGCATGTCTTGTTTAATTTCTTGTTGGTTTTTTAAAATCATCGCCAGCATCGTTTCGATGGAATAACTCTCTTCTCTGCAAAATTTCTTTTCGGTTCCGGTAACTGTTGGGGACTCATGAAAAAACTCAGTACTAATCTCACCCATAGATCGTTCTTGACATTCGTATCCCGAATTCATACTGCTATTAATTTTTCCAGAAACTCTTGCACTTGCACTCATTTCACTTTCCATTTGGTCAATTACTCGCTCCGATGTTATTACCAAAGTCCTCGTATCCATTATTGCTGGCTCTTTAATTACCGAACTAATTACTTAGTTCTGCGTCCTGTCACGTTCGCCACATGTAAGAAACCGTCCTTTATTATGATTCCTCGATTTGCCTCGGGTGGATATTACTCACCACAGAATCCATGGAATATTATCTTGCAGTTTCTGCTACTTAATTGGTCTGTATGATTCAAACAACATACAATAAACTAAGAAAAACTTCATTTCACTTTTCTATATATTTCACTCATCATTTTGCTTCACAAATTACACATTCAACAAATCATTAAAAACTCAATATTCTCTCTTATTATGTCGATTACTATTCGAGCGACGAAACCAATTCATGCCTTCGCCCGCCATCAATTTTATCTCTGCTTCTCATCTGTTATTTTTACGTCAATGATTTTCTTGTAACACACACATCTTTGCTCTTGCATAGTAACTATTAACGTATCTTTTCCTTTTACAAAATGAAATAAATTAAACACACACACAAAAAACATAATCTTACCTTTAAATATACAAACATAAAACAATGAAACTGAAATAATAATAATAATAAAAAAAATGTAAGGAACTACTGTATGTTTCCTTACAACCATCAATTATTCCTGCTTTAAAATAGAAATTTACGTGAATCGGAGTTAATCTTGGTTTCAAATCGTCGTATCATTATTGTCATTATTTCAGTCAGATATAATTAATTCAAAAATGTCAAAATGGATCACGGTACAGTATATGTACTAATGTGCATGTAACTCAAGCAATTATTTCTGAGTGGCAATTATCGCAAGTTGTAAATCGATTGAAATGCAACCTGGACAGTGATGACAGCTGATATGCTTTGTTATAGGCCAAAGGGACGATGCTTTTAGCTTTATAATTTACGCGGTGGAGCATTAGGATCTGAAAATTTTTGTATTTGAGTTTCTTTCAATATATCCGTATTTTCTATGTAATTATTTGAGCTGCATGTACCTGAATTTTTGGATGCCTAGTTATATTTGCACGTTATAGCCACGAGACATATTAATCGAATAAAGTACTTCCAAATATGTGCAATTCCGCACAAGTCATTATGAAAGAAGTATGTTTTATTACTTGCTGATATTTATAAAAGCTGTTTTTCAGACATTGCTCTTCGAGAAAAAACTGAATTTCGTATTAAGTATTGGCTTATTGTGGCTGTATTGTACAGCATTCACGTAGCAATTTTGTTCCAGAGACAAACTGTATAACAGTCTACCAGAGACAATACATTTCTTCAATATTTGTAATATAACTTTTTCGTAATTCAACAGACCTGTTACGATTCAAGTAAATGCTGATTATACTTGATTCACGTATCCTTTTTATTTTGAAGTACTGCGGTCCAGAAAAATGAATCACAGAATAAAAAAAAAAGGGAAATCCTAAATTTTGTCAGGTCTCTTTATGAAAGGAGTGACCGTCTGAATGTGTATAATTATCTGTGGTCTACAGTTTCACATTTCTGAAGTTTTTTACCGACTTGCTTCTTCCCATGGTACATATTAGTCGTTAGCTACTTCTGCAGATGTTGATCAGCAACATTAGCTTTAAAAATTTGGAAACACCATGCAAATTGATGCGGTAGTTTTTGCGTTATTAGAGATCAAGCCTCACTACAAACGCAGCTTGCTTACAGATTTATAATAGTATAGACAAGTGTTGAAAATTTAATTTAAGCGGGTCATGTTTACATCGTGACACAGTGAATATGGTATTTTGCATTTTTTACTCACGTTTAAGTTTACACTGAAAGTGCACGATGAAATTAATTGTGATAATTTGTGCTGTGCAAACTACTAAACGTGATGAAATAAACTTTGTTGTCCGAAATGTAGTTCGCGATGCATTTCTTGTGTTTAGATGTGTCTACATAGTTTGATTTTGTAGCGGCAATATTAATGGAAATGTTGGCAGGTTGAAATGCGGTGTGTATCAGAAGAGAACAAACAATTTATTTATTATTAGCTGTTAGCTTCTGATTTATGAATACACAGATTTTTCTAGCAAAATTATATAGGCCACTAACAGTACAATATCTTCTAAGTAAGCTCAGAAACTTTAAGGTTAATTTTTTAAAAGGTTTAAACATTGACTTATGCTATTTTTAAAATTTCAGATATGACTTGTTTCTGTTTGTAAATATGTCTACAACTATATTTCTAGATTTTGAAATATTTCTTATCAATTACTGAAATAGAATGTGAAAATATAACCTATTTGAACATCAACTAAAATTTAAGGACTGTAGAAATAAACAGTTTGTTATTCAAGTTAAAAAGTATTACCTGCTCATTAAGTTAGGTCCGAATTCATCATCAAATATGGATATTACGAAAGTTTTCTTCTGATCCAGGCCGCATTTCAACTTAACCACGTCAATTTGAAGATACAATATCTCGAGAACTAAGCGAGATATCAAAAATTTTTATTCTTTACTTTCAGTTTCTCTCGTCGCGTTACATAAGAATTCGTCATCAAATTGCGGCGCCACGGTTATCGTTGAATCACCTCATAACCTAACAACCCCACTTTTGAAACAGTATATCTCGCGAACTAAGCGAGATATCGAAAAAATTTATTTATTTTCGATTTGTATCGTCGTGTTACATAAGAATCTATCGCCAAATTTGACTTTGGGCACACGTTTCTTCTGAATTTCAACCAGAAATTCCACTCTTTTGAGACAGTATATCTCGAGAACTAAGCACGATATCAAAAAATTTTATTCTTCATTTCTGAAGTGTCTCGTCGAGTTACATAATAATCCATCATCAAATTGCGGTGCCACGGTTGTCTTATGATTCCCTTGGGGTTTTTGTGCCTATTTCCCGTGTTTCTCCTGTCAAGCAATATGGCGGCCTCCCCTCCACACTTCTCTCCACCCGGTTTCACTCCAGTATGTGGTGAAGGTCCCTTGCGTCGTCTCCATACATTCCTTCCTCCATGGTCAAAACATGTTAAATGATATCGATATATGTGTGTGTTATCTTTGAGTTTTCTGAGATCTTTGTACCTACATGCTGTACTAGTTGATCGTTTCCTGTACGTCCGTCTGTATAGATGTATGTGTGCTAACGTATAAAGTGTATCAGTATGTTCAATTATAATAAACTATGTGAAACGTACACGGCTTTATTTTCAGTATCAATGGAAACTCAACAGGTTATGGGCCCAGGTACCCAGTGCAGGAGACGATTCAGATTATCAGAAGTATCAGGAATCGCTGAATAAAACCCACGTGTCGTTGAAGTCCTTTGTGTGTTGTTGTTCACAGAGAAGAAATGCTCTAGTTGATAAATATGGCGACGAATTATCTAGTAAATCTGCCGAAGCTGAAAGGTCGCGAGAACTATGGAGATTGGGCGTTCGCTATCGAAAATGTGTTTATTCTCGAAGGATTAGCGAAATGTATCTCAGAAGTAGTTACAGCGGAAGACTCTTAGGCCAAAGCGAAGATAATTCTAACGATTGAGCCATCTTTGTATATGCATGTAGAAGAAGCAAAAATAACAGTGGACTTGTGGCAGAAGCTGAAGTCAATGTTCGACGATTCTGGTTTTGCAAGTAGCATTAATTTATTGAGAACACTGATATCAATACATCTAGAAAATTGTGATTCAATGACGAGCTATGTGAACCAGGTAGTAGATAATGGACAGAAATTACGTGGAACTGGTTTTGGTATTAATGATGAGTGGATTGGTTCGTTATTGTTAGCAGGATTGCCGGAAAAAAATTCTCCTATGATAATGGCAATTGAGCATTCAGGAATTCAAATCACAACGGACGCAATAAAAAGTAAGCTTCTGGATATGGAAGATGATGTTGCTAGTACCAGTAGTGCTTTAAGGTCAAAAGTTGGCAAAGTAAGCCGAAGTTTTCTCACCGAAATGGAAATGTAGTGGGAAACCAAAAAAAAAAAAGGACGTTGTCTGCTATTAATGTAAGAAACCAGGACATTTTAAAAGAGAGTGTCCTAATAGTGACAATGATACAAGACAAAGAAAAATTTCAAACGTTTTCAGTGCAGTATTTATAAGTAGCTCTTTTAACAGAAGTGACTGGTATGTTGATTCAGGGGCTAGTGTGCATCTCACAGCAAATGAAGACTGGATAAGAAACAAAGTAAATTATGTTAAAGTGCATAAACTAATGACTGCGAATCAGACAGAAATTCCAGTGTTGTGCTCTGGAGAAGTTACAATAATTTAACAACTGTAGTTGGAAAGGACGCTTTTGATATTAGGCCTAATGTGAAAAATGTTGTGTGCGCTCCGGAACTAACTAAAAATTTGCTCTCTGTGAGTAAGTTGATTGAACAAGGGAATTCTGTTGAATTTAATAGGGATCAATGCTATATTTGTAACAGGCATAATGAACGAGTTGCAACTGCAGATCTTACTGATGGTGTGTACAAGCTAAATATCGACAGAAATCAGTTTTTGGGAATAATTACCCCATATGATTGGCATAGAAGATTAGGTCACCTAAATGCAAAGGACCTTATTAAAATAAAAGATGGTGCAGTAGAGGGAATGGTATGTGAATACATTAACATTAGCAAGTAAAACTGTGTAGTATGTAATGAAGGCAAGCAAACAAGACAGCCTTTTCCACATGGAGGCACTAGAACTTCTAACCACTGGAAATAATTCATGCAGACCTTTATGGACCAATGGAAGTTATGTCACTAGGAGGTGCAAAGTATTTTCTCATTTTAGAAGATGATTACACCAGAATGGAATTTGTGTATTTTCTGAAGACAAAAGATGAGACTGCAGAAAAATTTCAAGAATTTCAGAAAATGGTGGAGACTCAACAAGAAAGAAAAATCAAAATAGTAAGAACAGATAAAGGGAAAGAATTCTGTTGTGTGAATTTTGACAGTTTGTTGAAGAAACATGTTATTATACATCAGTTATCCAACAGCTATACACCAGAACAAAACGGTATGGCAGAAAGGTTGAATAGAACTGTTGTAGAGAAGGCAAGATGTTTACTATTTGATCGTAAGTTGACAAAAGATTTTGGGCTGAAGCTGTTAATAGTGCAGTATATTTAAGAAATATGTCAGTGACTTCAAGCTTAGGGAATAAAACGCCCTATGAGCTATGGGCTGGCAAGAAACCCAACATTAGTTATCTTAGAATAATTGGAAGCAAGGTCATGGTACATATTCCCAAAGTTAAGAGAAAGAAATGGGATAAAAAGGCAAAAGAAATGATCTTAGTGGGCTACAGCAACACTACAAAAGGCTATAGACTCTATGATCCTGAAACGAATGATGTAGTGATAAGCCGAGATGTGACAATAATGGAAAATATTAATGATGCAGAAACTGAAATAAAGAATCATGAAGAAATCATCACTTCAGTGGGGGATGATGAAGAAAACAGGAAGTCTGATACTGCATTAAGAGAGGACTTACATGATGTCTCAAAAGAAGTAGTTACATCAGAGAAAGAAACTGATAATGATGAAAAATGTGGTACGCAAGAAGATGAAGTAAAGAAAATTAGAAGATCACAATGGCAGCCCAAACCAAATAGAAGATTTGATGATTATGATACTTGTTTTTTGGCTGGAACTTTGGATCAACTCGAGGACCCGACAACCGTGCAGGAGGCCCTTGGTAGACCTGATGCAGAACAATGGAAACAAGCCATGGAAGAAGAGATACAAGCTTTTGAAGACAACGATGCTTGGGAAGTGGTAAATCTTCCAGAAGGTGCAAGTGCTGTGCAGTGTAAGTGGGTGTTCAAGAAAAAAGTCAACAGTGAAGGTAAAGTGCAACATCGTGCCAGATTAGTAGCAAGAGTATTCACTTAGAAACCTGGAGTTGATTATGGTGAAACTTTTTCTCCTGTGGTAAGACATTCAACACTTAGACTTTTAATGGCTTTGTCTATTGAACTAGATTCGAACATTACCCATCTTGATGTTAAGACTGCTTTTTTAAATGGTATTCTTAAAGAGGATATTTTCCTGCAACAACCTGAAGGTTTAAATCTTTGTAGTCATAAAAGAAAAATTTTTAAAGTTAAAAAAGCCTATGTATGGTTTAAAGCAATCATCCAGAGTGTGGAATCAAAGGGTAAATGATGTTTTAAGCTGTATAGGTTACAAAAAATCTGATTTGGAACCTTGTTTGTTCACAAAACATTAAGATGAAGGCTTAGTTACTATGGTAGCATTGTATGTTGATGATTTTTTTATTTTTTCCAATGACTCAAGGGAGACTGAATTTTTTTACACGCTTTATATTAGCTTGACTTGTATGTATGTATGAATGTAACGGAATTTTACAACTCCATTTTGACCCACTTCCAGATGTCCGAGCTGGTTGAAATTTGGCACACATATTAAGAACCGGTGACAATACAAGAATTTCATAGCTATATCCTGCTATTCTCATTACTTTGCCAGTAAGAAAAGAAAAATGGTTGAATGTCGTGAAATTTTGCAATTTAATTTTAACCCAATTCCAGATGTCAGAATTGTTTGAAATTTTGCTAATGTATAGATAACTGATTACAATACAATAATTTCATAGCTATATCTTGATATTATCATTACTTTGACAGCAAAAACAGAAAAAATTTGCACACGTTTGAGAACCGTTAACAATACAGCAGTCTCTTAGCAACGTCCTGCTATTATCGTTACTTTGACCATCTCCAGTTTCCCGGGTGTGATTTACGAGCCTTGGTTGCTGACGACGATCGTCTTCCACTGTCTCCTATCCAGAAAGGTTTCTCTGTCTGCAGTCACTTAACGTGATTTTGAATAGTGAGTATTCGAAACATTACTTCGTACTATTATAGAAGAGTAGTCTTCCACATTTACCCTGCTATTGGACCTCTGGCTGAGCTGGCATTTAATTGTATTTAACTCGTGGAAGTAATAATTGAAAATGAAACTACAACACAAAGATAAAGAGAAATTGGCGAAGAAAAGCCAACAGTAGGAAACATACTTTTGAAACTATCTGAACTAAAAAGTTAAAAATAAAATTGTAGTTTAAAAAACTAAAAACACGCTTTCGTAGTAATGTGAACTAAAAGGTGAACTAAAAAGTTAAAAATAAAATTGTAGTTTAAAAAACTAAAAACACGCTTTCGTAGTAATGTGAACTAAAAGGTTAAAAATAATCTTTAAATATAAAGATTTTGTTTAACAGTGATGGGACGTCCCACAATACAGGATAAATTAATTTTTTTGAATAAGCTTAAAGAATAAAGTCACTGATTACAAAATTAATGTAAAAAAAAGCGTGGGGTGCTCTCTACACAACTTTTGACAATGACTCTAGCTTTACAAACAGCGAACGACAAAATATATAAGACAACTTATATAGCACCCCAAGCTTTTTTACATTAAAGTTAATTTTGTAATCAGTGACTTTATTGTTTAAGCTTATTCAAAAAAAATAATTTATCCTGTATTGTGGGACGTCCCATCACTGTTAAACAAAATCTTTATATTTAAAGATTATTTTTAACCTTTTAGTTCACATTACTACGAAAGCGTGTTTTTAGTTTTTTAAACTACAATTTTATTTTTAACTTTTTAGTTCACCTTTTAGTTCACATTACTACGAAAGCGTGTTTTTAGTTTTTTAAACTACAATTTTATTTTAAAAAAAAGGTTGAGTTCAGAGTTTGAAGTAAAGGATTGGGAAAAGAGAAATATTATGACTTTCTGAGATGTCTGGGTTTAGGTATTATTTAAGGAAATCATTCAAATATTTCGAAGTGGGGGTGTTGAGTTGGTCAAAACCATGGAGGAATATTTTCTTCCTCCATGGTCAAAACATGTTAAATGATATCGATATATGTGTGTGTTAGCTTTGAGTGTTCTGAGATCTTTGTACCTACATGCTGTACTAGTTGGTCGTTTCCTGTTCGTCCGTCTGTATGTTCAATTATAATAAACTATGTGAAACGTACATGGCTTTATTTTCAGTATCAATGGAAACTCAACAGAGAGACGTTGTCGCGCGCCTGGCGTTATAATTATAAATAACTCAGTTCTACGCTTTTAACAGATTAACATTTATTGTTCCCAATTCTTATTCTTCTAGGAACCACATCGGTCTTAAAGTATGCGAAGAATGCAAAGTTCTTAAGCAGTGAACTGGTAACAAAGCAACCGTTCGGCCTGTACGTCGCTAACCTCTAGCTATCTCTTGATTTTCCTATCGCCATGGCAACTTACATTTCCTTGCTATAGGAGTAAATATATCATTTTTTGTTTAATTTCATGGCACAAAACTATGATTTTCTTATGAAATTATTCTGTTCTGTCACATGCCTCCTCAAGTTCACCATGTCTTTGCTTAAAAGACATTGGTAAACTTATAAGAATAACCTTGCATCCAGCGATACTCTTTCCTCTGTTCCTATTAGAATTTTTTACAAAACATTTTACAAAACTCTTCTTAATACTAACAACATAATGAAATGAACTAAAAAAAACATGTATTGTCTTAATGAAAACATATATACATACAGCATTCTAGCTTAACACCACACAAATGCAAGTCCTGTCGCGGTATTGTCTTGAAATATCTAATAATGTAAACATACATACATACAGCATTCTAGCTTAACATCACACAAATGCAAGTCCTGTCGCGGTATTGTCTTGAAATATCTAATAATGTAAACATACATACATACAGCATTCCAGCCTAACATCAAATTACCATGACATCAAAATAAAATGTAACTGACTACATCTTTCCAAGTCAAAGCTACACTTTCTGATATAAGTAGTTTCATTTCTTTTAAACTATTGATCAGGCAATCTTTTTGGGCAAAAATAAAAATTATTAATTATTTTCCCATGAATATAACAATTTCTACTGTCTGTTTCAACCACATTTGTATATGTGTGTAACAATAGATTAGTTACTTGGAAGTAGTTATTCCGTAAGGAAAAGGGTACCTGGACCAAAAAATTATTTCTATAGCATTAAACTATTGGACATGCTTCATTTTTATTTTATTTCTTCAGTACATTACATTATATTCTCCCCATAAGTAATAACTTCTCTCCACTTTACTCCATCTTGAATATTCATATCTAGGCTATGAGATGTAACAACAGAGTCATTTGAAGGTTCTACCTGGACCTCAGCTATGCCTGCGTTAACCAAATCCCGAACCTTTCGATATCATTTAAAGGCAATGCCTAGATAGTGGCCTTATTTACAGGAACTGAGTCTTGACTGCGCTGTTGTACCCTCTCTATATGATATTTTACTTCTTAATTCATTACCCATTTATTCTATCATAGTAACACCTCATTCCTTCTCCACTCATTCTATTCATACTAATGCTCCGGTATACCTAACAAACTATATATTTACTAAAAGAAAGTCTTAATAGACAATAAACTTTTATGTAATGGTATGCTGTGGTAACAGCCGAAGACTGCACATCTGATCAAGATCGTCAATATTGGTAAATGACAGCTTCCACTTAGTGGTTATAAACCTTTACTATCATTACAGTTGAATTGTGCGCAGCCACAACAATCAGTACTATTTACAAGTGATTTGTGGCACTAAATAACAACAATATGCTAACTATAACTTAATAATAATAGGAAATTCCAATATGATGGAGTTTATATTTACACACCTGTGCCTTGCACTAGTGTTAAATCTTTTCATTTACCTTAAACTAAGTGATCATTTTCTGAGTTGTAGATTCAATGTCCTGATTGAATTTGTACACAGGATGAGGCAGTAAGCATAGCTTACTCCTCTACAAAAAAGAAAACCTTTTTTTCTATATTTCCAGTTCACCTTTTCCCAGTTATTCATACAGTTAAAGGAGGAGTATATCTCAAAACTGTTAATGAAACTAACTGGATGTACTTCACTAGTACCATTAAAAGTTGAGACATAAAATCTTTCTGGAGCTGCTAAAATTATTTTTTCTTGTGAAATGGAAATATTATGGTTTTGAATTGAATCAAGCTTATTCTTTATCTCCTGTACTGCAGTGCCTTGGGTATATGTAATCTGTGTTAATTTGTTCACTTCCGCTCCTATGTCTTGTACTGTAACGGTTATTTCAGTTTGCAAACTGTGAAATTCAGATTTAATTTCTCGTGTTTGCAGTTGCAAAGTCTCCTGACATTCCCTAATTTGTTCATCGTATGTCGTACAGACTTTCTGTAAACCTGAATTCATTTCCTGTTCTAGTTGTGAGTGGACCTTATCACACAGGGAAATGTGGGTGGTAACTTTGTCATCAAGGGTGGAAACGTTTTGAGACCATTTAACTTCTACACCCTTAATACTCTGTGAGAGGGTGTATGATTGTTGATTTATTTTTTCCTCAAAGTAACCTAACTTCTTGTTTATTTCTTGCATGATAACCTGAGATTGGGATAATTTATTACTTAATTGTTTTTCAAAGGTGTTTTGTAACTCAAAAACCTTTGCATTTTGACTCTCTTTTAATTCCAAAATCTGTGCATTTTGACTGTCTATTTTTGAAGTTTGGTCCTTTATTTGTGCATTGAAACTATCTATTTTTGAAGTTTGTCCAGTGAAACTGTCTTTTAGGTCCTTCATCAGTGCATTTCGACTATCTAGTTTTGAAATTTGGTCCTTTATCTGTGCATTGCAACTATCTAGTTTTGAAATTTGGTCCTTTATCTGTGCATTGCAACTATCTAGTTTTGAAATTTGGTCCTTTATTTGTGCATTGCAACTATCCATTTTTGAAATCAATAGGACAAGGAGCTCATCTGTGGAAGGTTTGTTGGTATGTGTACTGGTACAGGGTGTTTGTTCAAGCCTTTCATTTGGCTGAGATTGATTAGAAAATACCAGAAAATCTTCGCCAGGAGTGGATGTAGAAAATTGAGTCATGTTCAAAGAATCCCTATCCGGGCTATTCAGTATAATACTGTTGGTGGGAAGGTTTATATCTGTCATTGTGTTAGTAGTAAGATTGGATTCTGTATGTGAGATAACCTCTTTTACCGGCGATAATTCACCAGTTAATCCTCTCTCCATGTTGAAGAACCAGAGAGACAGGTAGATTAATATTCAGGGACTGAGAAAAGTTGCTGCGAAAAAATAAATAAGTAATTCTCGTAATTACAACAGGAAGATTACAAGAAGAAAGTACGATCTTAGTCAGAGAGTTACCCACTATTTGATAGATAGTACCGTTTGAATAAGGCACGCGAGTGTTCAGTATAATTAAAACCTACCAAACAAGCAAGAAATGAAATGATTTAACAAGTTCTATTCAACTCCAAAGTTCGTAAATATTCCGACTTCAAAATGAAACCATGAAATTAACTACAAAGCTTCACTCTTGGAAGGTATTTTATAGTCATTTACGTCAGGACGCTCCACTGGTAACGCCTCATAAACATATACTTAACTTAAACGAAAGATTCGTAAACAAATCTCGCCAACCGCAGACAGATGTTTACTCCAAAGACTGTAGCTTCGTCGTGTCTGTTATATGCATGGAGGAAGGAATAATATGGAGACGACGCAAGAGACCTTTACCACGCATGGGAGTGAAGCAGGCCGGCGGAGGAGTGGGGTGGCATGGCCGGAGTGGTGGGGGCTTGACCGCTTCCCAACAAACACGGGGAATATGTACAAACACCTCAAGGGACTCTAGGATAAACGTGACGCCGCAATCTGGTGATGGATTATTATGTAACTCGATGAGACAAATAAAAATGAAGAATAAATTTTTTTGTCATCCTGCTTAGTTTTCTAGATATTCTGTCTCAAATGTGAAATGGATTTGGTTGAAATTCAGAAGAAAAAATTATTCAAAGTCAAATTTTATGATGAATTTTTATTTAAAAAGACGAGACAAATAAAACATAAAGAGTAAAATTTTTCGATATTTCACCTAGTTCTCGAGATATACTGTCTCAAAAGTGAGGTGTCTTGAGTTGAAATGCAGAAGAAAAATTTCGCAAAGTCAAATTTAATGATGGATTCTTATGTAACACTACGAAAAAACTCGATAATAAGGAATTAATGTTTTCGATATCTTGCTTGGTTTGGGGGATATACAACATCCAAATTGAGAGGTTTAGGTTTGGATGCAGGCTGGACCAAAAATTAATTCTGTCAAAGCCACAATGATTACATGGTTGACATGCAGAATGGATATTTCAGTTTTATTACTACCACTTGTGGTTAGCCTGAAATGTGTCCTAGACCAAAAAAAAAAGTAAGAGGACCCACTCTAGGGATGAGCAACCCAGACATTTTGAGGGCTGGTACCAGAAATAAAATGTTTATTCAGTCACCTTAATGAACATTCTCTTGATCAAGATGTGTTGTCTAATTTCACAGCCCTACTTATTAGGACAATTGTAAAAAAATTATCTCTCAGTTAGATTTAGATACTGGGGGGGGGGGGAGAATGTTGTACAAAAAAAGAGACTAAATTAGAAACACATTCCCCAAATTGATTTTGTTCAAAGGCCACTAACTTCTTTATTTATGAAGCCCATTTTTATTTCTGCATGAACCTGTTTCGACATAAATAGATGAGAAAGATTTCAAAATCGGTAAAAATAGGTATAGACGTATTTACAAACAGAAACAAGTCTTATATGAAGCTTTAAAAATAACCTAAGTCAATGGCCTGAAATAGCTATTTAAAAAATTAATAAAACTCACAGCTTCTCACATAACAGTTAATTTCATCATCCATTGTCAGTATAATCAGCAACGTGACGAAAGAATCGTAATAGTAAATTCACTGAATCGCGAAGTAAAACACGCCCCTTTAAATCTCATTTTAAACACACGTTAAAAAATAATGCTAGTCTATTATGTGCAAAATAGCAAGTTTTCTTGATTTTCTACACTACACCAAGAAAAATTTGAGAACAAAGTCATCCCATTGAGAGCTATGACTAAATATTTATAGACGTGCTGCAAAGTTTGCGGTGTCTACCGCTCACTTCAACAACGATAATGACTGGATATTGTGGGCCATTCCTCAATTGCAGGTTAATCAATTTTTATAAAGGTGAATAACACGCCAATGCAATTGAGTTTTGTTTTATTTTGGTGTCGTACGCGTTTCGCTCTATATCAAGGTTTGTAGTGCTTCAAACCTTCAGCAAATTATTGAAAACATACACAGAGAAGCTAACCCTGATCATGAGAAGAAAAGTAAAAAGTAACATGTAAGTAAATTCAATTTCACCTCAACTTTATATATTGTTTTGTAAACCAAATGTAACTAAATAAATGAATAAATACCAAACAGATGTCGCTGATGATGCTCTTGATATAGAGCGAAACGCGTACGACACCAAAATAAAACAAAATTCAATTGCATTGGCGTGTTTATCACCTTTATAAAAAAATTGATCAACAACGATAATTACAATTCAACTTACTTATGAAATGATATTCCAGGTTCTTTCCTTGTCTGGCCTATTTGTGCAACCGTACGCAACACAAGCTGGCATTTTTAAACACTTATACACAATACTAAATGAAATAATCACTGCACCTACCACAATGTGAACACCTTAATTGTTGGGAAGCGCCATATGGTCGCTGCCGGTGCTGCCACCATGCGGGAGAGTTTAGTGCTTGCTTCACCGATTTAACGTCCACTTCTCCTCCATATAATTCCTTCTCTCCATGGTTGCCTTGCTCTTGGTGTCGGCGGTGGTTTCCTTGGCGGCTCCTTGCCGATTGTGATTGTCGTTGACCTGCACTGTCTAACGGCCAACAGCGTCTGTGCGCGTCTTGAGGAGCTGACTGCGTGGGACCTGCGTGGCCCTGTCGGAATGCACTATCTTTCGATTCCTGGACAGTCATAGCGCTAGTGCGCGACTGGTTCTTGGCAGTTGTTTTCTGCAAATTATGTCTTACAGAACTGCCTTCCTATGAAGCTGCGTGCGTGGCATTTTGCACATGTCGGTTCTGCATTCGTGGTCGGCTGCATTCCTTGACTTTGTGCCGCTCACCAAAGCGGACACAGCTTTCCGCAGTACGACAGTCTTTGCAAGGTGCAGAAACTGCTGGCACCTGTAGTACTGCTGGATGCCTCCGTTTTCCTTTCTTCCTTTCTTCTTTTCTTGTGCTGGCTTGGAGACTCGGAAGTTTTCGGGGCTGTCGATGAGGCGACGAATCCGTGGTGCGCCTGTGGATGTGGTGCCTCTAGCTGTTTTTCTTGGTACAGTATATCCAAGTCCTGCAGTATTCTGATGGCGGATTCTATGTAGCTTCTTTGGATATACAGGACGCCCTACTTGTTCTTATCCTGGTTGGTAGCTGTTTCCTGCGCGACGGTTGCTTCAGAGCTGGTGGACTGCTGCATCTGGGCGCAATCATTGTTTCTATGTGAGGTTGCAATGCTTGGAGATGGTTGCTTCTGGGCCGCTTCATGCGATTTTTCAGGTGTTGATGGCGGACCTGAAGAGGTTGGAGTTGGTGAGGGTGGCGTTTGTAGATGGGCGAACCTGCATTTTAGGTCCTCTATGTACTCCTTTTCTTGGGAGTCGGGAGCAAAGACGCATGGCAGAGGAACCATCTCCCCCAAGCTTATACTTCTTCACCTTCCTTGTCATCGTCCCACGCTGGGCGAGCTAGGTTTACTTTGGCGTGGTCAGTAAACGCCAGTCAGAACTTCTCAACGACAAAGCTCCGCTCTTTTCTATCGACACACCCACTAACCACCCCTAGACATGCAATATGTCCCATTTCTGCCACCTTTAACAAATCCTGCTTACCGCATACTGTATTCTTCTATTTATTTTACAGACCTATAGGAATTAGATGATAAGTTATCGCATGATAATTAAATATTTAATATTCGCGCGTGGGAATGCTACATCACATGAATTGATACAGATTTTCTTCAAATCACATTTAAAATCGTTTATGAGACATTTACATTATTTGATGTCACATCGCCACTTCTCATTTCTTACATCACTAGGTTTTGTGACGTTGCGAGTTTGCAGGCGACACTTTACACATTTTTGTCCTTACATGATTAATAGAAAATATTAAATCGTCATATAATCAAATCTTGCTGCTATTACGTACCTCTACATCAATTATTATAAGTATTGTAACCTAAGCCGCATTATTTTCTTAGATGAACATTTTGAGAGGGTAATGGTAAGTAGTTTACTCGAAGTGTAAATCTTTTCGCGACGGGAAAAAAATTAATTTATTAAATCAGTTCTGCTATCAGCATAACATGTAAGAATCTGGTAGCGATATACATCGTGAAATGTAGATCATAAACGGACAAGTGCAACTTGATCGTCACTCAATTAAGAGTTCAACACACTAAAGACCTTAACAGATAACTCGTTTTTGTTAAATCAGCTGGTAGTCTCATGCTGCAAAAATCAGTGATTCGGAAAAATTCTGATCAGGCAGCGGACTTTGCCCCGCGGACCGTAAGGCCACCGTAAGTTCAATCTAGCGATATCTACGATAATATTTGGATGCTATGCATTATGAATTAAAATATCCTTCAATAAAATAAAATTAATAATCGTTAAGTAACTATAAAACTAAGACGTTAGCTTACTGTATTTGTCTCCACAACTTTCTATTGTTTATACGTTGTTTAGTTTTATGTACTGGGTGTTCAAATATCGTGATAGTACAATATTTCGGACAAGAAGTTATGGAGGATTTGAAAAAAGGCAGAGAATCTAAGTAACTTGTTTAGTGAGAGCATTAGGTACAATGAATCAGAAACAGGTGGTTCTGAATAAGATAACGAGTTTAACAAAACAATTATAAATGAGCAGACCATAAAATTTGAAATTCATCCTGAGGATATCATGAAGGAAATAAGAAAGCTGAAAAAACATAAAGGGGCTGGTGTAGATAATATTACTACAGATGTCTTAAAAATAGCAGGATGTGACAATGTACCTTATCTTGAAATATTATTTAAATTGAGTCTTGATATTTGCTGCTTACTGGAGGATTGGAAAAGTGTGATAGTAGTGCCGGTACATAAAGGAGGGGCGAGAAATAGAGACGAAACTTATAGGTCAATTAGCTTGACATCAGTGGTAGTTTAATTAAGGGAGAGATTGATCTGCAACCACATCAGAAATATATATGAGGAGTGTAAGTGGTTATCAAGTAGGCAACATGGTTTTAGGCAAGGACATTCATGTGAATCTCAGTTGGTGGGATATATGCAAGATATTTCAGATGAAATGGACAAGGGAGGTCAAATTGATAGTGTAGTACTAGATCTTTCAAAGGCTTTTGACAGAGTGAGCCATAAAATGGTAGTAAATAAGGTAATATCTATTGGAGTGGATCAGAAAGTGATTTGCTGGATAGAGTAATTTTTTAAAGGTAAAAAACAGAAAGTTAGGGTAGGAAATGCGGTATCAAAAGAAGTTGAAGTAAAAATGGGAGGGCCACAGGGTGGCGTATTGGGACCATTGCTATTCATTATTCTAATGAATAATTGTGTTGATTGTTTACTATCAGAAATTAGATTGTTCACAGATGACATAATGCTAAATAAAAGTATCAAAACGGTTGAGGATTGTAAATAGTTGCAGGGTGATCTGGACAGGATATCTAGATGGGTTGGTAAACATGTGATGCAGATAAACGCAAAAAAGAGTCAGCTTATTGGATACATAAATAAAAAGCTAAAGGTTGATTATGATTATAAGGTGGGGAAAGAATTGCTTGTTGAAGACTTGAAATGTAAATATCTTGGCATTACATTTGATAACAAGCTTAACTGAGCAGATCACATTGGACAGGTAGTAGGAACAGGTTTCAAAATTCTGCACTTGTTGCAGAGAGTGATGAGGGGATGTACGAGAGAAGTAAAGGGATTGGGTTACAAAACTTTGGACAGACCATTGCTCGAATATGGTAGTATAGTACGGGACCCACATTTCGACTATCAAATACAGGAGTTGGAGAGGGTGCAAAGAAGGGCTGCTAGATTTGTTTCTGAAAATTATCGCAGAATCAGTGACAAATATGATAAAAGAGCTTGAATGGGACTAATTGGAAGACAGAAGGGGGTGAGGAGGGTCATGGGAGTGTAGAAGTCATATATTGGTGATGGGGCATGGAAAGATATTGGTGTAAGAATTGAAAATAATCGATGGAAGGGAAAAGATGACCATGATCACAAGCTGGAACTCGATTTCAGGCACAAGGGTGTAGGAAGATTCTATTTTTTAGGTAAGGGTGTCAGGGAATGGAATACGTTGCCTAGAGAAATGATGAATAATTTGCCAAAAACCTTGAAAGAATTCAAAGTGGGTGCAGAAAAGGGAGAAGATGGGTGTTAGGGAAATTGCCAGCGGAGCGTGCGCTCCATTGCAATTTAATTAAATATTAATTGATACTAAATGTTAAGAGGTCAAGAATTGCAGAGAACCTTCGAAAGTTAGTATAAGAACAGACTAATTGAAGGGAAGTAGAATATCAGGGCAACCAGATAATATAAGACGTATCAACGAGAAGAAAACAAGATGGGAAGAGGAAAGACGTCCGTGTCTGTCATTAATATATGATAGAGTGAATGTTTGCTGGAAGAAAGATGGAAGGAGAAGAGAGGATAAAGATTTTTTTTGACAAAGGAATAAATGTAAATCGAAAGGAAGAAGGGGCAAACTGGGGTAAAGAAGAAAAGAAACGGGAGCTAATGTAATTCAGGGATGGGAGATATGTGCTTAGATTCAAAACAATATATAATTGGGGGGAGGGGGGGTAGTGTTAAGTATGAGTACTGGATTATGCAAAGCCACACCTACTTTATCTTTCCTTATAAGAAGAAAATAAACCTAAGCTTTTCTTTTGTATCCGATTTTAAGAACTTATTTTGTGTAATCTTGCTAAAAAATCACTGAAATTTTTCGTGACTTGAAAGAATGAGTCAAGCCTAAACTTTATTTTGTTACGTTAGTGCGCGAGAGGAACAATAAGTGTTGTATAAAAAATGAGTGTGAGGTGTCCTCTGTTTAAAGCCACTATCATTCTTGAGGCTGACTACGAACGCCTCAGCACCGCGCATGCAATTATGGACTCATAATCGAAGCATAGAAAATAGTTTCTTTGAGGGTGGGAGGGGGGAGAGAGGATTCATATAACCAAGTTCCTGGTGTTACTATATTAATGTTTTGATGGGAACTTTCATGAGGGGCTTAAAAAGCTCTGCTCCTTTGAAAAATTTAACCTGTTATAAGAATAATTTAGTCATTTTCTGTACAGACTAGAACGTTGTCCTCTAATGACAGGTGGCGTTTGTTTATGTAACTAGCTGTTAGATATACTGATTAATTGATATACTTCAGATAGTCAATGAAGTTCATTTCGTTATATTTTGTGCTTATGAATATTTGGTAAGGTAATTTTTTGTGAGAACTGGGAGATCTCTCAGTTTTGAACTATGGCTTTGTGAAAACCATCCTTCACAAAACGGAGGCAGGGGAAGTCTAACAATACAATGGTCATATTGCATATTTTGCATAAATAATCTGGAAAATAATTTATATCGTATTTGATCTGTGGAATTTCTTCAGTTAGTGGAAGTTGAGCATCGCTTTTTGGTTATTATTATTCTCATATCAAAAACATCAAAATACACAGTTAAATACATTTTGTAAATCAACAACTTTAAACACACTTGGCCCTGTACTTCGCAACCTCAATCGCATTGTGTGTTGCTTGAAACAGGTCTTCGTTGTTGCAGGATGATGGGCACATAGGGCACTCGAGCATATGATTCATAGTTTGGTTTTCTCCACATTCGCATTTAATACTGGTAGTATCAGTATAACCCCATCTCATTAGGTTTTCCTTGGACCTGCCCACTCCTGTTCGCAATCGATTTAAAGACCGCCAGACGTTCCAGTCTTCTTCATGACCAGGTGGCAAGCGCTCTGCAACTGTCAGTGGTCCCGAGATGTTGGGAACCCTCATTTTCCATAACTGTACTCTTGCATTTTCAGGTAACCCAATTAGTTCCCGTGAAGTTCTGAGGAAGCTTTTCCTGGATTTGAGTCTCTGGGCTGGTGGTATATGGCCGTGCAGTGGATGAGCGCTTTCCCGTTCTACTTTGGTCCTCTCCTTGTTCACAGCCACTTCTCTCCGGATACTGGGTGGTGCAATGCCCGAAAGCTGGTAAAGACTATCAACTGGGGTAGGCTTTAAGCAACCTGTCACTAGCCTACAGGTGTTATTGAGGGCTACATCCACCTGTTTAGTATGAGATGATGAGTACCAAACTGGGCATGCATATTCTGCAACAGAATAACAAAGGGCCATTGCCGATGTACGTATAGTTTGTAGTTGACTGCACCTCTGTGATCCAACTAATTTGCGCAGTAAGTTATTTCTTGTAGAGATCTTCATTTTGCAATTCATGTAGTGCTTCTTATATGTGAGGGTTCTATCGAGTGTCACTCCCAGAAATTTTGGGGTGTTACATGTCTGCAGTTCGATACTTGACCACATTACTTTTAACTTATGCTGAGCTTTCCTATTTTTTAGGTGAAAGGCACACAATTCAGTTTTCGAAGGGTTAGGTCTTAAGTGGTTTTCCTTATAATAGCTTGATAGGGCTTCAAGAGCAGCAGACAAATTTCTTTCTACAACTTCAAGTTTTGTGCTCTGTGAGGCTAGAGCTAGGTCATCAGCGTACACGAAGCTCCTGGTAGCTGGATGTAATGGCTGATCGTTTGTATAAATGTTGAAAAGTATTGGGGCCAGTACATTACCTTGAGGTAGGCAATTCTTTTGTACCCTCCATCGACTGCGCTGTCCTTGAAAGTCAACGAAAAACCTACGATTCTGAAGAAGAGTAGCGATGAGTTTGGTTAATCCGGTGGCCTTTGTCAGACTGTAGACCTTGTCAAGTAATAGTTGGTGGTTAACAGTATCGTATGCTGCTGACAAGTCCACAAAGACCACGCCCGTGGCTTTACGGGTCTCAAATCCATCCTCTATAAACTGTGTTAGGTTCAGTAGTTGCCAGGACGAAACCCAGTTTGTTGTGGAATAAGTTTTGGATCAACCACAGGCTGGATACGATTCAGAATTAATCGTTCAAATATTTTGTAGAGATGACACAAGAGTGCTATGGTCTAAAATCTTTAGGATTGTTTCCTTCTTTTCCAGGTTTCAGCAGCGCAATGACTCTTCTCTTCCGCCACACCTTCGGAATTTGATATGACCTCATACATTTGTTAAAAAGCTGTAGAACCCATTCTTTGGTTTTATATCCGAAGTTCTTAATTTGTTCTGATCGTATGTCATCGAGGCCTGCCGACTTTTCTGTTTTGCACTCATGAATAATGTTTTCCAACTCTGACATACTAAAGGGCTCAGTGAGGTTGTTCATATCTTCCTGACTGTTTCTGTTCGTTTTTCTTTGTTTTTTAGATTGTCCACTTTTATGAGTCTCCTTCCCGTTCATGAGTAGCTGATGTGCAATTTGGTTTGCGCGCTTTTTGGTAGTAGATGGAGACTTCCAGTATATGAGAAGACGGAGGTGGGGATTCTTCCAAGGAAGTTGATACATGCCAGATATAATTATACACATCTTCTGCGAGGGTTAGTGTGACACCCCATAAATTGGAGTTTGTGTCGTAATATTTACGGGTTGTCGAGAGTGTAAATCAATTAAATCATCTGCGACTCGGTGTATAATGTGGAGAAGCCCTGAAGGATTATTTATGTTTCATTCGCAAGTTGTACGAATGTACATTGTTATTGCACGACATATAAATTAAGCTGTTAATTTTGATTCTACTACATATTACCCTTTTTGGTGACAGATCATCATCTAAATTTGTCTGGTGGCTTTGATGGTGTTTTGTAAGATTAGTTGAGTGAATAGGTAATTGTGGTGGACACACTACTGTTTCTTTTCACTCCGCCACCCCGAGAGGACATGATATATGTGGCTGAATAACCTACAGTCATGTGAACAGCAGAATACATAGACCACACTCCAGCTGGCTATGTAGAATTAATTAAATTTATTTAATTTAAGTACACTATACGCTGTTAGCAACCCTTATGGACCGTCAATCCTTTTGATTTTCCAGGTCAGTTATCCTTGCGACTAAAACCATCCTACTTAACCATCCCCATTTCTAACATCATCTAAGTAGGTCTATTCCCACCTGTCTTTATTGTAGCGCAATGAGGAACTTTCCTGTGAAGACCAGTGGCGTAGCTAGGTTAACAAGGGCCCCGGTGCAAAAAAAATTATTTTGGGCCCTCAGGCCAGATAGGCGACCTTTTTTAGCTTTGTGTTGCTGGTAAGGGCCCCCTGAGCTGAGGATGGGGCCATTGAGTTGTACTTAGGGGCCCCCTGAGCAGGGAGAGGGCTCTAAGTGAGAGGCTTCAGAGCAAAAAAAAAAAATGTTGTCAGTTTGCCATGAAGGCTCGTGGGCCTCTGAACGGCGCTTGGGGGCCCCCAGAGGTATGCTTGGGGGCCCCCTGAGCGTAGGGGCCCCGGTGCACTGCACCACCTAGCCCCATAGTAGCCACGCCCCTGGTGAAGACTCCCTAGCAGCGCTGCTGGCGATCCGTCTCGCCCGCCGCCACCACTCCAGACCTCGAAGCCGTCTGGAAAGACAAGTTTTCCCTCGCTGCTCCCCAGTCTTGTTCATCGAAGAGGATGTGCCAAAAACCTACTCATTGGTCCTGGTAGTGATGGCGCGAATAATTTTAATATTACCGCTCCAAATACTACACAAGTTTCCCGTCAGAATGCGAATATGAAAAATGCAAATTTAGACTCCACAAATAACAATACGAAGCAGCTAAGGATAATAGTCCTAAATTGTCGGAGTATAAGAAGGAAAGTAGTAGATTTTCACGCCGCAGTCGCGACTAATGATGTCGATATAATACTAGGGACCGAGAGCTTTTTGACGCCAGAGGTTGAATATAGCGAAGTATTTGGCCTTCATTTCAATGTTTTTCGGAAGGACAGAACTGTCTCAATGGACGGGGGTGTGTTCGTGGCCGTAAACAAAACCGTTAATTACTCTGTCGTAACTGAAACCGAAAATTTTTGCGACTTAACATGGGTCAAGGTAAAAATTGGTAAAGTTCATAATCGGGTCATTTTATCGAGCTCCGCATTCTGATCTGGTTAAAGCCGAATACTTCAGAGAGTCACTTATTAATATTTAAAAAAACAATTCATGGACATATATTGATCGTGCGTGGTGACTTTAACCTACCGTCAGTTAAGTTGGACACATATACGTTCAGGTTGGACGGAAGAGATAGGTTAATAATCGAAAAGTTCCTAGAATCATTTGCAGAAAGATCTCTTGAACAGATGGTCGAAGAGCCAAGGCGGTGCTTCGAAGATTCCTCGTCCATTCTGGATCTTTTTCTTATTAGCAATCCCGATATTGTACGAGGGTAAGTCAAATGAAAACCTTAAATATTTTTTTAAATATTATTTATTCTGCAGAAGTAGTACAAAGCTGTATCATTTTTTAACATAACCTCCCCCACGCTCAATGCAAGTCCTCCAGCGCTTACAAAGTGCATAAATTCCTTTAGAAAAAACATCATTTTTAGTCCACGCAACCACTCATGCACTGCGTGGCCCACCTCTTCATCAGAACGGAACTTCTTTCCTTCCATTGCTTCTTTGAGTGGTCCAAACATATGGAAATCACTTGGGGCAGGGTCTGGTGAGTATGGTGGATGAGGAAGACACTCAAAATGCAGGTCTGTGATTGTTGCAACTGTTGTACGGGCAGTGTGGGGCCTTGCATTGTCATGTTGCAAAAGGAAACCTGATGACAGCAATCCACGTTGATTTGATTTGATGGCAAGCCGAAGATGATTTTTTAGGAGATCTGTGTATGATGCACTGGTGACAGGCATGTAATGCTCCAAAATGACGCCATTTTCGTCCCAAAAGAGAGTCAGCATAACCTTTCCTGCTGATGGTTCTGTTCGAAACTACTTTGGTTTTGGTGATGAGGAATGGCGTCATTCCTTGCTTGCTCTCTTCGGTTCCGGTTGGTGGAAGTGACCCAGGTTTCGTCCCCAGTAACGATTCTTGCAAGGAAGCCATCACTTTCTCGTTCAAAGCGCCGAAGAAGTTCTTCACATGCATCAACATGTCGTTCTCTCATTTCAGGAGTCAGCTGTCTTGGCACCCATCTTGCAGACACTTTGTGAAACTGGAGCACATCATGCACAATGTGGTGTGCTGAACCATGACTAATCTTTAAACATGCTACAATGTCATTCAGTGCCACACGGTGGTTTTCCATCACTATGGCTTCAACTGCTGCAATGTTCTGTGGAGTCACAACTCGTTGTGCCTGACCTGGACGAGGAGCATCTTACACTGAAGTAACACCATTTGCGAACTTCCTACTCCATTCGTAGACTTGCTGCTGCCACAAACATGCATCACCGTACTGAACCTTCATTCTTCGATGAATGTCAATAGGTTTCACACCTTCACTACTCAAAAACCGAATAACAGAACTCTGTTCTTCCCTGGTGCAAGTCTCAAGTGGGGCAGCCATCTTTATACTGATACTGCGATGGTATTTGTGCATCTGCACTAAGCTGCCACCTGTAGGCCATTCTGCACGCTGCTTATAGCATGCTTACCAACTTACAGCATAACGGCGTGAAATTTCGAATTTTTATTACAAATTTAAGGTTTTCATCTGACTCACCCTCGTAGATACAGTTTGTACAGAAGCGGTATAAGTGATCACAAGGCGGTTGTGGTAACTTTAAAATCTAGTCTGAATTTGAAGCATGACAAAGGCAAACTCGTATATTGCTTCGATAAGGCAAACGATGCTGGTATGGTTGCGAAAAATTTGGAACGTACACGCTAAATACAAATGTTGAGGAACTTTGGTTTGATTTAAAAGAACTAATATGGGACGGTTTAAATCAATTTGTTCCTAAGAAGTGTATTAAGGATAGTAAGAACTTCCCTTGGTACAATAGGGAAGTGAAACGTTTGCTCAGGAGGCAAAGGCGTTTACAAGCCACGGTGAAGAAATTTGTGGACTCATCTAATCGCGCTAAATTAGTCCAGTTGCGAGCGCAAGTGCGTAAGGCAATGCGCGAAGCGTTTAAAGAATTCCAAACCAGGAATTAGTAATCCAAAAAAGTTCTGGTCGTATATTAAAGTAATAAGAGGCTCTCGTAATATTATACGGGTGCTGATGAAGGAAAATGGTGAATTATCAGAAATAAGCATAGAGAAAGCAGTAATTTTGAATAATATATTTAAAAAAGCTTTCACGATAGAAAACACAGAGGAGATTCCGATATTTAACAATCGTACCGACAAAATTTTGAGTCATCTCGTTCTTGATGTCGAGGGAATAATTAAACTGCTTATGAATGTAAAAACCAATAAGGCTCACGGACCAGACAGTATTCCTGCAAGATTCTACTCTAGGTACGCAAAGGAAATTGCGCCGTATTTGATGAAATTATATACCGTCTCCTTGGATCAAGGAAAAATACCAGCCGAATGGAAGACCGCTATCGTAAGGCCAGTGTTTAAAAATGGGAATGTTAATGATCCTCAAAATTATAGGCCGATCTCGTTAACCTCAATATTTTGCAGGATTTTAGAACACATCATCTGTTCAAATGTCATGCAGTTTTTGGATGAAGGTGAGCTTTTAAACCAAAATCAACATGGATTCAGAAAAGGCCGATGCTGCGAAACACAACTTGCTCTTTTAATTCACGACTTGAGCCGTATTATAGATGAGCAATCCCAGGTCGATTTAATTCTATTAGACTTTAAAAAAGCATTCGACACTGTGCCTCACACTAGGTTACTTAGGAAACTTCGTGGCTACGGCATATCTAGACAAATATGCGACTGGGTTGCAGCCTTTCTGGAGGGCAGAACACAGTGTGTAGTTCTCGGCGGTGAGCGTTCATCACTTACCGAAGTGAGGTCCAGGGTACCCCAGGGAAGCTTGATAGGGCCTGCCTCTGTTGTACATTAATGATTGGTGCGACATAATAAGGGGGATGAAAAGATTATTTTCCGATGATGCTATTATTTACCGTGAAATCATAACTCAGGACGACTGAGCTTTCTTACAAGACAATATTATAAAAATAATTGTGTGGTTTAAAGATTGGTAGTTGGAGTTAAACGCTAAAAGATGCCAAGTCATGAGTGTAAGTAAAAAGGTGACACCATTTAGCTCTGAATATACAATTAATGGTACTGTCCTTAGAACTATAGAATCCGCTAAATACCTAGGGATAACAATTTGTAATAATTTGTCGTCGAATGAGCATATCAAGAATGTAATTCGGAAAGCAAATCGGATGCTCTCGATTTCTAGGTCGTAATTTAAATCAATGCTTTCCGGAAGTTAAATCGATTGTATACAAGTCACTAGTGCGTCCTCACTTAGAATATTGTTGTTCTGTATGCGGTCTCCATCAAAAGGCGTTAATGGAGACATTAGAGAAGGTCCAAAGAAGAGCCGCCCGATTCGTGACAGTTATGTTTAGTTGGAGGGAAAGCGTAAGTTCGATGTTGAAGGAGTTAGGTTGGAAAGAACTGGAACACCGAAGGCGTTGCTCTCGAAAGTAACTAATTGAAAAATTCACGACTGACGTATTTCGAAATGACATCAAGCAAACAAGCAACATTCATATTTTGGAATGACAGCAAAAATAAGATAAGAGAAATCAGGGCCGATTCATTTGTGTGCTCATTTTTCCCATGAGCGATTAAGGAATGGAATAGAAAGGATTTACCGGGCGAGTAAACTTATAATCCGACAGGAGTAGCTTTCGATAAAGCACTCCGGCCATCCTGATCTGGGTTTTCCATGGTTTTCCCGGATCACTTCAGGTGAATGCTGGGATGGTTCCTCACATTAGCCCATGGGCGCCTCCTGCCGTATCCTGTATACCCCATCAAAACTATTACTCTTTCCGATAGTTGCAATGCACCCTCCGTCAGACACTTTCAGTGAATCGCGGAGTAATAATGATAATAATATATCCCCCCACAATTTCTCATGTGGGGAGAACGACTATCTAATCTCCTTGTTGTTTGATGCGATCATCCTGGTTTGATTACGTCGTGATTCACTTTCAAGTGTTCACTGTTCTGGCCTACTAAGCGAGTCATCGCCTTGCAAGTTTACAAATGCTTTCAGCCGCGACTTTTAACAGTCGCTGTCGTAAGTGATCTAGCTTTCTCTATACTCCTAAAAGTACTATACCTACCAATAAATTAACACCTGCCCATCCGTAGCAAAAGACTATTCCACTCAGTCTTTCAATGTAATACTATCACTTTCAATCCAAACTTATTTTATATAATTTTCACCATAAAATATATATATTTTTTTTACATGCCTTGACGCTATGTGTACTGTGTTTACAATAGTTAGAGTGCTAAAAGCTTCCTCTTCCTTCGCCCCCACTCATATGTGCGTCTTCTCTTCAGAAAATCATTTAAAAGTTTCGTAATCCCACTGAAACCTTAAATCACCTCCCATAATATTCTGCGAGTTAATTGCTTTACTGTGGTTGTCCTAGGAAACTCTGTCACTGCTTTAATCTTGTTCGGATCTGGTTTTACTTTCTAATCCGTCAGATTATGCCCTAAATATGCTAAATCAGGGTGCAACAGTGCACATTTAAGTGGTGGCAGTCTTAACTTATGCTCTCATAGCCTCTTAAACACTGTCGACAAATTCTTCAGACGCTATTCCAACGTCATAATGAACACACCGAGGTAGGTCATGGTCTTCTTCTCCTCTAGTCCCATTTAACACAATTCTCATCATCTGTTGGAACGTAGCAGGTGCATCGGTCAGTCCCATAGGCAAACGGGTATGATAGAATTGGCTGTATTGGTGTGCTAAAAGCCGTCTTCCTCTATCAGCCTCTGCTAACTTGATCTGGTGGTACCCCTTTACTAAGTCCAAGGTCTAAAAGTACCGAGCGTTTCCTAGCCGGTCTAATATATCCGCTATCAATGGTATCAGAGACGTGCTATTAATTGTAATCTCATTTCGTTTCCGGTGATCTATGACAATTCTCCATCTCTTCTTGCCTTCCTGTTTCTTTGGAATCATTAATCATGGCGAATTCCACGCACTTCTGCTTTCCTCTATTATTTCCCCTTATAGCAATTGTTTAACATCTTTCTTTAAATCCTCCTTATGACTCTCGGCTATACTGTACTGTCGTTCATTTATTATCTTAACTATTACATCTGGCTTATTCCGTATCTCGTGATACACTGTTTCGGTATTTGGCACCACATCTCCTTCCAAACTACAAGATACTCTGCACATAACTTTTTCACAGCTTGATTTTCCCAATTCTGGCAATGCTTTTGGCTGAATCCATCTAGGATCCGTCTTATTCTCTCGTCAGCACGTATTGCTTCTCCGTCACCGTGCGCACTTTTCTCTCGTCCTTCATTTGAAAATATTCCTCTGTCGCAGCTTTCGGATTAATCAATGTTGCTTGGTCCTTAGTAACATTCAGCATTGTCAGAATCTATTTCCCTCGTCGTACAGCTACCAACGCCTCCGGGACTAACAACCGTGCTTCCAATTCCAGCTTGGGTACAATATCTTTCTTAACTCTCTGTAATCCTTTCACTTTTAATTCTATTGCTCTCCTTTGCCGCGTCCCTATGCGTATACTGCTCTTCTCTTCCATCTGGGCTATTCCCGTAACTCCTTGTATGCCCAATACCGCCTTCCCATTATCGTCTTCTTCTCTTTAATATCGGCCATCTAAGGACCACAAAAAGTTATCTCGTGTATTCATTTCGATCCTTCTTTTCTTGACTACCAACAGTTTTTTATCCTTTCACTTTACTGTTTCCTCCTTTCTTCCGTCCAGATGTTAAAATTGAAGTGAGAATGGTATTCGGGCTGATCTTTTTGGGTCAAATCCACATTCGAATGGGGATCTTTTTTCAAGGTCATTTATTATTTTCTTTGAAATTATTGCCACAATTACTAATACTATTATTGGGATCATTATCTAAATTAAGGCTCTAATTATTAATATAATAATTGTTTATCTTGATTTTTCAAACTTTTTAATTAGAAGTTTATTGTACTATTTATACTAGATAAATATCTACCTCATTAATAAATTGAAATATATAAAAATAGTCAAACAACGTCTACAAAATGTCAGTATCATGCTGCTGCTTCGAATCCAAAGTGGTAATTTATAGAAAAATAATTTATTTTATGTCATATTAAACATATTAATAGGAATGTTGACCCAATAATGACATGGATTCCGTGGAATCATGAAGATCCATATACAGCGTCAGCAATAGTAAAATTTGTTTCTCAGTATTAATATGCTTGAAGAACAGTAAAATATATACCAAGCATTACTGTAATAATTAATGCTTGAAATCTTTGGGAATTATTAGATTCTATAAGCCCATGATGTGCTCATGTAACTGTAATACCTGAAGTTAATAGAACTACTGTATTTAGTAGAGGAATTTGTATGGGGTTAAATGGTAATACTCCTTTGGGCGGTCTGTTTATACCCAATTCAATTGCAGGAGCAATTCTTCTATTAAAATAAGCTAAAAAGAATGAAACAAAAAAAAATACTTCTGATGTAATAAATACATCTATATCTACATCTACATATATACTCTGCAATTCACAATATTGTGGTTCGCAGAGGGTGCTCAGCACCAAAGCTAATCTCTTTGCTGTGTATTCCAATCCCTAATGGTACGAGGGAAAAAAGAATTCATATAATAATCAGTCCGGCACCTTATTTCTCTAATTTTATCTTTCCTGTCTTTCCGACTCAAATAGGTTGGTGGAAGAAGTATTTCACTACACTCAAAAGTGAAAGTGGGAGTACGCATGTTTTCCAATAAGTTCAAACGAAACGTGCGTCGTCTATCTACCAGAGACTCCCAACCTAATCTACTAATCAGTTCTGTGGCGCTTTAAAAAGGACTGTAGCAAGCGGTCACGAATCGAGCGGATCTTCTCTGTACTCTATACTTTCGATCAATCCCTTACGAAACAGTCCCAAATGGCACAACAATAATCCAAATGTGGACGCACAAGAGATTTTTACGCAATCTACTTTGTTTGTTCATTACAATTTTTCAAGATTCGACCTATGAATCGCAGCCTAGAATTTGCTTTACCTACTAACGAATTAATGTGTATGTCCCATTTCATGTTCCGTTGTACTGTTACTCCCAAATATTTCATAGAATCGACCATATGAATAAGTGAACTGTTTACCACGTATTTCTGAACATTCGGATTCTTTTTGCTAGTTATGCTCATTGTCTTGCACTTTTTACAATTTAGAGTAAGTTGCCACTCAGCGCACCAAGCCAAAATAACATCCAGATCGCGCTGAATTTATAAGCAATCGGCCAAATTTCTTACTTCCCTATAAATAACCGCATCATCAGCAAACAATCTAAAAAGGCTTTTCACTTTGTCTCCGAGATCGTTTATAAAAATTAAGAAAAGAAGTGGTCCTATTACACTTTCTTGAGGTACACCCGATGTAACATATAGATTAGAAGAACTTTCTCCTTCAACGACAACATACTGCGACCGACCAGTTAGAAAATCCTTAATCCATTCACAAAGCTGATCCGATATACCGTACGCTCGAAGCTTTGCTAAAAGGCGGTTGTGTGGCACAGAGTCAAAGGCTTTCTGGAAATATAAAAAATTGCATCTACTTGTGAACCTGCATCGATAACTTTCATTACGTCGTGTGTAAATAGGGCCAGCTGTGTTTCACATGATCTTTTCTTCCGAAATCCGTGTTGATTTGTTGTAAGCAAATTATCATCATATAGAAAATTCATAATATTCGAGCATATAATATGCTCCATAACTCCACTACAAACAGATGTTATAGATATGGGACGATAGTTCCCAGGATCACTTCGATCACCTTTTTTGAAAATCGGAGTTACTTGCGCGATTTTCCAGTCTGAAGGTACTTTTCGCTCTTCTAATGATTTACTGAATATATCAGACAGAAATGGCCCGATTTCCGCCGCATACTCTGAAAATACTCTTACTGGAATTCCATCCGGGCCCGGTGCTTTCCCCAACTTCACGAGCTCTAATTGTTTAACGATACTTGCAGTATCTATTCGTAATGATTCCATCACCGACTCGCCACGACGTGGAAAAACGGGAATACTATCCTTATGTTCATTTGTAAATGAATTTTTCAATACAGTATTTAGTACGTTAGCTTTATCGCGGCTTTCATTAACCTCGGAGCCTTCACGAATTAGTGCTGTAATATTGCTGTTGGTACAATTAACTTTTCGTACATACGACCAAAATTTCTTTCGGGTTTCTGTGAGACTCTTAGAGAGAGAGTTGGAGTGAAAATCGTTAAAGGCATCGCGCATTACATTCTTAATACATCCTCTTAAATCAGCTAAGGTTTCTAAATCGCTGCGACATCCCTACCTTCTTGAGCGTGCGTGTATTTTCCTTTGTTTCTTGAGTAATCTTTTGACTTCGCATGTGTACCACGGTGGATCATTCTCCCCCTTTATTGTCCGCTTTGGTATATGTATTTCCATGCCTTCACTGACTATATGTATAAAAGTTGCCACATCTCTTCAACGGTGTCCTTTGTTGACTTGAAGTTATGGTAATTATTCCTCAGGTAGGTTCTAAAACACTCCTTTGAGGCCTTACTGAATCTGTATACAATCCGTCCTTTTTTCCTTTTTCGCTTGGTCATTAATTTGATAGTCGCAATTACCGCTTTGTGATCGCTTATTCCTGTGGTCGTTGAAATGTCGGTGAATAATTCTGGCCTGTTGGTAACCAGCAAGTCTAAAATGTTTTCGGTACCGTTATGACACCGCGTAGGTTCATTAACTAGCTGCTCGAGATGATTATCTGACAAAAACTCGAGAATTACTTCAGAAGCTGCCTTATCCCTGCTACCTGTGATGTGAACGTGTTTTCGGTACCGTTATGACACCGCGTAGGTTCATTAACTAGCTGCTCGAGATGATTATCTGACAAAAACTCGAGAATTACTTCAGAAGCTGCCTTATCCCTGCTACCTGTGATGTGAACGTAATTACGCCAGCCAATATAAGGCAGATTGAAGTCGCCTCCTAGAATTATAGCATGATCCTTAAAGCGGCTAGCTATACTATTTACATTATTTCTTAACTCCACGACGATAGCTATGTTGGAATCGGGTGGACGGTAGAAGGCGCCTATGATGAGTTTTGACCCAGCAACGTTGAGTTTAATCCATATGATTTCACAGATCGTATAGACGTCTATATCATTACATGGGAGAAATTTACTCACAGCTATAAATACCCCACCTCCATGAGAATGTAATCTGTCTTTACGAAAAACGTTCATGCTATCTTTAAAAGTTTCGGCGGAACTTATTTCCAGTTTCAACCAACTTTCTGGACCGATAACGATATCCGCTTCTGTACTACAAACAACGCTTTCATGTTCCAGTTGTTTGTTACAAACGCTTCTACAGTTAATTACGAGAACTTTTAACTGACGAGATTCTTTTATGTTGCTACTATATTCCGGTGTTACATCTGATTGGGTTGCCCGTAAATGAATTTCGTGTTTCGGGTCTTCCTCACTCAGCCTAAAAAAACCACCCAGTGCATTCCACACGGCCCCTGCCACCCGTGTAGCCGATTCACGTGTGTAGTGCACACCTGACCTATTAAGGGGAACCCTCCACGACTCGACCCTATGGCGAAGATCGAGAAATCTGCAGCCAATGTCATCACAGAAACGTCGTAGTCTCTGGTTCAGCCGCTCAATACGGCTCTGAACCAGAGGTCCACAATCAACTCTGTCTATGATGCTACATATTGTTAGCTCTGCCGATATCTTGCGGTCACTGGCCACAGAGTTCACCCTTTCAGCCAGCCGCCGGAAGGAAGAGAGGATAACCTCCGACCCAAGGCGACAAGCATCATTGGTGCCGACATGAACCACAATCTGTAGTTGGCTACACCCCGTCCCTTCTATGGCATCCGGGATGGCCTGTTCCACATCTCGGATCAGGCCACCCGGAATACACACTGAATGGACGTTGGATTTCTTCCCCGAGGAATCCGCCATTTCCCTAAGGGGCTCTAATAACCGCCTAACATTAGAGCTCCCAACTACCAGAATGCCCTTCTGCGTTTGCTCAGACCTGGCGGGCTGGGGGCCCATCAACTCGCAGGATGACAATTGTGGGGCTGAGTCAGCCTCCGACATTGCATCAAACTGGTTGGACAGACGAACAAGTTCAGCGTCTTGGCCTTTATGCCTGTTCGACTGCCCCCGTGTGCGGCTTCGAAGTCTAGAAGCCATACACCAGTCACCAACAGGTGACAGCGGCACAGCATCCAACACTTCAGCCTGGGTTGCAGGTACGACGGTCGATATGGGAGAATCTGTGATAGGCATGGCAATATCAGTTTCCTCAACATCACATCTGCTACAGTCTTTTACGGTAGCTTCCAGCTGTGTAACTTTCACTAACACAGCTGCAAGCTGAGCGCTCAGATCAGCCACCTCAGCGCGCGTCTGCACACAGCAATCACAGTCTCTAGACATACTGCTTTTAAAAACGCAAAAAGAAAGGAAAGAAAAAAGATACAGATTAAAGGAACAGAAACTGTACCTGTACTTCCTACAAAATATATACACTCGGAGATTCCTCTAATCAAATCCCCACACCACTACAGATAAAATATAACAATAAAATACGCTACTCCACTCGGCGACTGTTCAAACACTACTAACTAGTACTGTTTACAAAATGTAAACACTCAGCGATTACACTATTCAAATATCCACACCACTACAGATAAAAAACAACAACAAAATACACTACTGCACTTGCTGACTGTTCAAACGCTACTAACTAGTACTGTCTACAAAATGTAAACAACCTGAGATTACACTATTCAAATACCCACAACACTACAGAAAAATACAACAACAAAATACGCTACTGCAATCGCTGACTGTTCAAACCATGGAGGAAGGAATATATGGAGGCGACGCAAGGGACCTTTACCACGCGCTGAAGTGAAGCCGGGTGGAGAGAGGTGGGGAGGGGGGGACGCCATATTACCCTACCCTAGAATCACCGGGAACATGCCCAAACATATCCAGGGAACTCTACCATAACCGTGGACCCACAATTGGATGATGGATTATTTTGTAAGTCGACGAAACAAATAAAAAATGAAGAATAATCTTTTTTGAAATCTCGCTTAATTCTCGAGATATACTTTGTCATAGGTGAGGTGTTCTTGGTTAAAATTCAGAAAAAAAGTTGACCAAAATCAAATTTTATAATGGATTCTTACGTAACACAATGAGAAGAAAAGATAACGAATAATACAAATTTTCGGTATTTCGCTTAGTTATCGTGATATACCGTCTCAAAGGTGAGGTGTTTTTGAATGAAATGCAGAAGAAATTTGATAATGGATTGTAATGTAACATGACGAAAACAAATTGAAAATAAAGAGTAAACATTTTTCATTATCTCGCTTACTGTTTGGGATATAGTGTCTCCAAATTGTGGACGTGAGGTGGAGATGCGGCCTGGACCAAAAAATAATTCCGTCCTAACCACAATGAATTACATGCTACACATGCAGAGTGTGTGTTTTCCTTTTTTACTGCCGCTTGTTGTTAAATTGAAATGGGGCATAGAACAAAATAAAAATGTCACCAAAAGCACAAGGAATTATAACCACACCATACCTATAACAAATTTTTGTTAGTCGATATCCCGAGAACTAAGGGAGATATCAAAAAATGGTACTCTTGATTTTCAACTTGTCTCTTCGAGCTACATAAGAATCAAGCATTAAACTGCGACAGCCTGGTGATTACAGTGATGCTTGGAGTATACAGGGCATAATTTGGTACAAAAACAAACTTTGTAGACACACTCATAACTTTGCAATGCGAACTACATTTCGTATAACGACATTGTTTCCTTCATAACGATTCATATTTCACAAAGCACAATTTATCACAATTAATTTCATCCCACACTTTCAGTAGAAACTGCAAACGTAACGAAAGAATGCACAACTTAATCACGATGTAAACATGACCCATTTAAATTAGACTTTACAACACTCGTATAAAGTAATGGTAGTCTATGATGTGCAAAATAGTAAGGTATGCCGATTGGCTGCACTACACCAACAAATATTTAAAACAAAGGCATCCATTTGAGAGTTATGAATAAATCTTTAATGGTAGTAGCTAGTCTGACTGAAAACTATTGAACATTTCCATAACAATAAATACAATGCAACTTACAAATGAAATGATTTTCCAGGTTTTTTCCTATCTGTCGTATTTGTGCACCCGTATGCAATACAAGCTGGCATTATAAAAACCTTAGAACTATTACAAAATCAAATTTTTACTACATGGAGCACAATGTGAAAATGCAATGTTTTGAGCTCGGGCCGCTATAACCGCCGCGCATGCGCAGTAGGATCCCAGCGTCATCGATTGAACGTCATTTCTCCTCCATATATTTCCTTCCTCCATTGTTCAAACGCTACTAACTAGTATTGTCTACAAAATGTAAATACTCAGAGATTACACTATTCAAATACCCACGCCACTACAGATAAAATACAACAAAAAAATACGCTACTGCACTCGGCGACTGTTCAAACGCTGCTAACGACCACTGTTTACAAAATGTAAACACTCAGAGATTACACTATTCAAATACCCACAGCTCTACAGATAAAATACAACAACAAAATACGCTACTGAACTCGGCGACTGTTCAAACCATGGAGGAAGGAATATATGGGACGACGCAAGGGACCTTCGCCACATATTGGAGTGAAACCGGGTGGAGACAAGTGGGGAGGGGAGGCCGCCGTATTGCTTGACCAGAGAAACACGGAAATAGGCACAAAAACCTCAAGGAAATCATAAAACAACCGTGGCACCGCAATTTGATGATGGATTATTATGTAACTCCACGAGACACATCAAAAATGAAGAATAAATTTTTTTGATATCGTGCTTAGTTCTCAAGATATACTGTCTCAAAACAGTGGAGTTTCTGGTTGAAATTCAGAAGAAACGTGTCCCCAAAGTCAAATTTCGTGATAGATTCTTATGTAACACAACGATACAAATCGAAAATAACGAACAAAATTTTTCGATATCTAGCTTAGTTCGCGAGATATACAATCTCAAAAGTGAGGTTCATAGGTTATGAGGGGATTCAACGATAACCGTGGCGCCGCCATTTGATGACGAATTCTTATGTAACTCGATGAGGGAAACTGAAAGTAAAGAATAATTTTTTTTGATATCTCGCTTAGTTCTCGAGATATTGTACCTTAAAATTGACGTGGTTAGGTTGAAATGCGGCCTGGACCAGAAAAGAACTATCGCCATATCCATATTTGATGATGAATTCGGACGTAACTTAATGAACAGGTAATTCTTTTTAACTTGAATAACAAACTGTTTATTTCTACGGTCCTTAAATTTTAGTTGATGTTCAAATAGGTTATATTTTCACATTCTATTTCAGTAATTGACAAGGAAGATTTCAAAATCTAGAAACATACTTGTAGACATATTTACAAATAGAAACAAGTCATATCTGAAATAAAAAAAAAGCATAAGTCAATGTTTAGAGCTTTAAAAAAAATTAATGCTTCATAAAACCTCATAGTTTCTGAGCTTACTTAGAAGATATTGTACTGGTAGTGGCCTATATAATTTTGCTAGAAACATCAGTACATTCAAAAATCAGAAGCTAACAGCTAATAATAAATAAATTGTTTGTTCTCTTCAGGTAAACACCGCATTTAAACCTGCCAACCTTTCCATTAATATTGCCGCTACAAAACCAAAATATGTAGACACATCTAAACACAAGAAATGCATCGCGAACTACATTTCCGTCAACAAAGTTTATTTCATCACGTTTAGAAGTTCGCACAGCACAAATTATCACGATTAATTTCATCGTGCAATTTCAGCGTAAACTTAAACGTGAGTAATGCATGCAGAATACCATATTCACTGTGTCACGATGTAAACATGACCCGTTTAAATTAAATTTCCAACATTTGTCTACAATAAGGCTAGCTTTTCAGGTGCAAAATAGTAACATTTGCTAATTGTCTACACTACACCAACAAAAATTTGAGAATAATATGATCCTATTGAGAGCAATGAATAAATTTATAGCGAATGGTACTAATGTTGCGGTTGCCTGTCAGATACTTCAAGAACGATAATTACAATGTGACTTACTTATGAAACACTATTCCAGGTTTTTTCCTATCTCGTCTGTTTGTGCAACCATATGCATCACAACTTGGCATTATAGAAAACTTTAGAATATTAGAAAATGAAATATTCTCAGCAGCTGACACAGTGCAAATAGCCCAATGTTTTGGTACTCCTACGATGTCCGCCACGCAGGCACAGTTTTTTCACGAGGTTTCACGGATTTCGCGTTATCTCGTCTCCATATATTCCTTCCTCCATGGTTCAAACGCTACTATCAACCACTGTTTACAAAATGTAAACACTCAGAGATTACACTATTCAAATACCCACACCACTACAGATAAAATACAACAACAAAATACGCTACTGAACTCGGCGACTGTTCAAACGCTACTATCCATGGAGGAAGGAATATATATTCCTTCCTCCATGCTACTATCAACCACTGTTTACAAAATGTAAACACTCAGAGATTACACTATTCAAATACCCACACCACTACAGATAAAATACAACAACAAAATACGCTACTGCACTCGGCGATTGTTCAAACGCTGCTAACTAGTACTGTCTACAAAATGTAAACACTCAGAGATTACACAATTCAAATACCCACACCACTACAGATAAAATACAACAACAAAATACGCTACTGCACTCGGCGACTGTTCAAACGCTGCCAACTAGTACTGTCTACAAAATGTAAACACTCAGAGATTACACTATTCAAATACCCACACCACTACAGATAATATACAACAACAAAATACGCTACTGCACTCGGCGACTGTTCAAACGCTACTAACTAGTACTGTCTACAAAATGTAAACACTCAGAGATTACACTTCATTCCTCATCGTAATCCAATAGATACAGGAATAGTATGAAGTCCTTGATATGTTCCTTTCCGTACTACGTCCCGTCATCATTGATACATAATACAATACAATACATTCATTTTCCATTGATCCCAATATAAGAGACTGGCTCTGTGGGATGTGGAAAGTTGTCAATTTACAGATAAACAGTTGCATAACAAAATAATAAGCACACCACTAGATGTACAGTCATAGTATACATGGTACATTAAACACTTCCATTACAAAATAATACATACACCAGAAGATGTACAGTCATAGCATATATGGTACATTAAAAAAAAATTCCATAACAAAATAATACATACACCACAAGATGTACATAACATATATGGTACGATAAACAATTACGTAACAAACTAAATGCATACACCAGGAGATGTACAGTCATAGCATACATGGTAAATTAATTATGTGAACTATATTTACACAAGATACTGGCAGTTATTTTTTAGATACCTTAGAAATAAATTCTTCGACAGAGTAGAAGGAGTTGTCAATTAAAAATTCTTTCAATTTTTTTCCTAAATTTATGCTTATCATCTACTAGACATTTAATATGTGTTGGGAGCATATTGAAGATATGTATCCCTGAATATCGGACCCCATAGTTAGTAATGTAATTATTGTTCCTATAAAAAATAGGTTTATTTCTAATATATTGAATCATTTAAATAGTGCTGATGCTATAATTATTGCTCCAATGGCGCCTGTAATGGGTCATGGTCTATAATCTACTAAGTGAAATGGTTGATTTGAGTGAGTTGGTAACATATGTAGTATACTTCTCTCGAATATAATGGTCTTAGAACTAAGAATACATGTGCTTGAATAATGGCTACTGCTGATTCTAATATTAATAGTATTATTTGTACTACTAATATCAGTATAATTCTTTGATAGGCAATAATTGGTCCTGTATTTCCTATTAAAGTCAATAGAAGATGTCCTGCAATTATATTTGCAGCCAATCTAATTGCTAAGGTTCCTGGCCGAATAATATTACTAATTGTTTCAATTAATACTATAAATGATATAAGGGCTCATGGTGTTTCTTGAGGGACTAAATGTGTAAATATATAACTTGTATTATTAATTCATCCAAATAATACAAAGCATACTCAATGTGGTAATGCTAGAAAGAATGTTATAGATATATGTCTTGTACTGGTAAATACATATGGAAATAATCCTATGAAATTATTAAATATGATTGTAGTAAATAATGAAATATATATTATTGATGTTCCTTTATTTCTTTTATGTCCTAAAAGGGTTTCAAATTCAACATGAAGAATTATTATTATCTTATTTCATGTTGAATTTAATTGTGATGTGATTAATCAAAATGTTATAGGAATAATAATTAATCCAATGATTGTTCTTGTTCAGTTAATGGATAAATTTATAATATTTGTAGATGGATCAAATGTTGATAATAAATTTCCTATCATTTTCAGTTTAATATTTTTTTGTGTTTGTATATTTTAGTTGATTTATATTGAAATAAATATTGATTTATTGTGTTGAATAGATAATAATCTATTGTGATGAATAGAATGAATCCTGTAGAAAATAAAATAAATAGAGATAATCATATTAATGGGGATATTTGTGGAGTTAAAATATAAATATTTTCCACCAGAAGTATTTGGTAATCAATATATTAATACACTAAGCGAAAACTAATGTTACACTTTTAAGAATATTGCGCGCACGGAGAAGTGTGAGATTTGGCATAGTTAAAGATCATATCGAGAAGAAGTGAAGGAAGCTAAAATCTATATAAAATATGCGTTACAAATACATTAAATTAAGTAAAATAAAACGCTCGCTTGACTACGTAGTTCGCTCAGATGGCTGGTAGATGACGTAGGTACCGCTGTTACTTTGTCTTCTTTGGTGAAACAAAACAGTCGAAATTATTATCTGAACTTATATAGAAGCAAGAAGCAACATTTCGAGGTCTGGTAGATAGGGCAGCTAGCGGCCAGAATATTGGGTGAACGGAGGACCTTAAAGAAATACAGAAAGCTAAAAGTATATATGATATATTATACAAACCTTGGAATCGATATAAGCAGTCAGAGATAATCGATTGCTTCAGTTGTAAGCAAATGCGCAGTTTTTCTCTGTTTTGCGACATGGGCTGCGCAGAACGAATTTCCCGTAAACTTTTTACTCTTGGTCCAGGCCGAATTTCAACCTAACCATGTTCACTATGACAAAACGAACCTATTTAGGTTGATATGATCCCTGTACCGCATAATTTTTGTGTCATTTTTACAGTGCTGCTAACATTTCGCGGTTGCGGAGCATCCCATATTTCGGCATTTTTAATTTAATTCGTGGCGACTTTTCCGGAAAAGGAGAGTGCTAAACGTGAAGAGGACACTATAAGGAAACAGTTAATCCAAATTTCAACAGGTCAGTAACAGTTTTTCACTGGTTGAGAATTTGCAAACGTGTGTGTGCGCGTGAAATAGGACCGGAGCCAACGTTCTTACGTGAATTCCCCGCATTGAGAAACTCTGTGGTCTTTGGTAAAACAAAAGACTCGGATAAAGTAGAGATTAATGTTTGAAGTTATGAAAGGAATACTTTGAAAAGGAATGTAGCGATTCTGCCAGATACTATATGGTCATTTGATTATTTAAAATGTTAAACTTTGGTTAAGTGTCTTTTGATTTTTTAATTTCAGTAATTTTATTAGAGAGAGAGAGACAAGAAATAAGGAACACTTATTTGCGTGAAATTCAAAATTATAATAGACCAAATTTTAATAGTGAACATACAAAATGACGAAATTATTTTGATAGATACATATAAATGCGCATGTTTCATAAAGCTAAAGCAGTTTTCCGGCCTAAATGAACCATCGTTAAATACATTTCATCATTTGCTATGGTTAGATTAGAAGGCTAAAATTTAGCATACAGTCACGCGTGGAGTGTATCGTTTTAATTTTATTGGTAATGCAGAGAATTCATGAAAGAAACTAAACAACTTAATGAATTACGGTCGAATTTCGATCGCTGGGCGATCACTAGTATACTATATATTGGTTTAAGAGACCATTACTTACTTTCAGCCATCCAGTGAAGAAGTATTAACTAATAATATTTATAGATTAACAATCAATTGTTTTTTTTTAAACTAACTTCTTATTCGATTATTTTATTAATTCATGATGTTCTTTCTAAAAAAATTGGTATAAATCAATGATTTACGCCACAAATTTCTGAGCATTGACCATAGAATAAACCTGGTCGATTAATACTAAATCTGGCTTGATTAAGTCGTCCCGGGGTGGCATCTACTTTAATTCCAATTGATGGAATTGTTCATGAGTGAAGGACATCAGATGCTGTCGTTAAAATACGTATAGGAATATTGTTATTTTCTAAATTATTTTCTTTTAATATGTATGAGTCGATTTCAATATTTTTGAAGTCTGAATATTCATAACTTCAATATCATTGACGTCCAATTGTTTTATTCGTAATTAAAGCATCATTGGTATCGTCAATTAAATACAATATTCAAATTGAAGGAAGGGCAATAAAAATTAGGTTTATTGGTTATTAAATGTCCATGTAATATATATTGTAGCGGTATGTGCCGGAGGGATGTAAGGGTGAAAACCTTTTACTTCTTTTTATAATTCAAAGAAACCCTAGGCTGCTAATTTATTGGGTACTCATAATGGCGTACAGGCGAGGCTTATTTATCGTTAAAATTGACACATTAAAATAAAAAGAACTATGCAAAGCCTCTTCTTACAATTGCCAACATATTAACAAATAAACAAACCATTAAAACACAACCACTTTTAAAATTATTCTTGAAACAAACTCCCAATGTTAATTGGCAAGCAAAAAAGCTTCACACTTGATTTTTTTTAAATGAAAGTTCCCTTCACAATGATCGGGAACCATAAATCAAATACAGTATTGACATTAACTGTATCCGATCTCAAATGCCGGGCGCCAGGATAATTTAAATTATCCACTAAGTGTGGCTTTAAGAAAGTCTGCCCCAGCTTGCTCAATATTAGGGGGTGCGACAACTCCTAATCATTCAGGGGTCGTTACAGGGCTGTACTCAATGACCGAATAAAAGTACCACACTGCACTGTGGAATTATTACCGTGACGGCGATGTATTTCCCGCGAGCGCGGAATTACTATAGCCCCTTGGCTATAGCGGACAATGCACCACGTCCGTCAGCAAGCGTACTGGATACGTGCACAGCGACCTCACTGTACAAGACAGGTTTGATGCCAAGACGGAGCGATCTCCAGCTTCGGAAGATCCGCTCCTTCCAGTATGAAGACTCGGAGTCAAGTCCTCTCCAGCGTCTGTCGGAAAAAGCTCCTCCCGTCGCTCGTGGTTTACATAGAGCAAAAATACACCAGCATTACAAAATGCAAAGGAAAGTCTCTCTCGATTGGTTCTGCCGTTCTCAAGCTCCTCCTTCCGGCTGTCACGATAGGCGAACATTGTCTTTCTCGATTAATGCGAACTCGGCATAGCCTTGGAATTATTCTTCACCTGTGACCTCCAAACTGTCCGTTCGGAGACCTAGGGTTTGGATACGATCATTCACCCCACTGTACAGTTTTCCCGGAGCCAAGGGATTATACACTTGACCAAATGCGTGAGAAAGGTTAGCTGGTGTCCATTGTCCCTGGCAGCCGCCGGCCTGTCACGACAATCTGGCGCGTCTAGTTGGGAGGTCCCAAAAACACTTACAATCTTCTCCGATAATTCCTTTCTTATTCTTTTTATATTTAAAAATATAACAAATATTATATATAAAAATGTACGGAATGACCCATATTTGGTCATTCTGTTACAATATCGATATAATAATTTATCAATCAGTATATATATTATGATATACCCTACTACTATGGTAATTACGATTAAAACAATTAATGCGTGAACATGAAAGGATGATAATTGTTCTATTAGTGGTGATGAACTATCTTGAAAGGAAATATTTGATCAAGTTGCCATATTTTTCTAATAAAAGGTTGAACTTTATATGTAAAGCTTAAATCTACTGCACTTATCTGCCATATTATAAATTAGGAAAAATTGGTAATTCATTGTATCTATGTTTTGTGGGAGGATAATTTTGATTTCATTCATTAGAACTTGATATGTTAGTATTATAAATTAATTTTCGGTTTGAAATTATTCTTTCTCATATAATTATAATAAATATGATGATTCTAATAAACGAAATGATTGAACCTACACTGGATAATACAATTCATGACGTATATGCGTCTGGATAATCTGAATATCGTCGAGGTATACCGGCTAATCCAAGGAAATGTTGTGGAAAAAATGTTAAATTTACTCCAATAAATATAATTGTAAATTGAATTTTTAATCATTTTTTGTTTATTGTTATACCTGTAAATAGCGGATATCATTGAATAATTCCTCCTATAATTGCGAATACGACTCCTATTGAAAGAACATAGTGGAAATGTGCAACTGCATAATATGTTTCGTGTAATACAATATAAATAGATGAATTGGCTAATACTAATCCTGTTAATCCTCCAATTGTATATAAAAAAATAAATCCTAGTGCTTACAAAATGGATGGCGATAATTTAAATTTTAGTCCGTATAGTGTCCCTAACCATCTAAATACTTTAATACCTGTAGGTACCGCAATAATTATAATGGCTGATGTGAAATATGCTCGTGTATCTACATCTATTCCTACTGTAAATATGTGGTGAGCTCGTACAATAAACCCTAAGATTCCAATAGTTGCCATGGCATAAATTATTCCTAATGTACCAAATACTTCGATTTTACCTCTTTCCTGACATACAATATGCGAAATTATACCAAATCCTGGTAGAATAAGAATATAGACTTCTGGGTGTCCAAAGAATCAGAATAAATGTTGATATAGAATTGGGTCTCACCCTCCAGCTAGGTCGAAGAAAGATGTATTAAGATTTCGGTCTGTTAGTAGTATTGTAATTGCTCCTGTAAGAACTGGTAAAGATAATAATAAAAGAATAGCTATAATAACTACTGATCATACAAAAATTGGTGTTTGGTCTAGGGTTATATTAGGAGATCGTATATTAATAGCTGTGGTAATAAAATTTACTGCCCCTAAGATAGATGATACCCCGGCTAAATGTAATGAGAAGATTGCTAAATCTACTGATCCTCTTCTATGGGCAATTGCACCGGCAAGGGGGGGATATACAGTTCATCCTGTACCTACTCCACCTTCAATTATTCTTGATGTTAATAAAAGGGTTAAAGAGGGGCGTAATACTCAGAAACTTATATTATTTATTCGAGCGAACGCTATATCTGGGGCGCCAAATATTAAAGGTTCTAATCAGTTTCCAAATCGACCAATTATGATTGGTATAACTATGAAGAAAATTATTACGAAGGCGTGTGCTGTAATAGTTACATTATACATTTGATCATTTTCAATTAAATGCCCTGGTTGACCTAATTCTATACGAATTAATATTTATAAAGAGCTTCTACTATACCTTCCCCTGCCCCGAAAATAAAATATAATGTTCCAATATCTTTATGATTCGTGGAAAATAGTCATTTTTGCATTGAGATGGCTGAAGATTAAAGCGATAGACTGTAAATCTATTTATGAGTTAAACTCTATCACCACAATGGCGTTATATTCACTAATGATATTAGACTGCAATTATAATGGTGTAGTAAAACTAAGGCCTAAAAGTTGATCTTTGATTTATAACTTTGAAGGCTATTAGTTTATTTAACTTAAGTCCTTAAATTATAAATATTATTATTGGGATTAATCTTTGGCCTGTATTTCTTATTACAGCAAAGTATATTACATAATTATTTGTTTTTGATATGTTGCTTTTTATGAAAATTCATTTATTTTCGGTGTTTATAAATATAAATGCTGAGAAACTTACTCATATATAGTAATATAGGGTAATGGTTGTAATAATAATAATAGTTGATACTAAAAATATAAGGTCTATGCTTACTATATATTGGATAATAATTCATTTAGGTATAAATCCAAGGAATGGGGGCAATCCTCCTAATGATAATAATCTCAGAAAAATACAAAATTTGATATTTTTATTGTTATTTATAGATCTTATAATTTGGTTTAATCAATATAGATTACTTTGATTAAATATTATAACAATTGTCAATCTAAGAATTGAATAAATAAGAAAATAAAATTCTCATATTGTTTCTCTTATAATTATTGACCCAATTATTCATCCAATATGACTAATTGATGAGTAAGCTATTAATTTTCATAAAGATGTTTGGTTTAATCCTCCAATTGCTCCCACGATTACTGATATAATAGTAATCATTATTATAATTGTATTTATTTTTAAACAGTAAGATATTACTGATATTGGGGCCAATTTTTGTCAAGTTATTAAAATTGAGCAATTTAACCAATTGCTTTTTCTTATGAAATTAATATATGAAATGGTGCTGCTCCAATTTTAATTAATAATCTTGACGAAATTATTAATTATATTGTTTTCTCAAAAAAATATTTTATTTATTTGAATAAATAAAATTGTTATTAGAAGCATTGTTGATGCTAGAGCCTGAACAATAAAATATTTGATTGATGTTTCGTTCATGGCCGAATTGTTTGGTCTTGGCAGTATGGGAATAATAGATAGTATATTAATTTCTAATCGCATTCACACTCCAAGTCAAGAATTGGAGTATAAGGATAATATAGATCCTATCACTAAAAATTAAAGGAATAAAATTTTTTCTGTATTGTTGTGCACTAAAAAGAAGAGAATTAATCTCTCTATTGATGGGATTTTAACCCATTAGCTTTAAATTAGCTTATCTTTTTAATTATATTTAGGTGTATGAGGCACATGGGTTTTTGATACTTAAAGGAATAGATTAAATCTATTAAATATATCATGGGGGTGGTTGCCTACATTATTTATCCTATCAAGATAATCCTTTGTTCAGGCACCTCATTTTTATTTTTTACATTTAAATGTTTTAATTTAGTAATATATGGAATTTTATTGATAGATACTTTTAGTTAGGTCAAATATTATAAGGTGGAGGAATTTTAATTTAGGGCAACTCCTTGCTGTTAAGTATAATAACATATTTTTTTATAGTATAATATATAATGAAGCTCAAGAAAGATTTATATTATAATTGAGACTTTATATATATATATATATATATATATATTTATATATATATATATATAAACTTTATTGTAATATAAACGAGAATATTGTTATATAGAAATAATTTATATTAAGTTATTTAACTGAATAATATAGTTATTTATTATAATATAAATTATTTATTGTATATTATATACTATTAAATAGTGTTATGTAAAATATACTTTATTGTAATATAACACTAGTATATATTATATAAATAATTTATATTATATAATTAATGATGTATAGAATAAGCATTTATATTGTTTAATCATCTTATAAAATAAAAAATAAAAAGATTAAATGATCTAATTATATGTTTAGACTAAAACTTATCATTAGTTAAAATTTATTATATACTTACAACTTTTGTATTTATATATAGAGAATATTTATTGTGTTGTTGTGGAGGGCTAGATATTCTAATTATGCTTGACTTATAATAAATTAAGTTGGTTATAAGTTCTTTAAATATTTGATTCAAATATTAATTTGATGTTTATGGTAAATTTATTTATATTTTGTTTATAAAAGTTTCATTTTAAATGTTTCTATATATTATATATAAGATTTTTACTTAATGTTCATGAAGTAAAAATTTAAATTAATTATCAAGTGATTTTGAAATTAGTATTAGTATTTAGTATTGGTGAAGTTTGTGCCAGCAACCGCGGTTAAACAATTAATGCATTTTTAAAGTATTAGTTAATAGTTATTAAAATTTGTGAATATAATTATATTATTTTATAGGTGAAATTTTAATTTTATTTATTTTCTATTTATGAAACTATGAAATTTAAATTGTAACTAGGATTAGATACCCTATTATTTTAAATGTTTATTTATTACTTGAGTAGTATTAGTTATGTTCTTGAAACTCAAAGAACTTGGTGGTATTTTATATGTTTAGAGGAACCTGTCCTATAATTGATTTTACACGATTTTATATACTTTATTTATTGGTTTGTATATCTCCGTTATAAGAATATTTTATTAAAATTTTAATTTTCTATTACTTTAATTGAATTATATTTCAGGTCAGGATACAGCTTATAATAAAGTAGAGATGGGTTACAATAAATTTATTTATACAAATAATATTATTTAATTTTTATTTGATGGTGGATTTAAAAGTAATATTAATAACTTAATTGATATGACTTAAGCTCTAAAATATATACACATCGCCCGTCGCTTTCGTTATATTGATGAGATAAGTCGTAACATAGTAGGTGTACTGGAAAGTGTACCTAGTAAGAATAAGATGATAATAGTTTAATATTTCACTTACAATGAATTTATCTTGTGCAATTCAAAACATCTTAAAATAAAAATATTATTGTACATTTATATCTGTGAGGAATGTTCTGGTGCTTGATGTATCTTTGGAATTGTACATGAGTGAGAGGAGTCGTTGTCTGGCTGTTGAACTGTAAACAGGTGGATATAAAGTTGTAGTGTGTGTGGCTCAATAAATGTATTATTATTACAGCAGACCTTATTGTGTGGTGAACATTATTTAACATGTAATCGTAGGCTTCCGCGACCAGAGTCAGTTGATTCTTGGCTGTCCGGGTGGCGCCACGTCATGTTCATCGTAGCCAACGTTTCGAACCTCATTCTGGGGTCGAAACGTCGGCTACGATGAACATGACGCGGAGCCACCCCGACAGCCAAGAATCAACATTATTTAACATGCTAGCAGAGCTTAGTTTAACATAGTAGCCGAGCCGTGGTTTAGTGGTTGAGTGAATAAATGGTTGAAAAAAAGGTCTGTGGCTTTCGTGTATTCAAGAAAGTTTGATTTCAAGTAATAATGGCTGAAATTGTAATACCGTGCTTTGACGGCGAGGACTATGGAAATTGGAAGAAAAGAATAACGATGTATTTAAAGATGAAGAAATGTTATACAGTGGCTGCAAGAGAGAAAACAAGTATGAATAATGCTGAAATGTGGGAAGAAGAAAATCTCAAGGCAGTAAACTACATCTATAGTGCTATTTCGAATAAGCAACTTGAGTTTGTGAGTGATAAAGTGAATGCATATGAAATAATGACTAAGTTCGACGAATTATACTCCAAGGAATCGACTGCACTCCAAATAATTTGTAGAAACAAACTGGAAAAATTGAAGTTAAAAGACTACAGTGAAACAGCGACATTCTTTAGTGATTTTGAAAGGACAGTAAACGAATTGAAAGCTGCTGGGGCTAAAGTGACTGAGAAAGAAAAATTAAACTACATGTTAAGAACTTTGCCGGACTGTTTGTGCTACATTGGTGACTTGGTCGATGTTTTGAAAGAAGAAGATCAAACTGTTGAATTTGTTAAAAGTAAAATTCGATTAATGGACTTGAAAGACAAAGGTGAAAGTTAATCTGTAAAAACAAATGCATTCCATAGTATGAGAAAATCTAGTACAAGTCGTCAGGAACAATTGTGTTGGGGCTGCGGAAGAAGAGGACATTTCAAGAGAGGTGGTCGTCGTCGAAATGAAGAAAATGAAAGAGGTACATGGAATCACAGCAGGCAGTATCAAAGAAGCAGCAGAGGAAGTAACCATCAAAGTGGAAACTTCAGAGGTCACAACAATGATCAACCGTGGAGCGGAAGTAAGCACAAGGGATCCAGAAACGACCGGTATCGGCGAAGTCAAGAATGCCAACAAAGTGGAAGTGTAAGTGCAACGGGATCCAGAAACGGCCAGTATCGGCATGGTGAAGTATACCACCAAAGTGAAAGTGCAACAGGCAGTTTTGTAACAGAGGTTAGGAGCTTGATGGTGCAAAATAAAATGAACACAGGTAACAAAGAAAATATTAAAATTGATTGGTTAATGGTTGTACAGATCATGTTGTAAATAATGAAGAGTATTTTTCTGAGTGTGTAACTTTAGAAAAGCCTGTAGAGGTAAAGATTGCTGATGGGAAAATTTTGAAAGCAACTAAGATAGGAAATGTAGTTAGTTATTTTTCAGTTTATGGTAAATTGATTCAAATTAATATGGAAAATGTATTTTATGTTAAAGACATGAGTAGAAACTTGATTAGTTATGCGAAAGTAACAGACAAGCACAAGATTGTATGTGTAGGAAATGTTTCAAAAGTTTTTGATGGAAATAACTGGCTAATTGCAATTGCTATGAAGGAAGGTAATCTGTATAAAATGACAAGTAGCATTTTTAAGGAAGATGTTAATGTAAATATTGTGTGTAACAGTGATTCTATGACTGAAAAGGAGATGATGGCATCGCATATTAGGGCATATAAATTTTAACTATTTAAATACTTTGTGTAAAGATCAATTAGCAGTTGGTTTACCTAAAAGTTTAGAGTCTGAATATATGAAGTGTAAAGTTTGTATTGAAAACAAAATGCACAATTTACCTTTTGAAAATAATAGAAGCAAAGCAGAAGGAATCTTAGAAATTATTCACACTGATTTAAATGGGCCTCACTCAACTCTTGGTTTGAATGGTGAAAGATAATTTCTAACTTTTATAGATGATTATAGCAAAGCGCTCGTATTTACCCTATCAAATCAAAAAATCAAGTTTATGATTGTCTAGTTGCATATGTAAATGAAATTGAAAATTTGTCAGGTAAAACTATTAAGAAACTGAGATGTGATAATGGAAAGGAATATTTAAATTCTGATGTTTATCGATTTGTAAAGGAAAAAGGAATTGTTTTAAATGTTTGCCCTCCCTATGTACATGAGTTAAATGGTACGGCTGAAAGATATAATAGATCTATCATAGATATGTCACGGTGTTTGCTAGCTGAAGCAAAAGTAGATAGGAGGTTCTGGCCTGAAGTAGTTTGTACAGCAGTTTATCTTAAAAACCGAACTTTAGCTAATACTATTGAAAAGAAAACTCCCTATGAAATTTTACTAGGAAAGAAACCAAATGTTAAACATCTGAAGCTATATGGTAGTAAAGTTTTTTGTAAGAGTACCTAAACAATTGAGAAAGTCTAAATGGGATCGTAAAGCTGATATGGGAATTTTATTAGGTTATAGTGAAGTTGGATACAGAGTATTAGTGAATAATAAAATTGTTGTTGCAAGACATGTTGATATTGTAGAGAATAATGTTAAACTTATCCACTTAAAGGGTTATGATTCAGAGAGTGATTCTAGTGATGAAAATGAATCTGTAGATGAGGAAAGGAAAGAAGGAGATGTTAAAGGAGGTTTAAACAGTGATAAATGTAAATTGACTAGATCAGGTAGAAGATGTAAAATTGCCAGATAGATTTAATGATTATGTCTGTAGCAATATCATTTATGTAAACTTTTGCTGTGCTGATAGTCCAGATAATTTCGAGGAGGCGATTAATTGTAAGAGTATTGGAAACAAGCAATGGACAAGAGATTGACTGTTTGTATCAAAACAAAACATGGAAACTAGTAAAGAAACCAGAGAATGTAAATGCTCTTGATGTAAAGTGGGTTTAATACAAAAAAAATTAGATAACACTTATAAAGCAAGACTAGTTGGAAGGGGTTTTTCAACAAAAGGAAGTTGTGGATGATATATATTCACAGTGGCTAAGATGCGGACATTGAAACTTTTACTGTCATACTGTTGTCAAAATGGTTTTAGCTCTAGAGCAAATGGATGTTGAAACTGCATTTCTTAATGGTAAGTTTTATCAGAGGTTTATATAAATCAGCCAAGAGGGTATGAAGATGGTACTTAATAGGGTTTGTAAATTGAATAAAGCATTGTATGGTTTACGAGAAAGCCCTCGAGCTTGGTATGATTGTTTTGATGAATTTATGAGTGATCTAGGTTTTGCAAAATGTGAATTTGATTATTGTCTGTATACTTTGATCGATGATAATTTATTTAATAATATTTGTTGATGATCTATTAATTTGTTGTAACAGTAAAAGGAAAATAGATAAAATCAAGAATCTGTTGTCGAAGAAATTCAAGATGAAAGACTTGGGTCAAGTAAAAACCTATTTAGGAATTAATATAGATTACAATCTAGAAATGGAAATGTAAAAACTTTGGATTGCCATGTTGATGCAGATTGGGCAGGTGATATTGTAGATCGAAAGTCCACGACGGGGTATGTAATTAGATTTTTTGGAAATTCAATGTTTTGGAAATTTAGAAAACAAGGAAGTATCGTTAAATCTTCCACTTTTGCTGAATATATTGCCTTGTCAGAAGCTGTTACTGAACTAAAGTATGTTTTGTAAGTATTAAAAACTTTTAATGTAAATATCAAAGAACCTTTCCAAGTATACGAAGGTAACTCAGGAGCAGTAAATATTGAGAAGTATGGTAATTTTTCAAAGAACTCCAAGTATATTGAAGTACACTATCATTTTGTAAATGAGTGTTATACAAATGGTGTAATAGACATTGTGAAAATAGAATCTAACGAAAACATTGCTGACATATTTACGAAGGACTTGTGTAAAGTTAAGTTCAAAAAGTTAGAGAGATGTGAATGTGAATTAATAGAAGTACAGATATAAATGTAAGGAGGCGTGTTGAGTATTGTACATTTATATCTGTGAGGAATGTTCTGGTGCTTGATGTATCTTTGGAATTGTACTATGAGTGAGAGGAGTCGTCTGGCTGTTGAACTGAAAACCTGTGGATATAAAGTTATAGTGTGTGTGCCTCAGTAAACGTATTATTATTACAGCAGACCTTATTGTGTGGTGAACATTATTTAACATGGCTAGCAGTGCTTAGTTTAACACTTGTATTTATTATATATAATAAAAATATTTTTAATTAATTTGGTTTAAGTATATATATATATATAGAAATGATATTATTAATTATAGTTTATTAGTAAAGTAATTGGTTTAATTTATTTATATAAAAGTTTATTTTATTTATTGTACCTTTTGTATCAAGTTAAATCAAAATATTTGTTTTTATTTACTGTTCTCGATTTGAATTGATTTAAATATAAATTAAAGTTAATGTTGTATATTTATTTTTAATTTATATTTAGTGGTGATATATCATTCGTCATTTAAGATATCTAGTTTCTTTAGATAAAATTTAATTTTAGCAAAAATTTTAAATATTTATATGTATTAATATTTTATAATTTTTGACTTATAATTTAATTCAGCTCTAATCCCCTTATTTATAACGTTTATTTGGTTTTAAATTAATAGGCTTTAAATTAGCTATTTATTTTATTACATTTTAGTTCATAATATTGTATGAATTATTTTATAATAAATTTAATATATTGTACAGATAGTGTTTAAAATAATTTAAATTTTGAAATAATGATTTAATTAGTAAATATTTTTCTATAAATTATATTATAAACTAATTTGATTTATAATGAATTAGGCAAAATAAATTCCCGTCTGTTTATCAAAAACATGTCTTTTTGATAATAATTTAAGGTCTGACCTGCTCACTGATTAATTAAAGATTCGCGGTATTACATTTCTTCTATTCCTTGCCCTGGAAACCCTTAAAATTTTGGATCAATTTCCTTACAGTTGCTCTATCTTGTTTTATTTTTTCTGTTGCTAGCTGGTGCCCACGACTTCGTTCGTATTTGTAAAGAATTTTGATTGATGGCTACCGACATGTAATCACCATTGTGCATGATGTGAGTCTGGAGGCTATTACTTCACACAAACATCTGTGATCTGCCCAGGGTATTTATGCTTGCAAAGTGAAAAATAGGGACACACGTCTTTGGTCAAAATATGAAAACGTCCTCCATCGACCATTTTCAACCCATTTAATATCTCCCACACCCGCACAGCTACCGACAGGCAATCACCATAGTTCACGAATGAAGACTTTAGACAACTACCACACACAAACGCCCGGTCTTCACTCGGTTGTTCTAACTGCAAGATGAAATATACGGACACACACGTCTTTGTTAGAAATAGAAAAATGCCCTATGTCGACCACTATCAACCACCATAACTCCCACAACGCTATAGATACCGACATTTAACCACCATTTCGCACGATGGGAGTCTCAAGGCCACTATCACAAAACGCGCGCTATGCAGCTGAGGCAGTGAAATATACGAACACACATGTCTTTGTTTGAAATACGAAAATATCCCTGATCGACCACTATCAACACACCCCCCACAGTTATCGAAATTCGGCCAATGTTGCGCACGATCGGTGAATGTATGCTGTGTTAGAATGTTTTGGCTAAAAAGTGATTCATAGAGACATATACGCCTTTGGTCAAAATATGAAAGTGTCCCAGATCGACAACTATCAACCACCATAGCTTCCACACTCCCACAGCTACCAATACCTAGCCGCCATAGTGCACGATGGGAGACTCGATGCTACTACCAAACACAAACACCAATGATGAGCGCTGTGTAATTGTCACAGCAAAGTGATATATACAGATACTTATGTCTTTTGTCGAAATACGAAAATATCCTTGATCGATCACTTTCAACCCCCACAGTAATCGAATTCGCCGACGTTGTGCACGATCGGTGTTTGTATGCTACTACCACACACAAACACCAGTGATCAGCGCTATGTACTTGTGGCAGTAAAGTGAAATATACTGACACACGTGTTTGTCGAAATATTAAAATGTCCTTGATCGACAAGTAAGGTTAGGGTTCTTAGGTTCGACACACGCTTTGGAATATATTTTGTTACTTGTGAGCATTTTCTTTAGATACTAGTTGCTGTTGGTAGAGCCGCTTATTTTTTTTTTTTTTTTCTAAAATCCAACAAAACATTATTTTTTCTCCAAATGTTTCACAAATATTTGGATAGCAAGTGTATTATAAAAATAATAAAAAAGACTTCAAAACTGGACTGCACACCGATAAAAAGTTTAAAAGATACTGAAAATTACCGGTACTTGCACATTAAAAGTAAAAGTAAATACTGGCATCGTTACTTTTCTTCTCGTTAATAGTGAACACTTAAACATCACGGTTTCTATGTGCGATGAAGTGAACGCGGTCGGTAAATAATTTTAGTCATCCTTATGAAGGATTTCTGTTAATCTCTAACTTTCAGTTTAAATCTAAATGATTCTCGAATTGAGTTATTACATTTTCAAGCTCCGCGGAATAAAAGTCGGGGGTTATTTCTGTAGGTAGCCCCTGAGAAATACTTTTAGGTATTTTTCCGCTGTAGGCTTCTACAAATTGTTCTTCATTTTATATTCAACACAAAATGTCGTTATTAAAAGAGATAACCAGCAACAAATAATAAAAATGGTTGAAAACTTGGATAATAGGAAACGGTCCATACGCAGGCGCAGCGCTTACCGACAGGTGACGTCAATAAAGCGATCGCCAATCCCAGACCGTTTTCGGTCACGTGACAAGAGGCAAGAAATATCGTATTTTTAATTCGCTTTTTTTATTGAAAACAATCCACCTTTCTTTTCAAATTTCATAAAAATAGCTTCCTTAAGCATTAATCTACGCGAATGTCTACAATTTATAATATATTTTTAATACTGTCAAATAGCCTATTTTCTTAGACAACAAACATTCTGAGGCGTACAGACCTTCTGGTTTAATCACTGTGTTGTATTGTTTGATTTTAGTTTTCCTTGAGAGATTCTTCTTATTATATGTATCTTTAGTCAGTTGGTATGCTAGTTCTAGTTTTCTTGCTCTTGATCTGTTTGCTTACTTATCAGCCCACTAATCTCAAATAATTCCGTTAAATATTTAAATTTATTGACCTTGTTTATTTTTCTATACCCTGTGTTTAGTACTATGGGTGAATACCTAATATTGATCTTGAATTTAGAGTCTTCTCAAATGAGATCTGAAGCCCTACTTTTCCTGCTATTTCTTTCAGAAGTTTGATTTGTTCGAGTATGGTTTCTATGCTTCCAGAGTGAACTGCTGTGTCGTCAGCAAAAGCCAAACAGTTTACCCAAACCCCTTGTGCTTTGAACCTAATCTTATCTCATGATGAAGTCCCCTTTCCTTGAGTTTCTCTTCACCATACTCTTATTAACTTCTCCAAAACACAGCTGAAAAGAATCGGGGCAAGCCCATCTCCCTGCCCGACATTGGTTTTTATTTTAAATTCCTCTGAGATCTCTCCCATAAATTTGACTTTTGAATTTGCTTCAGTGAGGACCAACACCAAATTCCTGTAAAATGTTTGGTAATGGGACTGTCTACCGCGTTGTAGGCCCTCGCGAGGTCACACAAACTATAAAGTAGTTTCTCTTCTTTTGTGATCTCTTCTACATTGGATTGTCCTTTTCTGAACCCAACTTGGTATTCTCCGATTTGTTTGTCTATTACTGTTTCAATCCTGTTTTGAAGAGCTTTTGCCAGTATTATATATATATATATTTATATATATACACTCCTGGAAATTGAAATAAGAACACATTGACGCCGGTGTATAAGACCCACCATACTTGCTCCGGACACTACGAGAGGGCTGTACAAGCAATGATCAAACGCACGGCACAGCGGACACACCAGGAACAGCAGTGTTGGCCGTCGAAGGGCGCTAGCTGCGCAGCGGTTGGGCACCGCCGCAGTCAGTGTCAGCCAGTTTGCCGTGGCATACGGAGCTCCATCTCAGTCTTTAACACTGGTAGCATGCCGCGACAGCGTGTACGTGAACCGTATGTGCAGTTGACGGACTTTGAGCGAGGGCGTATAGTGGGCATACGGGAGGCCGGGTGGACGTACTGCCGAATTGCTCAACATGTGGGGCGCGAGGTCTCCACAGTACATCGATGTTGTCGCCAGTGGTCGGCGGAAGGTGCACGTGCCCGTCGACCTGGGTCCGGACAGCAGCGACGCACGGACGCACGCCAAGACCGTCGCATCCTACGCAGTGCCGTAGGGGACCGCACCACCACTTCCCGGCAAATTAGGGACACTGTTGCTCCTGGGGTATCAGAGAGGACCATTCGCAACCGTCTCCATGAAGCTGGGTTACGGTCCCGCGCACCGTTAGGTCGTCTTCTGCTCACGCCCCAACATCGTGCAGCCCACCTCCAGTGGTGTCGCGACAGGCGTGTATGGAGGGACGAATGGAGACGTGTCGTCTTCAGTGATGAGAGTCGCTTCTACCTTGGTGCCAATGATGGTCGTATGCGTGTTTGGCGCCGTGCAGGTGAGCGCCACAATCAGGACTGCATACGACCGAGGCACACAGGGCCAACACCCGGCATCATGGTGTGGGGAGTGATCTCCTACACTGGCCGTACACCTCTGGTGATCGTCGAGGGGACACTGAACAGTGCACGGTACATTCAAACCGTCATCGAACCCATCGTTCTACCATTCCTAGACCGGCAAGGGAACATGCTGTTCCAACAGGACAATGCACGTCCACATGTATCCCGTGCCACCCAACGTGCTTCTAGAAGGTGTAAGTCAACTACCCTGGCTAGCGAGATCTCCGGATCTGTCCCCCATTGAGCATGTTTGGGACTGGATGAAACGTCGTCTCACGCGGTCTGCACGTCCAGCACGAACGCTGGTCCAGCTGAGGCGCCAGGTGGAAATGGCTTGGCATGCCGTTCTACAGGACTACATCCAGCACCTCTACGATCGTCTCCATGGGAGAATTGCAGCCTGCATTGCTGCGAAAGGAGGATATACACGGTACTAGTGCCGACATTGTGCATGCTCTGTTGCCTGTGTCTATGTGCCTATGGTTCTGTCTGTGTGATCATGTGTTGTATCTGACCCCAGGAATGTGTATATAAAGTTTCCCATTCCTGGGACAATGAATTCACGGTGTTCTTATTTCAATTTCCAGGAGTGTATATGACCCTGCTATCAGGGAAATTCCTCTATAATTGTTCACATCTGTTTTGTCACCATTCTTGTACAATGAGTTTATCAGTGCGTTTTACCAATCGTCAGGATATTTTCCCGTTCAACAGATTTCTTGTAGTGTGTTTATCAGTTCCTGCCTTACTTGACTACCTTCCTTTTTCCAAATCTCTGCAACAATCAGATCTTCCTCTGCAGCTTTGTTTTTCAAACCCTGGATTGTGTCATATTTTTCTTCCTCGTCTGGTAGCTCTTGTGATTGACTAAGTTCTATACTTTCTTGAGGTTCTTCACAGTTCAAAATAATGGGCCAAAATTTTGCAGTTGTCTTTGTTGTTTACGCCAATTTTTCCATTTTCATCTTTAAAAGCCAAGATTTTGTGGTTGATACTGTGTTGTTTCCTCTTTGAACATTTTGTAAAACTCTCTTGTAATACATTTAGCGAAAGCTTCATTAATTTGTATAAGTCTACTTTTTTCATGCTTCCTCTTTTCTTACAATTTTAGAAGTTTGTTCCGGATTGTGTCGAAAGTTTGGAAATTCTCATCGATTTTACGGCAATGACACGCTTTCCAAGCTATCAGTTTCTCATTTATGGCCACTTCTCATTCTTCTTCTCACCATCTATGCTTCTTATTTCTTTTCACTGGCTTCGAGCCCGTCAAAAATGACTGTTTTAACGGAATATTCTGATAGTTCATTTTTTTGTAGTTGGTTAATTATACAGAACTAGCCACAAAGCCCGTCAAAATTGACGGGTTTGGAGTATTCTGGCAATTAATTTCTTTTTAGTTGCTTACCTAAACAGAATTGTTTTGAAATAAAGCTCAATGTGCTGTAATTTCTCATCCCTTGTGATGTAGCAAAACGTTTCAGTTGTCAACTTGATGCAGGTCGCATTTCAGTCAAACCACAATCTTCGCTAATAATGCGATGAAGATCGATGTGTTAACGGATGACATAAATTACATAGCCTACAGCTGAAATAATGACCACAGTGAAAACGAAGGATACTATATTAAATCATAACAACTTTAGTATTCTGGCAAATCATTTCTTAGCAATCGCTTAAATAAACACAAAAATAAATCATAATATAATTCCTATTGCCTTGCGCAATAACAAAATGTTTCTGTTGCTATCCTGGTCCAGGTTGCATTTCAATCTAACAACAGGCAGTCAATCATTACCGTTGTGCCACAATTGATGATGAATTCTTGTAGAACTCGACGAAATAAATCGAAAATAAAGAATAAAATTTTTTTGATATCCTTCTTGGTTTTCGAGATATAGCATGTTGAAAATCAATTATAACTGTGATTTTGGTGAAGTTTCCTCTGGTCCAGGACGTATTTCAACCTAACAACAACCACCAGGAAGAAAATAAAACACATATAGTGCATTTCCACCGTGTAGATATAGCGGTTTTGGTAATTTGTTTTTTCTGGTCCAGGCCAGATTTCACCCAAACCACCTAAATTTTGAGATACAATATCTCGTGAACTAAGCGAGATATGGAAAGAAAATATATTCTTTGTTTTCGATTTGTCTCTTCGAGTTACATACGACATCATCATCAAATTTGGTAATGTAGAAATTTTTCTTCTGTTCCAGGCCGCATTTCAACCTAACCACGTCAATTTTGAGATACAATATCTCGAGAATTACCGGTAAGTAAGATATCAAAACATTTTATTCTCTACTTTCAGTTTTTTTTTTCGTCGAGTTACATAAGAATCCATCAACAAATTGCGGCTTCACGGTTATCGTAGAACCCCATAACCACGTACAGTACTACGCTAAAACATGGAGGAAATATTTCCTTCCTCTATGTGCTAAACATGCCGCCAGAGAAACAGTACTTACTTTACACGCATATTAATACATATACTTATCACATTTTAATGGTCACATTGCATCGCGAAATAAACCAAATAAAAAATCTATAAGGGTTCTTCAATCTTAATTTTTAATATTCGTTATTCAGAATTATACTAACACATTTGAATAGCTGACACAGTTACATGCGGCTGAAATAAGGCATCAGTAAAACCAAAGTAAATTAAAAATAAATCTTAACAGCTTACGTCATTCCAACGTAATATCTATTAGTTTTAATGGGTGGAAGGTGATATTTTCCACCGGCCGGAAACTGGTACTGCCCTGTTGAAATTTGTATCAATTGCTTCGTTATAATGGCATCTTCTTCACATTTGCACCCTCCTTTTTTCCGAAACGTCGCCATGAATTAAATTCTGAAACGTAAGATGCTCCGCAACCGAAAAATGTTAGCAATACTTTCGTTAGAACGAAGTAATGAATTAAGTAACAGAAAAAAATTACTAAAAAAACGCATGCCCTCTGCTGTAACTTCAAGTGCCAATTTTAATAACAATCTATCAAAACTGCCGCTAGCATTGCGAAAATTAACTTACATATATGTGATATCAACGAATACTTCTACATAAACTAATATTAAATAAATCTAAGCAACTAATAAGTATGTTCAGTCAGTTTATTTTTTTCGTGGATGCCTAGAAATGTTATTAAATAACGTGGATATTTCTCTGCAGTTGCTTAACTAATCATAATTGTTACAAAATAAAGCTCATTGTAATTTATCGTTCATTGTGCTGTAGCAAAAAGCTTCAGTTGTCATCTTGGTCCAGGTTGCATTTCAACTTAACCATAATATCCGCTAAAATTTCTGATAGAAAAGCAAAGCTTCAATCACACGCAATTTAATACATTCCATGCATCGCGATATAAACTTGATCCCAAATCTTCACAGGTTCTGACACATTTCTTTCTTAATAGCTACCTATGATGAAGATCGATATTTTAACGGCTAAGAAAGCTTACATCTGTTGAAATAATGACTCCAGCAAGAACGAAGGATGCTATAACAACTTAAGCAATGCCATGTAATATTTCATTGTGGTTTATTTTATATATCGCGAACAATTTGCAACTTCTTTCATTTGAACCATGTAATGTTTCAGTAAAAAAACTGATATTAATATGCCAATTTAAACACAAATAATTTCAGTAATAGGACACAGTTTAAATTTTGAAAAAAAACTAAATTATTCATGCCCTCTGAGTTAACGTCAAATGAAACTTGTAATTCTAATCCATGCTAGTTATACTGTAACCAAACATTTAGCAGCACTGATGCTCGAAATACAAAGCTTTTATCTTACAATATCTATGGACAAAGAATTTAAGGAATACTTAAATATATCAAAAGAATATTACATAAATATAAGCATCTAATTATTGAAATATCGATTTTAACGCAATACATACTTTTATTTTAGTATTCTGTGAGTTAATTTATTCACTGTTGCTTGGAAATGATATCAAATAACGGGCAGTCCCACAAATAATATCGTAAAGCGTGACGTCATAGGCAACGTCATAGGTTGACGTCACCGCGTGACATGATGTAGGTGCGACACTGCTACATTTTGTCTATTATACTAATAGATTGTTATTACATAATGCTAATGGCATTGATTTTGTAATGTTCTACATATTTCATTTGCAGTTCACATGGAAATACAGTAGTAACTTCTACTGAATTAATGACGACGGAAGTATAGAACCATTAAAATAAAAAAATTAAAAATGGAATCCCAAAAACTTTTGCTAACCATGTAATATCAGTTTTATGCCTGGTCCAGGCACAATTCAGCACGTTAAATATTGAACAACTTCTACCTGCATTAATTAATACCTTTAGTAAAATGGCGCTTATGAAAGTAGTTTAAATGGTTTGGAAAACTTATTTCAGAGTGAATTATGCTGTAACAAAATGTCTCAGTTGCGATTTTGGTCAATTTAACCACTACCTCTACTAATATTGCATTCGAAAATCATAGCTTCTATTACCCTCATATGAAAAACGACGGGCATCATCTATGGTGGTAGTAGGAATTTATTCTGGTAAAGCTTGTAAGGAAAAACAAATAATGATCGAGTCCACTGGAGATCGCGATTCCGTGAAAATAACATTCAGTTATGACGTAATAATACTGCTGTAGTCAATCGCAAGACATATTATTTTCAAGCATTAATTCCGTCGTAATACAGTCTGGACCATTATTTTCAAGCTAAAATTAAGTTGTGATATAGCCTGGACCGGCATAACACAGTTAAATGTACTTTGGAAAATATTTCTAGTAAAGTCTTTTTTGACCACGGCAGTGTAATGAAGCCAATTCCTGGCGGAATTACGATCTCCAATAATCCCGATTTATTTAAATAAATGAATTTTACTTTAAATGGCGGATAGTATAATATCAGAAACGGATACCTGTCATTTATTTTAGTGATACATTTCGCGATTCGTATATTTCGTGTAAACTTTCTCCGAGTTTTTAACTAACTTCATTGTTTATCTTATACCAAAAAAATTCTGAGGTTATATTTTAACCTAGTACTTATAACTGATAAAGGTAATATAACGTAAACATCGAATACCCTTCTCCTTACATGAATTTCTGCATCAAAAAGCAAGATGTAAATTTAAACAAACGTACCAATAGCAGCTTTGCGACATATAATTGCCTCGCATTAATTTTTTTATCTCTGCTCTTCGTATGTTTCTACAGTTACTTCCACAACACACTATTACGTTTTATCTGGCATCGCAGTTACGGCGCAGCAGAGACCATTAGAAATAAACAAAAAGCAAACTGAAGAAACGATTGTAATAGGGTGGCTGTTGATTCACGAGTGATGGCTGGTACGCGACCGTTCTCTAGCCAATAGCTATAGACAACGTGCGCAATAGGGATGCTCGATATACATCGATGTATCGAAAACATCGATATTTACCATTCGATTTTTTTTTTTTTTTTTTTTTTTTTGTAACAGTTTAACGTCCCTTTTTAACAACGTGGTCTTTAGAGACGGGAAAGGATGGGGGCAAGGAATGGGAAGGAATTCGGCCATGGCCTTTTGAAAGAAGCATCCCGGCATTCGCCTGGAGTGATTTGGGGAAACCATGGAAAACCCAAATCTGGATGCCCGGACGGGGATTCGAACCGCCGTCCTCCCGAATGCGAAGCCAGAACGCTATCCGTTACACCACCACGCTCGGTTTACCATTCGATGCATCGAATCAATCCGATGCATCGTTTACTTTCGATGTTTAACGATGCATCGATGTTTTTCATTCGATACATCGAAAGAACACATGCGTTTCTTCGACGTGATAGAATCAGTTTTAAAGCAAAACAAAAACACAAAATTGTATTACTATACGTTATTTTTGTCACCTAAAATATCAAATTACATTTTTTTACTTGAATAAAAAAAACATATGCAATACGATTAGTTTTAAGGCAAAACAAAAACTGGAAAATTGTATCACTATACGTTATTTTTGTCACCTACAAAATCTCATTATTTTTTTTTAACTTTGATAAAACTACAAAAAAAACTATGTTATATGATTGGTTTTAAAGCAAAACAAAAAACAGGAAATTGTATTGCTATATTTTATTTTGTCACCTACAAAATCACATCACATTTTTCTTTTAATTTAATTTTGATAAAACAACAAAAAATTACAGTTGACATGAAATTTCCCGACAGTGTAGGGCGGAGCCACACCTTAGGGCAAGGCTAAAAGTACATACCTAGTAGGCTTCAAAAATTTGTTTAAAGTTACTGCTCCTCATTATAAAATACCCAGCAGAGCAACTGTGACACGGTGGCTTGATGACAAGTATGATGTCTTGGCAACATTAATAAAATCAAAACTCTCAAATGTTGAACACCTCACATTAACAAGTGATATACGGTCAGACATGCAGATGCGCAGCTTTTTGGGTGTCACAGCGCATTTTGGTCTAGACACAGTGTTCGAATTAATGTCATTAGGAGTTTATCAACTCAATGAAAGTCATTCATCGGAATATATAGCAGACATGCTCCTTAAGACCTGCAACGATTGGGGATTTGATACGGACGATTTGAGAAAGTCAGTAAGTGCTGAAATAAAGTTAATACAAGGCCTGCCAACACGCTGGAATAGCACATATTATATGGTTCAAAGATTTTTGGAGCTTAAAAATGTTAAGTGATATATTGATTTGCCATAAAACAGCACCTCCAATGCTGACTGGTTTGGAATTAAATATCGCGTCACTTCTTCTTAACATACCACGCCCACTTGAAGCAGCAACTGAAGAAATATCTGGGGATAAATATTGTACCAGCAGTAAAGTGATCCCTTTAGTGCACTGCATGCTTTCAAAACTCAAATCAGTTGAGACTGATGAACCTTTAGTGATGGGAGTACATAAGCTCGTCCTAAAAGAAATCAACAAACGGATGGGTGCTATCGAACAAGTTTCGTCTCTAGCTATCGCGACCTTATTGGACCCACGGTTCAAAAAAGCTACATTTTGAAGACCCGATGGCTTCAAATGCTATTAAAAAGATCAAAGATACGATGAAGAGGAAGCTGGAAGAAATGCGAACAGAATCTGATTCAGATAGTTCAGACAAAACATCGGAAGATTACAGTCTTTGGACCGATGATCATAAACTAGTTCAAAGAAACTGGAAATCAAACAAGACCAAAGAAAGTGTTTCCGACGAGCTGTCTGCCTACTTGAGAACTCCGGTTGGCCGGCTTAGCGATAATTCGTTAGAAGTATGGTCCGATCATAAACAACAGTTTCAAAAATTGTACAAAATAGCTTATAAATATTTAACTTTGGTAGCCAGATCAGTGCCATAAGAAAGACTTTTTTCGAAAGTTTTAAATCAACAACGAAACAGAATTCAAGGAAAGCAGGTTAATAAAATTTTATTTATCCAAAGTTTAGAGAGAAAATATTGGGATTTATAAATTCCAATTAGATTAGAATCCCAACACTGCCTCTCTTTCGGCGCTCCTCGTTTTACTTTTATTCTATCTTTCTATTCGAATTTCTAATTTATAAATCCCAGTAATTTCAAATTGCCTTTGTAAAAGACTAATTAAAAATATAATTCAAATAAATACTTCATTTTGCTAGTTTCCTAATCTTTGTCTCATTTTTAAGCTTTCCTAACCTTTATTAACCGATATATATATATATATCGATGTTTTTATTCGATGCATCGTGAAAAATCGATGCACAGTTTCGATGCATCACATCGAAAAAAACATCGATGTATTTTCTGGATGAACATCCCTAGTGCGCAGTCTCCAGATAACGCATTTTATATAAGAGAAAAGGACATACTTCACGGGCAGCTTCGGTTATTTTTGTTCTCAGAAAATCCTCGCAGTACTGTTTACTAACTTTTCTTTGAATTTTTGATCTACTTCTGAGTTGTTTCGTAACATTTTAACATCAAATTTAGACCTCCTGTTGTTATCTTGTTACATCTGTTTTGAAGGATGAATCTCACTTTTATAGTTGTAAGGTTTGTGGTCACTATCAATGTTGGCTCCCCATTTTTTAAGGAGGTAGACATCAATTTGCGATTAAAGGCCTTGCACAGTTGGACAAACCTTATTCCATTTCTATTTGTTGTTCTGTGTGCCGGAACTCTCATACAATATTCAACTCTCCTACAATATTCTTCTCGTAATCTGTCATGACCTTCCACTTCTTCGGCCAGTCATCCAATTATCCCATCATACTGCGTGTTTATTCCCGCGGGAACCATGTTCATTTTATGTCTCATTTACAGCTTCTTGCTTTCCTTTAGTGTAATCATTATTCCTCTTTCTGTGGGGAGAGTCTCTCATGTGATCCATTTTATTAGCGCTCCATTCGTCATTTCGACTCACTAGGTTTCCCTCATACACTCAGATTGTGCTCCTGTGTCCAGAATGAACCTTAGTGGTTACTCATCCCCAGAATGCCTGGATCAGCTCCTCTTTAGTTTTCCGACTCTACCACTCTCCTCCACGATCCTTACACTTGTTTGATCCATAGTCACGCGTTACAGTCCCTTGTGTGATGCCCCCGACTCCGAGATTTACTGCAGTTCATTGCTCCCTTTCGTACTTCTGACTGATTTCTGTTTGTCCTGCCGCGCAGTGACTCATCAGTCATCACGCTCTTACGTCACCCTGGCATTGCCTTGCCTCGTGCCCGCTTCTCCAACAGAGCTAACACCGTGATTTCGCTGTTGTGATAACCTTGCGCATAGCCGTCGCTCTTTCGCAATTCTGCACACTGTATCGAGTCACTTCCCTGATCCTGTCGTTTCTCTTTTGCCGACATAATTACAATTTCTTCAGTGAGAGCAATTTCCACGGTTTCTGCTAATGATAACTCAGTGCCTCTGGCCCTGCAATGATATCGTCGACTAACCCTTAAAAAAAAAAAAAACACCGTGCGGGCAAGGGTGTGTATCAATTTCAAGGTTCCTGGCAATTTACTCCGTTTCAAGTTTCTTATGATTGACTCCCGGAACTCGTGAGCTTTTCCGTCCAATCGGCTGGCCCATTCTGCGACAGATTCTCCTCCTCTCTACCAACTCATAAATATACTTATTGTATAGTGATCAATGGTGCGCTTCAGTCGGCAATTCTGTACCAGTACTGCTTGTACTTTCTTCTAATCCTTAAATATTTCACGTACTAGAATCCGCTGCCTTGCTTGACCTCCGATACGGATCTTTACAAATTTTAGAAAGATTTCATGATCTTTGGCATCGACAAGGCTGAATGCCGTGTCAACTATCTAAGAATTCATCCAAAGCTCCTTTCTCACCACAAAGAAATTAGTTTTAATGCTATTGATAAGCTCATACGCGATTTATCCCCTTTTATTACTCTCTCCCATTCCACAGTTTCACTTTTTCCCGCTGAACTGCTCACGTAGCGCTGACAGTCTCCTTGCTGCTGTCCTTGAATAAGCGGCCTCTGCATGCTGTGCTGATTCAGCTCGCTAATTCTACTTACCGCTGCGCCCACACGCCTCGCAAATTTCTGTAACACTATAGGTTGGATGGTATGTTCTGCCTTTTTTTTTTTTGCTCTCTATTTTCATTCATTAGTCGCAAGCCTGCTGGAGTATTACATCTAGCCTCACGCCCAACACTTTCTCACGTTGGCTGATGCCACACCTGACAAGCAAATACGACCCTGCTTTGTGGACGGCTACTATTTCTTTTTGCTCTGCCACCCCGAAAGGATAACATATATGTGGGTAGGATACCTTAATGTCCTGGGAGCAGTAGAAATTATAAGTGATACTCCATCTGGTTGTGTACAATTATTTAATTTAAGTAAATAATAACCAATTGTCAGCCTTTTTGGATCGTCAATCCCCAGTGATAGCCAGGTTAGTTATCCTTGTGACTAATGCCAGAGCTTGACTGGTTCGTAAATATTTATCGGACTTAGCTATTCCCAATTATAACTTCATCTAAGCAGGTCCATTCCCATCTGTGTTTATTGTAGCGCCATGAGGAAATGTCCGGCGAAGACTGCGTTCACCCTGCTGCTGTCGCCCCTATTGGCACTGCCGGTGATCCGCCTCGGCCGCCATTACTATTCTAGAGTCAATCTCGACGCCTGAGAAGACCTCTCTTCCCTTGCTGCTCCCCAGTTTTGTACATATCTTCTCCATACAATTTCCCAGGTTGAGAGGAAAGCTAGCCAGTCACCTTGCTGTTTGATGCGGTCATCCTGGCTGAATTATATTGTGATTTGCATGCAAGTGCTGAATGTTCCGGCCTACTAAACGGGTCATCACCTTGTGAGTTTACACATTCTCTCAGCCACAACTGTTTAACTGTCACTGTCGCAGCTGATCCAGCTTCCTCTATACTCTTAAAAGTCTTATACTTCCCAATAAATCCATAGGTCCACTACATAATCACCAGTGTTTAGAATTAAATTTTTCATTTGAATTCATATGAAACTGTGTGTCACTTCATTTTATAGTGTTATCAAGTACCTTTAATTGTATAATTAAATACATTTTAAGCATCCAAATTTTATTATAAATAATGAGTATTGCAAGGAAGGATTTATGGAACATATGCTGAAATATGAATTGTTGAAATGAGTGAGCAAGGGTCTATGGGTGAGTGGTGGGTCAGTCTCTCTAAAAGTAGAGTGGGGAATATCACTTTTGGACTACTGTAAGCAGACAACTAGTCACCCATACCTCACACCAACTACTGGCACAGTTAAGCAAATGTTTTATGAATGGCGAAGGTACCACAGAGGCCTATGAAGAACTTCCAAATAGTCAAGTAAATGAATTATCAATGCTGTGACAAGTGAAATGCATAGCGAATAAAAGTTTCTTAGTACATGATTTCTGAAACTTAGAAATATCTTTTACAAACAATTTGCAGATATGTAACCAAACTGTTGTCTAGGAATATGAGAGGAAAAGACTGTGAAATAATTCCGCGAAGTCATGTGTGTGAGATAAAAATATCCAATTTCGTGTGAAGGTACTGTATGAGAATATGGGAAGAATGCCTTGCATAAAAAATAATTGTTACTATAGCAATAAACTAATTGTTATTAAATTTGTCCACATGTATGGTGGATCACACCATGAGGAGAAGAGAAGAGATGCTTCATGAGCTCCTGGAATTGAGTGGGGAGAAGCCAGACATCACTGGGCAAGACACAATAGAGATAATGCTAAGTGGAGGTCTCCTCAATAGGAGACTGTTCACATATATATATATAAATATATATAACAATGAAAGGAAAGAATGCCACGAGGCAATATTTACATGGAAAAGAAAGGGAAAATACACCCAACACTCACCAAAGTTGAAGGGAGGAGGGCAGCAGCAACACAAAACATGTGAACTTCTCCTCCTTAAACTTCACCTGGTCCTACTCTCAGATTGACATCACTTTTCTGGATGTAGACATCTCTGTACAGAATGGTCACTTACACACCTCTGTCCACATAAAACTCCCTAACCTACAACAATATCTCCATTTTGATAGCTGCCATTCATATCATACAAAACATTCCATTCCATACAGCCTAGCCATTCGGGGCAAAAGCATCTGCTCTAATCATAAGTCCTTTACTCTCTACACCAACAATCTGACCCAGGCACTCATAAACCGCAATTACCCTCCAGAACTAGTTCAAAAACAGCTATCAAGAGTCAGGGACTGTCCCCCACACCGACGCAAACAACCTAAAACCAACCAGAACTCTGTTTTTCTCACCCAGTTTTTTCCTGACCTGGAATCGCTAAACAAAATTCTTCGCTTGGGTTATGACTTTCTTAGATCCTTTCCTGAAATGTGCCACATTCTTCCCACTATACTTCCCACCACACCCCGAGTCACCTTCAGCAGACTGCCTAATCTAAAAAACATTCTTGTGCATAAATATCAAGCCTCTGATGCTCCTAAACCACTGTTTGGATCCTTCCCTTGTAAGAGACCCCGTTGCAAAACTTGCGGTATGCATCCACCTACCACTACCTATAGCAGCCTTACTACTGGTGAAACCTACCCCATAATAGGTCATGCAACTTGTACAACCACTCATCTCATTTACCAGCTCACCTGCGTCCACTGTCAAAGTTCCTACATTGGCCTGACCTCAAACTCATTATCCATCAGAATGAATGGTCACAGACAAACAGTTTAATCCCAAAACCTGGCCTCCCTGTTGCTCACCATGCCAGTACTCACAACACCCGTGACCTTAATAACTGCTTCACACTTCCAGACACTACCTCCCAATCTGAACTCCGCAGGTGGGAATTGGCATATCAACACATCCTGCAGACTAGACATCCCCCAGGCCTTAATTTCCGTTAACATCGTCCATCCTCACCATATACACCCACCACTGGCCAGTACAATAGTTTCATATACTTTTCAAAAATTTTCATTAATATTTTTATTTATTTATATTTATTTATATTTTTTATAACTACTATTTTTGCAACCATTTTAATCTTATACTCGCGGTTATTTTATCGTTGCTCCCGCTGAAAGACAATAACAGTATTTCAGATATGGTTTAATTGATTACATGAATGAACAGTACATCTGCAGCAATCAAGGAGTTTTTCAAAAATAGAAAGCTAGGTTTTTCATTAACATGGTACGTAGTTTTCAACTACGTCTTATTGGTATTCTGTTAACTAGAACAGTTATACAATAAGCCAAGTTGCATCTAGAAATATTAGAAATATGAGCCAACGGAGTAAATAAATAATACAACTGCAAAATTACGGAATTTTTTCCTTGCTTATTTTTATATCTCTAATAGACCTAATTAGTTTCCATCCATCTGAAATTCAGTATTGGTCAAAGACCTAAACCATTGACTGATGGGACAACATCCTTCTGAAGTTCTCTTTCTTAACAGAGTCAAATCTCTAGTTACATGTTCAAAGTTTTACTACACCAACAAAATCAGCTAAAAACTGTGAATCCACAGATATGTACAAGAAACCTCACAAAAAGTATCTGGAATACAAGATGCTTTTAAGTAATGGATTTGAGATATCAGATAAAAAATACTTTTGGAAATGGTTTTTGAAATACAAGATACAAAATATGTATTTTCAAAACACTTTATTAAAATAAAATACTTTTTTATATAATTTATTTTTATTTTGAAACATGTTTGTTCATCTACAATGCACAAGATGTTCTTTCAAGTTTTAAATGAGACTTAAGTAAGTCATAATCAGTTCATCAAAAAACTGATCACTCATTATGATTCGCTCCACAAACTCAACAAACAGGTGTTATATTTAAAAAAGAAAAGAAAAAAAGGACATTATTGATGGATAAGCATTTAAAATTTTTGGGAAGTTGTCCTTCTTACTTAAGTATTGAAGTGTTTTTAAACCAGCAATGCTGCCAGTAGACTGGTCACCACTAGTGGCATTAGCAGTAGAGGAACGAGAATCCTCTAAAAATATTTAATAAGATTAATCTTTTGTCTTTTCTTTTATGACCTCTGCATTGCTCTTAAAAGCCTTTGATTTTTCAGATCGATTGATTTTCTGTGTTTCAGTTAGGATCATTTTTTTACATGTTTTTTAAACACTTTTGGTGGCAATTTCATTTTAAAAATGGATGGGGTACTGCATCATTTTCTGCAGGCTCAAATGACAAACTTTTTTAACATTTATTTAGAGTTTCTTCAATGATATCTGACAAAATGCCGCAGTATTTGAGATTTTCCATTTTAAGAAATTAACCATATGCTGGATTCTCATTAGTTCAGGTAGTAAATAACTGTATTAGGCATGTTTATCCCCTTACAGACTTTAATAGCTTCTGCTAATGGCTTTGAACGGTTGTTGTTGTTGTTGTTGTTGTTGGTGGTGGTGGTGGTGGTGCTTAAGGGGGCGTCGATCACGGAGTCATTAGCGCCCTTGAACAGTTGATATATTCACATAAAAAATGTATTTCATGGTCCTTAAAAGCAGGTATTTTAAGGATTTTCATGGCTTCGTTAAGATGCTCCAGCACTACTAAAAGGTCTTTTATGGAATAACTATTAGAATTTCATCAGGTTGTGCATGGAGAAATTCCCTATCAATTACGAGTATGTTTTACACGCTTTCGGTGATATAAAAAATAAATTCCAAGGTGCCTGGCACTTGTGTGTATAGCCATTGTGCATCTGCTATAATTATCCTACAGAGAGTAAGTTATTTACGAATTATTACGATTAATATTTATTCATGGCAAGTAGTTATTTTAATGTTTCAGAACTAGTGAAATAACAGACTGTTATATTGTAAACCGGACAACTCCTACTATAGGTAGTAATACAGTAACCTCAAGAAACGGAGTTCAAACTAAAGATTTAATTAGATAACATACATAACAAATTTAAATTTTTAAATAACTTATACCACAATGTTTATCTATAGTATTCTTAATAAATCAACTACCAAGGTTTCAGCAATCTGTAAATCAATAAAACCTGTGTTAAGGAAGAGAATCTATCTTACAACAATGACGCCAATTTGAAGCTTATTTTTATGGGTGAATATAAATAATGCCTCTTCCTAACAATAACACCAAAAACAGAAATAAATATGAACTATTTCACAGTTGCAACACTGTAAAAAAGCTTCTCAGGATTCTAGTCGCTTTAAAGTAAAGTCGACTGGTGACGTTTCGAGAGCTGGCACTGTTCCCATTTTCAAGCCTCACTTAACTTACTGAAGCCTGCCGCACAGTAGTCTATTATATAGGGCCACCAACCAGGAGCGGAGGGGTGTTCGCGTGGAAGGGGGGTCTAGATGGGCAGGGCCTACTTGATGACGCCATGATTTGATCACTATTAAACCCTAGATTCGGTCCCATGTGCCTTGCAATTATCTAATAACCAGCTTCCATGCTTGGCTTAAGCTGAGTCCCTGATCCTGATTTATTTTATTATTATTAAGACTAATTTTAATAGCCTCCTTCACCACACTCTCCCTAAAGTTATATGCATGGCATTTTGTTGTAGCCAATATCAATGGCGTGTTCAACTATAGCAGAGTTTTCTTTCTGGCCCAGTTTAAAATATCCGATATGTTCTTTGCGTCTTTCATCGATCGTCCTCAAAGTTTGTCCTATATTAGAAGTACCATACTCGCAAGGAATTTTGTAGACCACAGGTGCCCGGAGATTGAGACCACCCTTTGTGGTTAGTAGTAGCTGCCCAATCTTGGGTGGAGACCGAAAGACAGAGCAGATGCGCTGTTTGTTGAGCAGCCTAGATATTTTTGAAGTCACTGCTCCACAGTAAGGCTAGAAGTCACACAGTTTGTCACGATCTCTGGCATCTGTTTTGGTTTTGTTTTTTCTTCTAATGATTGCAGGTCAGATTTCCTTAGAGCCATAGCCATTGGCACGAAACATGCGTTCTAAGAGTAATAGCTATTCCTCATCGTCAGACACTGTCATTGCCCTATGGACAAGAGTATTCAGCACTCTGCACTTCTGCAGAGGATGGTGGAAGATTAGAGTATTAAGATAGCGTTCAGTGTGCTTAGGTTTTCTATAAACACTGTGCCCTAATCTTCCGTTTAGCTTCCATCGCACTAGCACATCTAGAAAAGGTAGCATTCCATCCTTTTCGATTTCTGCTGTGAATTTGATATTGGGCTGAATCTTGTTAAGATGATTCACAAATTCATTTAGGGCCAGCATCCCAAGAGGCCACATGATGAATGTATCGTTGACCTATCTGTAAAAAAAATTAGTCTTTAAAGGGGCTACATGTTCAAAATGTTCCGTATAGAAATTAGTTACTGATAGAGATAATGGGGACCCCATGGCCATGCCATTCATTTGCTCATAGTATTTACTCTGGTACACAAAGTAAGTGGACGTGAGGGTGTCTCTAAACAACTCCACAAGTTTTCAATCAAAATGTTCACTAAGACGTTCAACCATTTCTCTTAAAGGCACCCGCGTAAGCAACGATATAACGTACAAACTGACTATAAGACTGCCACATCCTAATTTCATTGTTTTAAACATGTCGGCAGATTCTTGGCAGGGTGTGCACATTGATCAACAAACGGACTTAACAGACGTGCGAGATGTTTGGCCAACCTGTATGGCACAGACTATCAGCCGCATTGGAATATGCTCTTTATATATTTTCGGTAAGCCATACAATGTTGAAGATCTTGGGGCTTAAACCATTAAATTTTTTGCCATTTCTTCTGCCAATTCAGTGTCTTTTATTAGAATGTTTGTTTTCCTGGCTGTTTATGCCGTGTGGTCATGCGAAAACCAAACAATATGCTTCATCATCTAAAACTTCACAAATCTTCTGGTGTGGTGGTCAAGATTGACAGTTGAGTTTCCCATGTCAGCTGGTAAAACCAGGATATCGTTCTCGTAAAACACGTAAGGTGGCATGTTCAGCTTCAGTGATATTGGGCTTAGGTAGTTTGGCCCTCATCAGGATGTGCATCGTTTCTCTGCATACTTCTTCTGCTGCAACCGTTGGAATATTACAAACTGCTTGTTCCACTCCGCTGACGATGTTCATAATAGGGTAGGAATGTGGAGCCGGTGCGAAGTTCAATCATTTCTTCAGGGCTGAGACAGCACCTTCATTAATTTCTTTCCCCAACAAATTAATCCCGGTTCGCCTATCTTCCGTTAGCCGGGTGTTGTGCCGATCATGTGGCAGGTGGTTGAATTTGCAGCAATGCTTGCACTTGGCCATTCTCAATGTAGAATTTTTCTGTCCTGTGGTGAAGTTGTCGACCCACTCCCAATCCATCGGTAAGAGGACTGCTGCTAATAGATGGCATCCAGTAAGTTCCCAAACAATTTTAACAAGGTCACGGTGAGTTTGATGAATACCCTCCCTCACAATCGTGTTCTAAGTGTCGTCGCTCTTCCTGTATATGTTCGTTGTCAGGCACTGCCTTTGCCCACTCCGCACTTCTGGGAAAGATGGTGGAAGCTTAGAGCATTAAGGCAGTGATCAGACTACTGTGTGGCAGGCTTCAGTAAGTTAAGCAGGGCTTGACAATGGGAGCTCTTAAAACATCGCCAGTCGACCTTACTTTAATGCAGCTAGAATTCTGAGAGGTTATTCTACACCGAAAAAACAGTTCACAATGTAAAGATTTTAAAGAAATTTAGTCTGCAAAATTTAGCTAGTGGTATAGTAAATAGGCCTTTGTGAGCAGCCTTCCCACAGGCAGCTAATGAACACAGTCCCTGCCAGGTGAAATCTTATTTGGTATATACCTACTTAAATAAAATAAAAATTAACATGATTTGTTTATTTATTTACTGATATTTCAATTCCATTGTCCTTGATTATGATTCAATAATAAAATTCTGACTTTGTCACACCAAACATAATTTGACATGTAAAAAATTAACATGGAGAATAGACATAGGCGGGTGGAGGTTTGTTTATGGTTTTCATAATTTGCTACAGTGAAGGCACACAAAGGTAACTAAATCATTCAACCTTGTCCTTTGATATAAGTTAATGATTTTTATGAATACATTTTGTTGTTGTCTTTGGTGCTGTAACATAAAAAAATTGTATAAATAGTATTTCCAAAATGAAAATAGTTATTTTGTATCTTGTATCTGTATTTCAATTACTTGTGTCTCAACTAGTGTTGCAAATTGAAAAAAAGTTTTTTTCAGATTTGTGAAAAAAAAAACATGAAAAAACCTAGCACCCTTGTTTTTTTTTTTCAGAAAACAACATATTTGATGAATTATAGTTGTATTTATGGAACTTACATTTTACATGTGTGTTTTAAATCTTACTAAATCATGTAATGTCTTACATAATGATGCATAAATGTATCTATATAGGTAACATAATTTTTTATTCATCCTCTATGTCGGTACCACATTCACTAGTATCAGTACTACCAACACTAGTTCGATCGGAGTTGGAATTTTCTGTTTCTTCTTCTGTCTCCTCAAGATCCATAACTTCAGAAATAGTTACATTTTCTTTTACTGGTTGTATTGTATGCAAAGGCTTTTGAGATTGCAATTTTAAATTGTGAGCAAAGTACATACTGTGCACAAAGACTGCATTGGTAGTTCTGTATTATGGTCTTTTAAGTTTGAATTTAAATCTATTATCATACAAAATAGGAGCTTTATTTGTTTTCAATTGTTGGTTTACGCCAACGGTTGCAAGGAAATGATTCATAATTACTGACAATGACTCAGTATCACTATACGCTGTGAGTTTAACAAGTATATGAATATAAGGAAAGCACAATAAGTAATAAAAAGAGGCAAAAAACCATAGATAAATTTAAAATTCCTATTTTTTTGAAAAGTTTTGTAGGTCTACAGATAAATTTGTAGGGCCTGGCAGCACTAGTTCAAATAGTGAGTATCAATCCAAACAACGGAGAACAGGGATTCCTTCTCATGCAACCTAGCCTTTTCAGGAAGTCCCCATTCGTAAAAGAAAACTTCAGTCAATGTTGCCAATATTTTTGTATTTTTTTTTTTCCCTACTGAACCAGAAAAATATAATAGATTTAAAAATTAAGATAAGTACTTAGTATAAACTCTAAAACAGTCATATTAAATGATAAATGGCTTAAAAATTTGAAATTTAGTAGTTATGAAAAAAAACATGTCCCAGAAAAAACCCAGTTTTTTTCATTTTTTTTAAGTCAGAAAAAAAACTTTTTTTTTTAAATACAAAATTAGTCTCAACTGAGTCACATCTCTATTAATGCATTCGATTGGCTGTTTTCAGTGGGTGTAAAATCCATAAAATAAGGGATGAGTAATCTAATTTGTGTAGTTTAGTGTACTACAGCTGTTACTGAAAAATAAACTTTATGATATCTAGATAACCAGGAATATTAATATAATCTATATTTCTTAGAATATGAATTTTGTATTAAATGATAAAAACAGAAAAATGTGAAAATTCATTTTGAATATTATTTCATTGCTTATAACATTCTTTGTCAGTAATGATTATTAGACCATACATTAGTGAATTGAGTCTACAAACTTAATTTACTCTTAATTACATTATAGATTTTATAATCCTCTCCATTTTAAAACAATTAACAAGACTATATTAATATATGCTCAATAAAAATAATATAAGCAGGTACATAACTCAAACATTTTTGTGAAACTTTCAGGATGAATTACACAAAGATCTGAAGAAAATAAAATAATTTTTATACAATATTATTTTTGATTAAATTAAGTATTTGTTTGGAACAAGGAGATAAAAATATTTTGCAATATGTATTCAATATGTATTGAAAGGAGCTTTAGTATCACTGTCGTATCTCACTTGATTAAAATAAACATTTCCTATACAAAACATAGAAGCTAATTGATAACATTTAGACAATATCACAAATTCCCATCTTCAACCATGCTGCTATGTCTAGATCGTACTAGATTGAAACTTCCAGATCGGCTGGCCAAAGCTTCAGTCCGGACAGTAACATTCTCCAACATGCTATCAACTAAAGCACTGCTATCAATTAAGTCACTAACTTCACTCATAGTAATGGTTTCTGGTGAATTTACACTTTCAACATCATTTTTGATTTTTGTAGTACTTGTACTTAATGGGTCAACCTTACTACACCCTGAAGGTTTGTGTATAACACTGTGTTTATGGTTTTCTGCTTTCACAACAAAATTCAATCCAGGAAAAGTTGCTGAAGTTTCATGATGTATGCTACCTTCAGACAGAATTTTATACTGATGTGCTTCACCTTCACCCACACAATTTTCACTTATTTTCTGACAAACACTATCCTCATTTAAAACAGAAGTAAACAGTTTCAGATCACTATTTACCACATCATTAGACAGTTCCCCATATGAAATATTGTTTTCAACATGCACAGAGACCTCATTAATTTTATTCACGGTACTGCTTACTCTGTCCAGTCCAGTAATTAAGTGAGCTTGTTGCAGAATATCATCATCATCAGAGCATACGGGTGCTGGACCATGAGCTTGCCAACTCTGTAAAAATTTCTTCTGCCCATCATCAGCTAACCTCTCTGCTTTAGGTTCTTGACTTTCAGCAACAGGTTTTCTAGAATTAAGAATTGGCTCAGAGCCTACATGTCCAAGGCTGCCCCCAACTCGTTGTTTATGCACATTTGAAACAGATGTTTGCGATATATCCTCTACTTTGTTCATTTCATGGTACTCATCTAGTCCCTTGTCTAAAGAGTAGCTGAGACTATTTGGAGCAGTTGTCAAGTCATTCCTGAAGTCAGATGTGACATGATTGCGAACAGAGCTCACATCAATACCTGTCCGTGTCTGAAATTGAAGTTCCGTACTTCCCATTGATTTTGACGCTCTATGTCCTTTTACAAAAGGTTTTGAGGTTTTATCATAAACAGCTTTCCGAAAGACAGTTTGAACACTGCCAACTGGACTCATATTCTGAGAAGAACTCCTCATGTCCAATGAAGAACCTGACAGGGTACGTTGATAAGCACCAAAGCTGTAACACCAAATATAAACATACTTAAATATTTAAAACGTAATTATGCCCTAGAAATTGCAATTACTGAAACTTACAGATTGATGATTTTGGAGATAAGAAGGTATCATCAACCATTTATTTTTAACTTAATATTTAAAAACCTTAATTTCTTATAAGCAACTAATAAATATACCTAACACTATCTGCTACCCCAAAATTAATGCAGGATTTTTTTAAAGGAAGTTTTATTCATTAATTAACTAAAATATTATGTTATCTCAAAGAGTAAACATTGCCATTATGTCTGATACTGCTACCAACAGCACTGCTGACAGTAGCATTTACTTTTCACAAATTTTTCAATTCTATTTTCAAGTAATTCTCACTCCATTTCATCCATAACTATCTGAATTTCTAATTTTAATTCAGAAATCATTCTTGAGACTTATGAATCTTCAGAGGAAATAGTAGAATTATATCAGACACATGACCTTAATGGTCAATTTCAATCACCTCTGCATGAGATGAGTCAGACATGAAATTCTGCTGTATGAGAAATTGTGCCAACTGCTGAAGCCACATTGTCCAAATACAATGATTTTCTTAAAGTCATCTTCTACTTGATGGTTATCCAGCCCATATTTAAATCTTGGTACATTAAATGGTCGCTTCACCTCAGTCCTAAAGTCAGTTGAATCTTCAATGAGTGCAGAAAATGTCTATCTTCAAAATCTGCTGCATATTGCTTCTCAAAATGCCCATTTCCAAAGAAAAATAGTGAACTGACATTTCAGGACAGTAGCCGTAATTGTGCCCATCACAACAATGTAATCACCGAACTGGCTAATTCTTCTGTTGTTCAAAACTGTTCCTATTACTGAAGTTTCTGAACCAGAATTTGAGCAGTCATTTCATCTGGTGAACTACTACAACTGAAAATAACATGTAATTTTCACAGTCTCTTCAAAACTTCCCCCACACTTGTTATAAATTTTAATAACAATTACACTGGCTTCATTGTACATGACTTCATATCAATCAACCACAATATGCTTACTTCATTAGGAGACTTCATAAACTACTGCCAACTCAGCAAAATGAAAATAGTAACCAATTTAAAACCTGCATTACTTTTGTGACACCCCATATTTCAATTCTGCAAGATGGCACTTTATACTAAATGTTGGTAATCTTATCTCAACTGTAATGCTACAATAAAGACATAATATTTTATAATTGTGAGTCCATAATACCCTATTAGTTTTAATGAAATACAAAGCTAATGGTATACTATCAAATAATCTTCAGTGTTATCTAAATGCTTGTTTAAATTTTAATATATAACTGAGGACACAGATCAATGTAATCATTAAAATTAAATACACATGAAACAACAAATACTGTCTTATTTCATTAAAACTAGCAATATCTTGGAAATAGTGGCAAATAGTATATAAAATGATTATTAGCCCCCACAATCAAGTATAGATTTTTGCATTATTAATTTTTATATGCAAACTATTTCAAACCTCAATGATATTTCAATGCATTGAAATTTATTGTTTTTTAAATATTAGGGATGGAATCTGTAGCTACAGAACACAGAATAGACGTAAGGATTTTGAATGATATAATTAATCTGCTTTCAATGGTTTACCATTATAGACAAAAAGAGAGATGTGTCAATTTCTGAAATTGGATTTAGATAAAAATTAAACCATATCTACAGTGATGGTAGCATTTTGACGCACACATATTAACAACATTTCTGAGAGCAAATACTATTTTATGCAGAAGCCTAAATACAACTGATGTATTTGTAACACAAAAATGTAACTTTGTACTGGTGCTACTATAAATGTAACTTATTTTAAGATTTATTAATCTTGGAACTAATTGGAATAGAGCCCATAAGCCACAAAAATCACGAAGGCGGATAATTTGCTTTGCAAACCTTAAATTAACCAAATTATTTTCTTTTGTTAACAATAAATACTGAAAATTGTTTTTGTTATTTATTAATATTGCCACATAGGTCAGTCCACTAAGAAATTTTTGTGTGTGTGCAAACAGGTGTTTTTTTTTTTTTTTGAAACTAGATTATTCTTTCGAATATAAAATTCATCACAGCAAATCAAGTGTACATATAGAGGTTTTCCGTAAAATCCATGTGCTAATTACTTTACTTTAAGGTTTATCCAAACAAACAACTTACCTAAACTTATTTTAATAAATAAACTATTTACTTAAACTTTACCAAGTACGAATGAAGTCGTCATGTATGCGATGTGATGCGATGCTTCATACTAGTGTTCGATTGTACCGAAAGTAACGAGTAACGATTTGAAAGTAACGCGTATTGATTGGTTTAGTAACGAATACATACGGGTACAGAATTTCTCGTTATTTTTACAGCTCTATTGTGCTTATTTTCTATCGAATATTAATTATTACATGAATATTTTGATTTAATTTTTCACTTGCCAGGTATTTATGTGACCACTGAAATATTTCAATCAGAAAAGTATGAGACACTTGTATGAAACAAGTTTTGAAAGCAAGTGTTGATAATCTGAACTTCAATTATCGAAATATTTTTTTAAATATGTTTTAACAAGTTATGCACCATTTAGCAGAAGTGTTAACGTTGTTTCTATTTACATATTTACAGTATAGAACATCTTTGCACATGTTTTGTTCGAAAATTCCACTAACAAAGAACTAGGTGTAACGAGTTTGACACCTTGTGTTTGTTATTGTATTATTGCCACAATATCCTTGTGACCAACAACACATTGGCTATAATACTGAATGTATGTTTTAATAGAGATGTGACAATTCTTTCTGTGTGCTGGTAGTTTTGAGTTTCATGGAGTGCTGTATTAGTAAGTTGTGTTGACTTCAGTATCTTGTACAAAATTATATGCATATAATGGCATTGTGTTCATCTTATAAAAGGATGCATAAGTGTTTCCAAAATGAATTAGAAGAAAATTCTCTTGCTTGGGGTACGTGAAATTATAAAGTACATAATGTAATTTTAAATTCAAAATAAAAACTATAAAAACTGAAACTACACAAATCAGACAGCTGAACAACTACTTTTAGTAACAAAGTATTAATTATTAACATTTAAAAACACCAGCAGTAAGTTAATGACAGCACATGTGAAATAAAATGTATTATGAAACAGACTTAATCTGTGTGGTGATTTAAACTCCAGTTGCCCACTAATCAAACCATCACTTTAACCACAAGGCTATAGCAACAACTGGATATAAATCCTATGATACTATTGTATAAACATGAATCAAATCTTTGAGAAATTTTGAGGCCAATTTTCTTGAAAACGCTCGAGTGAGTGAACGTTTACTTTCCCTATCTTCTTATTTTATTAACAGACTTCAAAAAAAGGAGGAGGTTCTGAATTCGTCTGTATTTTTTTTTTTGTATGTATGTTCAGCGATATCTTCGCAATTTTTGAACCAATTTAAATGATTTTTTTTTAGTGGATAGTGCATACCTCCAAAGTGGTCCCATATGAATTTCATTGAGAAACCACCCCTTCTACCCCCTTCCATCCCTTAATTTTTATACAAATCCATATTTTTTATTTGATCTAGATGAAACTTTGGACATATATAGCCAAAAATAAAGAGAAAAATACTGTCAACTTTTGGTTTAAAAATACTGAACCCCTCTCCCCTTATCCACCACCTTAATTTTTGCCAATTTTCTTTATTCAAAGCTACAGTCGACACCATTTAACTGATCTCCATTTAAGTTGGCAATTACATGTAGTATTTCATGGAGAAGGTTTATGACCAAAAAAATACAAATAAAAAACCACGCCTCTCCCCTTTACACCCCTTAATTTTATAGAAACCTACATTTCTTATCTGATTTTTATTGAACTTTGCCCATGTATACTTTAAAACAGAGAGAAAAATCCTGTCAACATTTGGTCTTCCAAAGCTTAACCCCCCCCCCTCCTTCCACCCCTTTCTTCTTCTTCCATCGTTGTGCTCAACTCAGGAGCGCGAGTGAACTTATTTAGCAGATGTGTTTTTCTTCCACCCCTTTAATTACTGTCAATGTTCTTCATAAAAAGCTACACTCGACACCGTTTGACCGATTATCATCAAAGTTGGCATATATATGTAATTTTTCATGGAGAATCTGACCAAAAAATAAATAAATAAAAAACCACCCCTCTCCCCTTTATATCCCTTAATTTTTAAACAAACTCACATTTTTTATGCGATTTCGATGAAACTTTGGACATATATAGTCAAAAATAAAGAGAAAAATACTGTCAACTTTTGGTTTTAAAAAACTGAAGCCCTCTCCCCCTATCCACCCCCTAAATTTTTACCAATGTTCTTCATACAAAGCTACAGTTGACACCATTTAACTGGTCTCCATTAAAGTTGGCATATACATGTAATTTTTCATGGAGAAGGTTTCTGACGAAAAAAAAAATGAATAAAAAGACCACCCCATGTCTCCCTTTACACCCCTTAATTTTATAGAAACCTACATTTCTTATCTAATTTTTATTGAACTTTGCCCATGTATACTTTAAAACAAAGAGAAAAATACTGTCAACACTTGGTCTGCCAAAGATCAACCCTCTCCCTCCTCCCACCCCTTTAATAATTGTCAATGTTCTTCATAAAAAGCTACACTCGACACTGTTTGACCGATTACAATGAAAGTTGGTGCTTATATGTATTTTTTCACGAAGAAGGTGTCTCACCAAAAGATCTAAAAACCACCCCCTCTCCCCATTAAACAGCTTAATTTTATACACTACCACAGTATTTATCCGGTTTAGACAGAACTTAGCAAATTTTTACTATAAAACAAAGAGAGTTTGCAAAAACTGAACCACTCTCCCTGTTTCCACCCACTTGATTTTTGTCAATTTCGTTTTAGAAAGCTACAGTTGGCACAATTTCACTGATCTTTATTAAAGTTGGCACATACATATGTAATTTTTTATGGATAAGATTTCTGAGCAAAAAAAAATAAATAAAAAAATAAAAACTAAAAAAATAAAAAAATAAAAAAACTACCCTCTCCCCTCTCCTTATACAAAGCTACCATTTCTTTCTGATTTTGAAGGAAGTAAGCACATGTATACCGCAAAACAAATAGAAATATACTGTCTACATTTCGTTTTGAGAGTGAAAACTCCGCTCCTTCCTTTCCATCCTTTTATCTACAGTTTCTATCCAATTCTGAAGGAAATTTGCACACATATACTTTAAAACATACAGAACAATTGTGTTTAAATTAGGTTACAGGATCCCAACCCCTCTTTTTTTTTTTTTTTTTTTTTTTTTTTTTGTAACAGTTTAACGTCCCTTTTTAACGACGTGGTCTTTAGAGACGTGAAAGGATGGGGGCAAGGAATGGGAAGGAATTCGGCCATGGCCTTTTTTTGAAGGAAGCATCCCGGCATTCACCTGGAGTGATTTGGGGAAACCATGGAAAACCCAAATCTGGATGCCCAGACGGGGATTCGAACCGCCGTCCTCCCGAATGCGAGGCCAGAACGCTATCCGTTACACCACCACGCTCGGTCCCAACCCCTCTTCCCTTCTACCCCCACCCCTCCTAATTTCTAATGTTCTTTATAAATACCCACAGTTTCTATCAGATTTCGATGGAACACTGCACATATATAGTTGAAAACAAAGAGAAACATTCTATTTACAAAACCCAACCGCTCACTCCCATACCCCATTTAATTTTTGCAAATGTTCTTTAAACAAAGCTACAGTTTTTAACTGGTTTCGATGGAACTTTGCACATGTATACATTAAAACAAAGAGAAAAATACTGTCCACACTAGCTTTACAAAAACCAAACTACTCTTCACCTCCACACCCCTTAATTGTTTTTTTATACATACCTACAATTTTTACATGTTATCAATAGAAATTTACAAACGTATACTTTAAATCAATCAGAAAAGACAGTCTACAAAAGCCCAATCCCTCTTTCCCTTTACACTCACCCCTTTTAATTTCCAATATTCTTTACAAAAATCCACAGTTTTAAATCCCGTCAAAATCAATTAAGCTATTTTTAAGTCATGGCATAATATGTATAAAATAAATGTGTCATAATGTCTCAACATGTACTTCAGATTTCAACTTGGATCCCAAGCTTTCACATTGTGAAAACCAATTAAAAATCTATATTTTCTGTGTGCTGCCGGAGAAAACAGATCTATTCCAGAGACATGTTTCTGTATGTGGGGTGTATTAATGCCCAGATGTTACGTGTTTCGGTTATCGACCAGCAGCTTTAACAAATGTTATGATATGATCAAAACATAGCCTGGACCAAAATGTATACTGACATTCCTTAGAACAACACCCATTTTTTTTTAACTGCTTTACGTCTCTCAACAGCGAGGTCTTTAGAGACAGGAAAGGATGGGGGGCAAGGAATGAGAAGGAATTCGGCCATGGCCTATTGAAGGAAGCATCCCGGCATTTGCCTGGAGTGATTTGGGAAACCATGGAAAACCCAAATCTGGATGCCCGGACGGGGATTCGAACCACCGTCCTCCCGAATGCAAGGCGAGAACGCTAACCGTTACACCGCCACGCTCGGTAACAACACCCAATTCACCCCATTCTGGAAGTTGTTGTGGTATATAAAGACAGAATTCTTCTTTGAAAGCAAGCGCTTTAATCCCTGAGCTACCAGGAAGTTCACAAAATGGGAACGGTTGTTGCATATTTAAAATACAAAACAAACTATAATACCACTAAAAATTTAAAAATAAAATAATTGTTTAAAAAAACATAAAACATGCCTTCAAAAAAAGCAGTAAAAATTTTAAAATAACTTTATTCCTTGCTTAGGAGAAAGTAAATCTAAATGGACAATATTTTACATTACTGTCATTGAAATTTTTACATTGATTAATTATTTTTGGAGTCAGTGCCAGCAAAATCAAGAAAAACAAAAAGATAAAAACAATAATACATAAAAAAATCCTGTTACTGCTTACCTGCAATTAATGCTAGAAACATGTTTCAACAAAACTGAAACATACAGATGATACACCAATATTATACTAACTGTAAATCGATTACTGAATGATGCAGCCCACCAACTGACCCTGTAGCGCCAGAGATATGCCTGGATGACCAATAAGGCCAAGCCACAGATTAAAATACTGTTAATTTGTTTCCCTAAGCTGTCTCCCGCAATAACACTATCTGCCTCATGACATGCTGTAAAATATTGGGAATTTTTGTTCGCACTCCCCGTTTCACCTCTAACACAAAAAGAAGTTCAGTAATTCGATCTTCGTGATGTGACAGCTGGCACCGACTCCAAAAATAAATAATTTATGTAAAAATTTCAATGACAGTAATGTAATATATTGTCAATTTAGATTTACTTTCTCCTAAGCAAGGAATAAAGTTATTTTAAAATTTTTAGTGAATTTTTTTGAAGGCGTTCTTATGTTTTTTTAAACAATTATTTTGGGTAGTAAATGGACAAGTCAACAAAATTTCATCACAATCAGTACCTTCTACTCCCACCAAAGGTGTTAATCTGTACTTTATTTCAATTTATCACTCACTGGCTATTATTTCATACTTTCCCGAAGTAAAGAACAGTTGCCCTAACTTTTCTTAGTTAAGTCCTACTTTGATGTAGATTTCACGTCACTCATCTACATCTTACTGTTCTTTAATTTCATTTCTAAATGCGTGTCACAAAGGTTACATATGCAGTGTTTCAAATGTACTTCTTACGCCTTTAATCTGTTATCATTCTCATCAAAATAATTTCTCGAATTGTCCTAGGATGTGTAAATTGCCCACCATCAATTTTACCTATGTCATTAGAAATTCTCAAAACCACTTACTATGTCTCAGTGTGTGAAATGGAACTCTAACAAAACTAATTTTTTCCTTAGTAACCAGAAAACTGAAATTTTATGTGAAGTAACTACAAGGAATTTATGGATGAATTCAGAAAAGCATCAGAATTATTTTACTTAATTCTCCCAGTAATTTATACCTCAGACTAAACAACCCATTCAATATACCTCAATTGGTACAAAACATCCCATAAAGGAAAGAGCATAAAAACAAACTATATTATAAACTTTCAAGGAGTGTCCTACATTTGACTGAAGAATCATAAATGCATAAACCACCATCAACATTTTGTCTTTTTAACTGAAGTAATCCAGCAGTATTTACTAGAAAACTATTAACTTCTGGCATTAAGTTAATTCTCTCTCTTCCCACTCAAATTTCTCATAAAAGACAATGTCTGTGTGACAATTACATTTTACATTCATCAATATAAACTAAAATTGCATATGAAATAAATCACTAATATAGCTAGAATAAACCTGTTCTACCTGTTTGGTCCAGGATTAAGTTGTAGTAGAGTAGCCAGGTTTGGAAGGGTTGCTCTTAGATCTTGAGTTGGTAACCCACAATACCATCTAAGCTGAGCAATATTTTTATTTAGCAAGTACACACCATAATTAAACTGAAGTCTATCCTTCCCTCTCGAATAAAGTGGAAATCTGGAAAATTGACATAAGGAATTTCGATAATTGGAGAAAGTGCACCAAAATATGTACAGGAAAGTGAAAACTTTTCAAAATAGTAAACATTCTTCTCAAAAAGAGTTCTTCTGAAAACAGAATTTCACACAACTTGTACATAAGGAACTATAAAAACAGCATTTACATTATCATAACTATGCTGTGTGTTACAGTAAAAAAAAGTACTAGCCTACTATTTCTACAGGTTTTACAGACAGACAAAAATTTCTTATTCAGTAACACTACATTTGTGTTGAATATAGGATGTTATAATTGTAAGCAACAGCGTATTATAATTTTAACCTTAACCTAAATATATACCACTTACTACCTACCATACCTACTTACAGTTAAGAAAGAAGCACAGTCATTGAAATATTATTAAATGCCTCAGCACACTACAAGAATTGCATTGTTGACTGTAAATACGAATAGTCAGGGAAGGTATGGATATACATATACCGAAGCGGATAATAAATGGGGAGGATGATCCACCGTGGTACACATGCGAAGTCAAAAGATTACTCAAAAAACAAAGGAGGATACACGCACGCTCAAGAAGGAAGAGGTGTCGCAGTGATTTAGAAACCTTAGCTGAGTTAAGAGGATGTATTAAGAATGTAAAGCGTGAGGCCTTCAACGATTTTCATTCCAACTCTCTCTCTAAGAGTCTCACAGAAAACCCAAAGAAATTCTGGTCGTATGTACGAAAAGTCAATTGTACCAATAGCAATATACCAGCACTAATTCGTGAAAGTTCAGAGGTTAATGAAAGCCGCGATAAAGCTAACGTACTAAATACTGTATTCAAAAATTCATTTACTGATGAAAATAAGGATAGTGTTCCCGTTTGCCCACGCCGTGTCGAGTTGGTGATGGAATCATTACGGATAGATACTGCAGGTATCATAAAGCAATTAGAGCTCCTGAAGTGGGGGAAAGCACCGGGCTCAGATGGAATTCCAGTAAGAATATTTTCAGAATATGCGGCGGAAATCAGCCCATTTCTGTCTGATATATTCAATAAATCATTAGAAGAGCGAAAAGTACCTTCAGACTGGAAAATCGCGCAAGTAACTCCAATTTTCAAGAAAGGTGATCGAAGTGATCCTGGAAACTATTGTCCAATATTTATAACATCTGTTTGTAGTAGAGTTATGGAGCATATTATATGCTCGAACATTATGAAATTTCTAGACAATAATAACTTGCTTACAACAAATCAACACGGATTTAGGAAGAAAAGATCATGTGAAACACAGCTGGCCCTATTTACACACGACGTAATGAAAGTTACTGATGCAGGTTCACAAGTAGATGCCATTTTTTTTAGATTTTCAGAAAGCCTTTGACTCTGTGCCACACAACCGCCTATTAGCGAAGCTACGAGCGTACGGTATATCGGATCAGCTTTGCGAATGGATAAAGGATTTTCTAACTGGTCGGTCGCAGTATGTCGTCGTTGAAGGAGAAAGTTCTTCTAATTGAATAAAAGTTTCTCGGGAGTCCAGCCGGATGGTGTCATAAAACGACGTTTCGACAACCTGCTCGGTTGTCTTCATCAGGTCTATTTTAGATATTTCTTCTCGAAATCACAAACAGACTGGCTTCGCTGCCTCCGAAATTCGAATGTCGTGTATAGAGGGTTGCCAGGACGCCCAATCAGCGCGCAGGAACTGAGGGTATCAGTGTTGCGGACTGCGTATGGAGCCAAAATGGTCACCCATCCAAGCGCTGACCACGCTCACCGTTGCTTAACCAGTCTACCGCAAGCCGAGGGTATCAGTGTTGCGGACTGCGTATTGAGCCATACGCGGTCACCCATCCAAGCATTCGCCACGTTTAACGTTGCTTAACCTGTAGACGTAAGTGCGGGCAAACTATGTCCATGGCGTCAGTTTGCTTCTATTTGGCCTTGTTGGGAAGATTTTTGTTTTTTAAGACATAGATCCTTAATAATTGGTCTCCAGGCTTCACTTAAATACAGTCCACTGTCCCTATTGATGTTATTATTGTTAAGTTGAATTTCTAATGCTTCCCGAATTACCGAGTCCCAGAACGAAGAGACTCTGGCCAGCACCACCGTTTCATCAAACACTATTTTATGTTCTTCATCGAACGCATGTTCGGCTATTGCGGACTTTTCCACTTGCACCAGTCTCAAGTGTCGTTTGTGCTCGGTGATACGCTCGGCGATGGTTCTGATCGTCTGTCCAATATAAACTTTGCCGCATTCGCAAGGTATTGAATAAATTCCAAGAATTCTTAGGCCCAAATCATCCTTAACTGAGCGAAGCACATCACGTATCTTGGCGGGCGGCTGAAAAATGCTCTTTATACCAGAACGCGCCAAGAGCCTTCCAATCTTTCCGGACGTGTTGCCGGCATATGGCAGAAAGGCAAGAGATTTTGGTGGTTCAATCTGTTCATTTGGTGGTCTTGGTGGCTTCTGGATAAAAGCACACTCTATCTGTCGCCGAGAGTACCCGTTCTGATCAAAGACAGTCCTTAGATGTTTCAACTCCAGCGGTAAGCTCTCACGATCGGAAATGGCTCTCCCTCAGCGCACCAATGTGGTCAATACGGAGTGGCGTTGTGCTGGGTGGTGGTAACTGGTTGCACCCAAGTAACGTTCAGTGTGGGTAGGTTTACGGTACACATTATGTGCCAAAGATCCATCAAATTTGTGTTTGATTAAAATGTCCAAGAACGGGATGCACCCGTCCTTCTCAACTTCCATCATAAACCGTATTTTGGGATGGATCCCATTAAGATGGTCTAGAAATTCATCCAACGCTTCCATACCATGTGGCCACAGATAGAGCGTGCTTTTATCCAGAAGCCACCAAGACCACCGAATGAACAGATTGAACCTCCAAAATCTCTTGCCTTTCTGCCATATGCCAGCAACACGTCCGGAAAGATTGGAAGGCTCTTGGCGCGTTCTGGTATAAAGAGCATTTTTCGGCCGCCCACCAAGATACGTGATGTGCTTCGCTCGGTTAAGGATGATTTGGGCCTAAGAATTCCTGGAATTTATTCAATACCTTGCGAATGCGGCAAAGTTTATATTGGACAGACGATCAGAACCATCGCCGAGCGTATCACCGAGCACAAACGACACTTGAGACTGGTGCAAGTGGAAAAGTCCGCAATAGCCGAACATGCGTTCGATGAAGAACATAAAATAGTGTTTGATGAAACGGTGGTGCTGGCCAGAGTCTCTTCGTTCTGGGACTCGGTAATTCGGGAAGCATTAGAAATTCAACTTAACGATAATAACATCAATAGGGACAGTGGACTGTATTTAAGTGAAGCCTGGAGACCAATTATTAAGGATCTATGTCCTAAAAAACAAAAATCTTCCCAACAAGGCCAAATAGAAGCAAACTGACGCCATGGACATAGTTTGCCCGCACTTACGTCTACAGGTTAAGCAACGTTAAACGTGGCGAGTGCTTGGATGGGTGACCGCGTATGGCTCAATACGCAGTCCGCAACACTGATACCCTCGGCTTGCGGTAGACTGGTTAAGCAACGGTGAGCGTGGTCAGCGCTTGGATGGGTGACCATTTTGGTTCCATACACAGTCCGCAACACTGATACCCTCAGTTCCTGCGCGCTGATTGGGCGTCCTGACAACCCTCTATACACGACATTCGAATTTCGGAGGCAGTGAAGCCAGTCTGTTTGTGATTTCGAGAAGAAATATCTAAAATAGACCTGATGAAGACAACCGAGCAGGTTGTCGAAACGTCGTCGTTTTATGACACCATCCGGCTGGACTCCCGAGAAACTTTTATTGAATCAATACGCCGGGAAAGTCTCCATTTACATAATGTTCCTCTAGTCTAGATGTTACATCGGGGGTACCTCAAGGAAGTGTAATAGGACCACTTCTTTTTTTAATTTTTATAAATGATCTCGGAGACAAAGTGAAAAGCCTTTTTAGATTGTTTGCTGATGATGCGGTTATTTATAGGGAAGTAAGGAATTTGGTCGATTGCTTAGAAATTCAGCATGATCTGGATATTTTTTTGGCATGGTGCGCTGAGTGGCAACTTACGCTAAATTGTAAAAAGTGCAAGACAATGAGCATAACTAACAAAAAGAATCCAATTGTTCAGAAATACGAGTTAAACAATTCAGTTATTGATATGGTTGATTCTATGAAATATTTGGGAGTAACAGTACAAAAGAACATGAAATGGGACTAACACATTAATTCGTTGGTAGGTAGAGCTAATTCTAGGCTGCGATTCATAGGTCGAATCTTGAAAAATTGTAATGAACAAACAAAGGAGATAGCGTACAAATCTCTTGTGCGTCCACATTTGGACTATTGTTGTGCCATTTGGGATCCGTTCCGTAAGGGGTTTGGGATCCGTTCCGTAAGGGTTTGATCGAAAGTATAGAGAAAGTACAGAGAAGAGCCGCTCGATTCGTGACTGCTTGCTACAGTCCTTATGAAAGCGTCACAGAACTGATTAGTAGACTAGGCTGGGAGTCTCTGGTAGACAGACGATGCACGTTTCGTTTAAACTTATTGGTTAATATGCGTACTCCCACTTTCACTCACGAGTGTAGTGAAATACTTCGTCCACCAACCTATTTGAGCCGGAATGACAGGATAGATAAGATTAGAGAAATAAGGTGCCGCAATGATTCTTATATGAATTCTTTTTTCCCTCGTACCATTAGGGATTGGAATGCACAACAAAGAGATTAGCTTTGGTGCTGAGTACCCTCTGCCACCCACAATTTTGTGAATTTCAGAGTATATATGTAGATGTAGATGTAAAGCTGCAAATAATGAGACTTCCACTCATAAATACACTTCTTTGTAATTATACCAATTATAATTAGGGAATTTGGAAACTAATTAGTATCAATCATTGGAGCCTCTGATATAGCATTCCCACAAAGAAATAATATGAGAATCTGATTATTACAGCCATCTTTAACACTCCTACACTCCAGGACGAACAATTTATCCTCTACTAGTTAGCACAATTGCACACGGCAGTGGAGGTTCAGTCTCTTTACAGTTAGCTGGAGTGTCATCAGTCCTTGGGGCAGTAAACTTTATCATAAAAACTATTAAAATACGACCACCCAGAATATCTACAAATCAAATTTCTCTCTCTCTCTCTCTTTTATCAGTAGCTATTTCAGCTTTTTTAACTCTTGTATTGTTACATGCACATTATCATGAACTTCTTAATGAAGATCGGAGCACTGTTTATAAATTAAAGGGGGTAAACAAGAAATCCAATTACTTTCTCCAGAGGTTTTTGGAAATTTATGAGAGGTGTCTATCTTCAAGATTAGTTCCAATTAGTCAAAAATGAGTAAGCAAGAACAGGATAACAGAAGGTATAATATCCCTCACAGAAAGCATTAAAAAACTTACTATAGATTTTTAACCAAATTAATTAGAGAAGTAAAACATCCATACTAATATTATAAACGTGAAAGTAACTCCGTCTGTCTGTCTGTTACGTTTCTTGGGCTAAATGGCTACTCCAATCATGATGAAATTTGACAAGGAGATGCTATTTGACATTAGGATGGACATGGGATACCATATACTGTATAGATAAGAACACATTGTCATTAAATTATGAAAACTACCTAAACTGTGAAAGACAAACGCATAATATCTATATGTCATTGTAATGCGTAACATTAGAGAGCAATGGCAGCGTAGCACAGTGGTAACGTGCTTGCTTCTTAAGAAAACTCCCGTGTGGCTTCGGTTTCAAACACCACTGGAAGCAAAAATTTTTATGAATTGTTTTTAATAGTTTGAGCCAAGCCTAGGATTTTGTACAGGGTGCGCCAGAGAAACTTACTTATTTGAAAGGTCAATAAAAACAAAAGTACTTCAGTTATTGTTTTAAATTTTTTTTATTTGAGAATACAATATCCCAATTTTTTTTTCATGCAGTCTTGAAAATGACATCGGATAAATGGCGACCCCCATTGCGCATACACGAATGAAGTCAATTTTTGAAATTCGTATCCACTCTTTGCAGCATATCAATCGGTATGTTGGCAATGGCGTCGCGAATGTTGTTCTTGAGGTGTGCTATGGTCCGTGGTCGATCGACATAAACCAGGGATTTCAAATAACCCCATAAGAAGAAATCGCACGAAGTCAAATCTGGAGAGCGTGCCGGCCATTGGAGATCGCCTCTGAGAGAGATGAGGCGGTCGGGGAAATGTTGTCGCAACAATTTCATTGAGTCTCGTGCTGTGTGTGTTGTGGCTCCATCTTGCTGAAACTACACGTTCCTAACGTTCATTTCTTCGAGTGTTGGAAGAAAAAATTCCTCGATCATGTTCCTGTAATGAGCTCCATTCATGGTAACTGCGCGTTCGTTTTCTTCAAAAAAATAAGGACCAATTATTCCCATTACCGACATCGCACACCAGACAGTAACTCGCTCACAATTAAGTGGCTTCTGGTGAAGCTCACGTGGATTTACACCACACCAATAATGCATGTTTTGCTTGTTGAAGCAGCCGGATATGTGGAAGTAGCCTCGTCACTGAAAAAAATGACCGCGTCTTCAGGCAGGTTGTCAATCAGCATTTCACATGCATTTTGACGGGCAACAAAATCGCGTTCAGTCAATTCTTGCACAACAGCCAATTTATAGGGATGAAATTGAAGGTCTTCATGGAGAATTCGTCAAACAGTGGTGTCAGAAATTCCCATAGCAGCTGCGTGTTTGCGAGCCGAACGCCGGGGAGAACGCACAACTGACTGCCTCACTCTTTCGATATTTTCCGGAGTTCTGATGGTCCGTTGAAGTCCATTTCTGGGTTTAGCGACACTTCCACACTCCTGAAATGAGTTAACCCACGACAGAATGGAATTACGGCCAGGAACGAGTCTGTGAGGAGGCATTTCAAAGCGAGCGCGGAAGGCACGTTGCGTAGCACCAATTGAGCGACCGTTAGAAAATAAGCTCTCGACTGCGAAGGCCTGCTGCTCTCTAGACCAGAGCATGATGGCATCTGACTGGAGGGAGAAACAAACTTGGGAACTTCCCCCTCCAGATGCGCCCCCTCTCACCCCTCTACCCGCCCAACTCACCGCACGGGAATTTTTTCAAATAAGTAAGTTTCTCTGGTGCACCCTGCAGTAAGGATACCATGTTCTGGCAAATCTTTGGTGATAGAATAGTGCCCTAAGTGTTTACTTTATTCAGGGTATACTGGTTTCACAGGCAGTTTTTGTGTGATCTAAACTAATAATATTATATATGCAAAAGTAAGTCTCCGTCCTTTTTTTTTTAAGTTTTGATGACTATATGTGTATAATGATATACCAAAATACTTTGTATCATTAGGAATGTAATAGGATACTTGTTTCCGATATGAATAAATGAGACAGGTTCGATGGTAGAATGGTATATTGATACCGTTCCTGTCATATTATGCCAACATATCTTAGGTAACTTTCAGCTTTGTGTATCCAATTCTAGCAATCAAATTATAAATCCACACATACAAAGTCGCAGGTAACAGCTAGTTTGGCTATAAACAGTGAGATTGGTAGTTCAGATTATAAGATAAAAAGTGTTCAGAATATTATTAGAAGAGAAACAACTGTATCATCCCCTGAACATAAACATCTTTAAGGAATAACGATAAACTTGTAAATGACCATTCTTATGCAGGAAGTATTTTTAATAACTACTTCTTAACAGTTGCTAAAAGAATAAAAGGAAAATTTATTGGTAATATGGATGATAGATCCTTGTCACCAAAAACAGCATCTCTGTCTCTATTTCCACCAGTCAAAATAAAACTGAAAAAAATATTAAATCCCTCAAAAATATAAAGTCCTTTAGTTGTGATGAAGTTTCAACACATATACTGGAAACAATGTATCACCAGCATTAATAGAGTTATCAGTCATGTATGTAGTAGTTTTATTGAAGAAGGTATCTTCCCTGAATCACTCAAGAAGTCAATAATCAAAAAGCATTATAAAAAGGGTGATATCTCAAAGACTGAGAATTACAGACCCATATCACTTCTATCAGCATTTTCAAAGATCTTCAAAGAAACAATGCACATGCACATCCACAAAAGAATGACCTAATCAGTAAAGCACAGTTTGGCTTTGTTTCTACAGCCAGAAATTTTTGCTTTTGTAAGCAAAAATTAAATTCCCTACATATATTCTGTGATCTTGCTAAGGCCTTTGACTGTGTTAACCATGGGATTCTACTGGGTAAATTAGAACACTATGGAGTTAGTGGTAAGCCAGGACTTTGGTTTAAATCATACCTGGAAAATAGAAAGCAATGTGTATCATTGAAAGATATTAATACAGGAGAGGTTATAAATTCAGAATGGGGCATAGTTAATTTTTTTATAACTCAGTGTTCAATTCTAGGCTCACTGCTATTCTTAATTTATATAAATGATCTCCCACATATATTAGATGAATGTGAATACATGGTACTATTTGCAGATGAGACTAGCATATCACTGAAACATCTTGTCAGGTATCTTAAAAATGTTATAACTACGTGACAAAATTTTATTCTCGGAACCATGAGTTAGATTGTATAGTATTGCATTTTATTTCTATGGTTAGTTTCAATGTTAATTTAAGCTAGAAATCAGGTTTTTGCAATTTTAAAGATAGTATTTTGTGTTGTATCAGTTTTAAGCATTCACCTGGAGCAGTATTTCGAAAATTCGTAGCTAAATTATTTATTTTCAGCCAAACTATTGAAGTTACGAAATTTTTTATAATAACTAAGGTTGATGTTTGCCACAAGATCTAGCAATTTACAAAATTTCAGCGAGATAGGATTCCTTTTGTTGTCAAGGTCAAAATTGGATGATGAAACCTTTCTGACGTGAGATTTGGTATCCAATCAGCATCCTAGAAACTACCCATGTGAAGCAAAGCTTTGCAGCTTTCCACTGTCCATGAGTATAAGAACTTTCCTTGTTCTCAGTAGCATGTAGCTCAGTAAGTTGTCCAGAAACTGTGAGCACGTCAAGATGTAAGCTCATTCCTCCAGAGACCATACGCACGACCAGATGTAGGCTTGTGCAGTATCATATCAGGGGTCTTTCAGAAAACGTAAAGGCGATAACCTGTAACTGAGTAGGCCAAGTTTATTACAATTTAGCAGTGAAGTAGTATTACGCCATGTGGGGCCTCGGGGTTACTTACGTGTCGGTTGTTTTCAAAATACTTGAACATTAAAAGCGTGTGACGAACTTTGGCATACTTTCAAGCAAACATTAATTGTATTTTGAACTTTGGGGAGTGGTCTGGCTCGAACAGTTAATCAAAGTTGCAAACTTTTCTTCTTTAACTTTGTCTGATGCCTATCGAGCTACTGACTTTACAACATTTTCAAGAATATAGTGAATTTTAACTCCAACTGACTTGTGAATATTTATTTGTCTACACGTTTCCTTAGCATGAGGTACAAAATGAAGCTAAGCGGCGATCTTATCATTACTATAAAGCCATAGCTGGACATATCCAAGGCTACACACGGTTAAAGTTGAGACAAAGCCTTTTGCCTCCACCCCAAGGCAAAGCTCCCGTCTTCCAATCCATCAGTACAAAACCTTGACAACACAGCAAATGATGCTCTAAAGAAAGTTAACAGGTGGTTTAGTGCTAACAAATTAATACTTAATGTAGAAAATATACAGTTACTTATATTCATTACAAAAAATAAAACAAAGGACAGCTATAATGTGATATCAGAAGGAAAAGCAATCAATGAAAGCAGTTTCACAAAATTGAATTCTGCAACATATTCACTGAGGGCAATATCTCGAATAGCTAATACAGAAACAAGAAAGTTAGCTCACTTACAGCATCTCATTCTAGGTAAACTCTTCACAAGCACATAGGGTATTCAAATCACAGAAGCAGGCTGTAAGAATTATTTGCGGAGCAAGCCCACGAACGTCGTGCAGAAATTATTTAGAAATCTAGATGTACTTACAATGCCAGCACAGTATGTATACTCCCTACTATCATTTGTAGTAGAAATCCCTGAATATTTTAATTTCGATCCTGATATACATAGACTTAATACTAGGAATAAATATAACATTCACAAGGATTAAAAGTCACTTGTATAGAAGGGGATAACATTTGAGGCAAACAAAACGTAATAACTACATTTCTGGTCGAAACACGTTTTTTTTTTTTTAATCCGGTAGTTTTTGGTCCACTGAATCTGAATCTAAACTCATTGTCAAACAAAATGGCATAAAAATGTACTAAAAGTGAGCCAAAAGATTGTGATTTCGATCAAAACGGTATAACTACACTAAAATTTCATCAACTTTGAAGACACGAGACCGATTTCATTCAAAATGGAATCATTTTCATACAAATTCATCCGATGCCAATCAAAATGAAATAAATGAAATGCATTATTTTTTTGCATTCATGATTTTTTTTATTTAACAAAGAAGTAACTTTTTTTTTTCAGATGTGTCTTAACTTTTAATGATTAATAAGTGGAAAAGTTGTTAAACTAGACTCAATAAAGGTCTTCTAAACTAATTGTGCTTTAATTAACCTAACCTATCTCACAAAAAAACTTAGCATTAGCAATCAAAATGGCTTAATTTCTTCCTGGTGGCAATCAAAACGGCGTAACTGAATTTTAATATTTTATGTCTTATGAAAAATAGGAATTTCGATTTAACATAATATCAACAAAAAAAAAAAAATTCAAAATGCAATATGACTAAATAAAAAATCACCCCAAAATCTCCCTGCAAGTATGTCATTTTAGTTTTTTGCTCTTCCTGTAAAATTTGAATTTTTACGTTTTGTTCGCCACCTCCTCATTTACTGGAGCTTCCTTATTCAATGTCTTACCACAAGAAATAAAATGTTATCTACGAAAACCTAACTACTTTAAATCCAAACTGAAAGAGTTTTTGCTTCAGTTCCATTTTACTCTGTGAAAGAATTTTCTTCTTGGAATTTGGTAACTAACAATGACAGATAAAATATATCTGGTGTATGCCGGGGCGGCCCTAGCAAATTTTTCAGGTGGTGCGAGATCTTATTGCGGCGCCCAAAATGTGCACTCACTTATTCGTGATTACGAGGTAGGTCCGATAAGTACTTACCCTCTCTTCCCGATGGCACCACTGTTGCCAGAGAAATTTATTATTGTGTAGTACATTATCTTAGACGGCTATTGTTAAAATTTCAGCCAAATCAGACTCGTAGTTTTGTTTTGATCGCGTGTGAAAGTGGGTGTGTCCGTAGACTTTAGAAAAATGGAAAAAGAGCAATATCGGTCGGTGATTCGATTTTTGTTTTTGGAAGGAAAATTGTGCAGCGAAATCAAAGAGTGCTTGGATGCTGTTTACGGTGACTCTTCTCCTTCGATGGCGACTGTCAAAAATTGCTTTAGTGAGATTCAACGTGATCGCACGTCGGTTTTTGATGGGCCACGCCCAGGTGCCTCAAAAACGGTTACCATGGAGGATAATGTGACAAAAATCCACAATCTCGTATTGGTAGACCGCCGATTGAATGTGCGCGAGATTGCTGGGATAGTAGGCATTTCAAAAGACGGCATGGGCCATATCTTACATGAAATTTTGGGCCTGAGAAAGCTGTCGGCGCAATGGGTGCCGTATTTGCTCACTATGGACAACAAGCACAACTGTGAGACCACTTCACAGCAGTGATTGACGCTGTTTAAGCGCAATCCAAAGGAGTTTCAGCATTGTTAAGTGACCGTTGATGAAACATGGATCCACTGGTACACACCAGAGACCAAGGAACAGTCAAAACAATGGACTTTACCCGGCAAACATACTCCGTGAAAGGCGAAGACTTTTCCATCGGCCGGAAAAGTGATGGCCACCGTTTTCTGGGATTCAAAAGGTGTGATCTACACCGACTACCAGGAGAAGAACAAAACAATCACAGGGCCTTACTATGCCGAATTATTGGGCCGATTCGACACTGAATTGCAGAAAAAAGGTCCCATTTGGCGAAAAAAAAGTGCTCTTCCACCATGACACGGCCAAGTTGGTTGAATTGCGCTATGTACTGCTGCTGCCTCTACCATATTACCCAAATTTGGCCCCGTGCGACTTCTTTTTGTTTCCAAACTTGAAGAAGATAATCGCCGGGCAGAAATTTGAGTCGAATGAGGAGATTATCACCGCCACGGAGGCCTACTTTGCAGATCTACAAAAAACGCGTTTTTCAAATGGGTTAAAGAAGTTGGAGCATCGCTGTGTCAAGTGTATTGAGCTAAAAGGAGACTATGTTCAGAAATAAATTGCCACTCTTCCAAAATTTTCGTTTTTTCTTTTGTAGTCTGATACTGATCGGACTGCCCTTGTAAGGTGTCCTTATAGACAGATTGAAGATAAATTTTTAACATCCTACTAGTATTATAAATGTAAAAGTTTGTTTGTTTGGATGCATTTACTGTTTCACATTGAAATGTGTGAGTGGCTTAAAATAAAATTTGGACTAATATATTGACAATCTACTTGTATCCGGATCAAAAAAATTAGTTTCCATGGGATTCAAATTCGAATACGTATATGAATGTGTTATGAATTCCACTCGACCAAAGCCGCGGGTAGAAGATAGTGTTAATAATAATTCAAACCTCAGACAGATTAGTATAGGCAAGCAGCGGTATGAACGAGAAAAAAGAACACTAATTGGGAACACTACATGTCTGAAAACTTTTAATTAAACTACTATGCTCACATCACGTATATATCAAATTCATATAGTTTTAATCATTTTTTTAAACAAACAAATAAGGAAATAAAATCATAACTAAAAGGCCTGGATTGCCGCCTTCCTCGTTTTTATCCTTGGACAATATTATTTTCTATAGATAAAATTGTGAGAACTGACAGTCTATCTAGAGCCTACAGTTTGATCATTTTTAATTTACTGAAACTTCGTTTTCCTTTATCAACAGTTACAGGTATGGTTAGCAAAATTCAAAGTGCTGTCGCCACGTTCAGAAATATATCCTGCCAACCATTTTTTTCATAAGTTGAACTTTTATTTGTTCTGTTGATTCAATCCCCCTTAATAAACAGTTTCAGTTAGATAGTTCCCCAATTGATCCACAACCAAATATGTCACATTTTTCTCCACCAATTAAGAATGACAACGTATCATTAAATGAGGACAGTTGTGTTAATTGAGCGAACAACTCATTCTCAGATTTATCGATCACACGCTAAAACACATTCATTGTAAACAATTCTGGATCTATTGCTAACTCATCTATGGCCTCAGACTAAAATCATCTCCACTTTCTTCATGATCTGACTGGCTTAATAATATGAGTTTGAGAAGCAATTTCTCTAGCTGTTATCAGAGCAGACGAATAAGCCCAGTAATCTTTTCCAAATTCCGAGCTGTTTTCCAACAATTGTGATGCATTTTATAAATCCACTTTCACCTTGCATAGTCTTGTTTAAACTTTAACTTGAAACAATGGATTATATCAAGTCATCATGCAACTACAAACTCAAATTGCTGCGGCAAGGCTAGTAACACTATTCTTCAAAGGAGTTCCGCGAATTTTTGTGGCGATAATCCTTCTCAGTGTTTGGATACCACTTCTCTTCTCTTTGTGGGTGGAGAGAATATAACAAATATTCTTTAAAGAAACCCGGACAAGGAAACCGATTTAACTGATGTTTTGGCGGCATCTGCTATTAGCAGATTTAATGTCAGCTACATGGATTAAAAAAATGCTCGAAGATATTGGTTTTGAATTCTGCTTTGGAAACCATTGTTTCAATCAACTTTTGCAAAGTATCATCTGTAAACATGCCAGTGAGACTGGTTCTCAGATCCCAAAAAGTCACTTTCCGGCTTTTAAGCAGCGAAACACTCATGCACTTGGACTTTGTCTTCATTAGTGTCTACAAAAGCAATGTTAAGATAATTTTTCGACATGACTGACATCAGGAGAACAATTCAGTGTGATGACTTGTCCGTACTCAATTTTTTTTTTTTACGAACTTCATTCGTTTTGAATACATTTGCCAAAATAACAGACATTATTCTTGTTATTAGCAATAAGCCGGAGATGCTCCATCATTACACGGTCATATTTTCCTAGCGGTTGCAATATACCCAGAAAGTTGCCGTTATTAGAAGTATTTAGCGTTTCACATCCATCACTTCCTCTGAACAAAAAATTATTGCATGTTAAAAAGAATACTTTGGACATAATTCATTCGAAGGTAGCAACCCACTCTCACTTTTCATCTTCAATCTGTATTTACAATTGCTTGTCTACTACAATGAAATTCTTTAATCGACTCAACACTTCTATCCAACTGAGCAGGGTGTGCTGGTTATTTGAGGAAGTTTCGTTTTTGCTAAATAAGAGTCAAACCTTCTGTTGAATAAACAACAGTAAAAACAACACACTTTATCTATAGATTAACAGTAAACAAGCAATATTTTTTAAAAAGTTTATCCATTTGACACTACTCTTTAAAAATACATATTTGAAAAATGATGTCCATGATTTTTTTCTTTGATTTTTTCATCGCTTAAATAATTATTTCACATCTGGTTGCAGAGTCAATGAGTAACCATTTTGAAATATCATCATGATTAGTACTTTGAAAAGGTGAAAGTGGTGGAATGTATGGTATACACCATTGTGTAATATTTTGAACTGCAGATGACATTCCAGCCGTAGCTAAAACTTCTTGTACATTTGATTCTTGGCTGTCCAGATTGCGCCGCGTCATGTTCATTGTAGCCGAGGTTGTACATGTTGCTGTTTATCATCAGGAGTCTTGTCTGAAGAACTATAAGTAAGTAAGTTTTCTTCCTTTGCGTGTTGAACTAGTTCTGGTGACAACGATTCAGATAACTTCTAAATTGCAAGCAATTTTGAAGCCTTCTCAGTGTCACCTTGGTTTTGTTTTCTTTTTAAATACTGTGCGCCAAATAGTTCCTTTTTTTATAGGTGGCACATGTCTGTAAAAGACACATCATACTTTGTAAATATTTACGATACCAATGTTAATTGCAATCACCTAAGGTCTAACATGGTAGAAATAGATAAGAAGGTTGAATCTCAAGCCATAAACGTGTATCCACATCCGAATATACTCCAAGGCTGTAGCCCAAAAGGCAGGAAACAGTTGTGGGAGGTGCAGAACTGGAGAGTGCTAATTACTGGGCGAGTTTTGATTTTCTTGATTCGAGTAACTCGAGCTTATTCGAGTTGCAACTTGAGTTGACTCGATTCTATGATGCACTAAGCTGAAGCTCTTATGTTTATAAACTCGTTTGGATAATTACTGTATAAAAATATTATGTGAACAGCAAGCTGGGTTATTATTGAATTTATTTTTTGTGCAGACCATCTGTTGCTGCATTTTCAGCGCCCCCCATATGACAGCGTCCGGTGCGGTCGCACCGCTTGTTCCGCTCTAGGGCCGCCCCTGGTTGTATGGTAGGGTAAAATGACAAAGTTTTCCACAATTACTAAAATGTATGGCTTTTCTTTCAATTGAAAATGTTGAAAAATGCAGTAAGTATACTGTCTGCAAATTTGAGTCATATATAGTAACTAACACGGGATGATATGTATTTACAACTTACAGTGGAAACTTATTATGCTAATGGGTCTCTAAGGAATTAACTGATTATTAGATGCTGGTAATATTATTGATATTGTTAACAAGTGTATGCACCCTTCCACCTATGTAATAACTAACATGGAATTATATTTGTGAATTACAGTATATATTGATTATACTAACAGTCTACTAAGTAGCTAACTTATCAATTACTGGTAACATTATTGATATTATTAATAAGTGTACGTACTGTTCCACATCCCAGAGACTATTCTCATATCGGATCAAAGCGAACATAGAGCGGATAAAAATTGTAGATTTGTATGTTGCCACTAAAACTTAAAAGCAATTTTTAAATTTCAAATTGCAATTTGATGGTCAGAAACTGTCTAATCGGAATTGGTCCAATGCTGTTGGACAGGAAATGTTATAGGCTCTCAGAACATTGCTATAAACTTTTACCGATTTCTTGCCATTTTCAAGATATTTTAAAAAGTGGATTGTTTTCTAATGCAAATTTTGCTCGAGTATGATGGTGGGGGAGAGTGGGTGGGTTTTTGTAAACCTAATGTAGACCATGTTTTCCTCTTTGTTTTAAAGTATACTTGTGTAATGTTGCATCAGTATCAGACAGAAACTGTAGCTTTGTATAAAGAACATTTGTAAAAATTATATGGGGTAAGGGTTTGGGTTTTTGTAAAAATAATGTAAACAATATTTTTCTCTTTGTTTTAAATTATACATGTACAGTGGTCCATCGAAATCTGATGAAAACTGTGGGTTTCTATAAACAACATTTGAAATTAAGATGGGTGGGGGTAAAGGGGTTGGGCCTTTGTAAACCAAACACAGGCACTATTTTTCTGTTTGTTTTAAAGTATGTGTGTTCAAAGTTCCATAGTTATTGGATAAAAACTGTGGGTATGTATAATAAACATTGGCAATAAAAGGGGAAGATGAAATAGGTTTTTCTAAAAAAAAAAAATGTTGACAGTATTTTTCTGCTTATTTTAAAGTATACATGTGTAAAGTTCCTTTGAAAATGGATAGACACTGAAGCTTTGTATAAAGAACATTGACAAAAAAGTAAGGGGGCTGGAAACAGGGAGCTTGGTTGGATTCCTGAAAACCAAATGAAGACTATTTTTCAGTTTGTTTTAAAGTACACTTGAGCAAAGTTCTATCAATATTGGATAAAAACTGCAAGTATGTATAAAGAATATTGAACAAAATTAAGAGGGTAGGAAGGGGGAGCAGAGTTTGGGTTTTTGCAAACCAAACATAGACAGTACTTTTTGTTTATTTTGAAGTATACGGGCAGACAGTATTTTTCTGCTTGTTTCAAAGTATGTATGTGCAAAGTTCCTTGTAAAATGGATAGAAACTGGAGCTTTGTATAAAGCACATAGACAAAGCTTAATGGGGTTGGAAAGAGGGAGAGGAGTTAGATTTCTGAAAACCAAATGTAGACAGTATTTTTCTATGTATTTTAAGGTATACTTGTGCAAAGTTCCGTCGATACTGGATAAAAACTGTAGGAATCTACAAAGAATATCGACAAAAATTAAGGGCTGTAAAGGGAGAAAGGAAGTGGTTTTAAAATTTTTGGTTTTTAAAAACCTTCTTTCTGCAGCCCACCATATTCTTCCAAAATTTCAAGTCAATCGACCAACTACTTTTCGAGTTTTGCAAGCACAAATAAAAGGAGACTGATTTTTATGTATCAAGATTATACCTCTTGTTTGTGATGGTTAAAGTTAGAAGTTAAGTAATGGGGTAAAAGAGAGAAGAGAGGGTAAAAAAATTGAAGGAATGACTAGTCGATAGCAGACTGGAATGCCAGTGATGATTCAGTACTCACCCAGAATCCAAGATTCCAAACCTTGCAGCAGCTGCCTGTGCATAACTTTAATTCCTGTTTCACTGTCCGTGCTATCAGAGTCCTCCCAAATATCAGCAGCCCATCTAAACAAAGATGGGAGACGGCTGTCCCACCGGTACAAACTGGGCACTTACTCCACTCCATTTTCTCTCTCTTTTTTTTTTTTAAACTGCTTAACGTCTCCTATAACAACTAGGTCTTTAGAGACGGGAAAGGATGGGGGGCAAGTAATGGGAAGGAATTCGGCCATGGCCTTTTGAAGGAAGCATCCCGGCATTCACCTGGAGTGATTTTGGGGAAACCATGGAAAACCCAAATCTGGATGCCCGGACGGGGATTCGAACCGCCGTCCTCCCGAATGCGAGGCAAGAACGCTAGCCATTACACCACCACGCTTGGTACACTCTCTCTCTCTCTCTCTCTCTGTGTCTCTGTGTGTGAATAAAAAGAAGTAGTGGGTTTACCACTATTGTGTAAGAACACATTTTTTTGGCACATGGTTGTAATGGTGGGTACACAGGTGTTCTGCTACTTTATGTTCTGATTCAACCAGACTCGGTTGGCCCCCTGACCTTTACACATGGAGTTAGGACAGAAGACGATAGCAGGACCAGGTGTTCAATATTTTATTTTATCACATGATCTAGTTGTTTCCAATTTGGTGTTACTGGAGGTTGAGGCCAGAGATATGTTATCAAGGATATGTTGTTCACATTTAATGGAGTGCCTGTTGATAGACTGATAGCTCGAAGCATTAAGCAAATGTTGGAGTTTCAAGAATTGGCAAGACCAGCCATTTTATGGTAATCTGTAACCATTCATCCTGATGGGCAGTACTAATAATGAGACCTCAACACCTCCCCCCCCCTTTTTACTCTGTATTTTACGTGTTTTAAAAAATAAGTAAAATATGGTGAGAACCCACATCTGGCCAGAAGTTTGTCCTCACCTAACTGAAGAAGAAACTTACTGTACTAAAACTTATTTTAGTTTACATGTAAATAAGCAGTCACTACCTATGCCCCTCATAGTCTTAAACAATTAGGATTATATCAGAGTTAGTGCAGAGGAGGAGAATAATTTACAATGTTCTGTTTATTGTAATCAGAGTTCATTCAGATTTAGTACAATTGCCTTGGGACTGTAAGTAAATATGATGCAAGTGGCACAAAAAAGCCATTTTACCAACAGCCAGGGTTAGAACAGGAATATATTGTTGACATGGAACAGGTTTGTCATGGAATGATATCACATTTTATGCAAGGCATCAATCCTATACCAAATGAGCCACAAATTCTGCCTGGGTAAGAAGAGGTGGCACTTTTGCACAACCATGCTCTAATCTTTAAAAAAATCTTCTAAAATCTGCTAAAAATTTGATACAGAGACTGAATATGAAGGATTAATTTCATGTGGCATGATTTGTTTCATGCGCAGGCTAAAAGGGCAACATCTGACTAGCCAACATATCATGTGAACATTCAGGGCTTCTTTCTATGACAGAAATGGAGAGCAGAATTGCAGCAGTTTGTCTTCTTTGATGAAGCAAGGTTGGTTTTAGACACATCCACATTTTGGTTATTTGAAAAAGGCAGAATTCTTGCAGGAAACGTGTACTTAATTGTGATGGAGCACAGGCTCCAGAGGCAATTCCCTTAGTCCTCTAATTACCCCTTTTTATTTTATTTTAAAATTATTTTATATCTTAATTTCACCTGTAATATTGCCAAAGAGGTGAAATGGTTTGGATGTGTATTTGAATTGATTAAAGCTCCATTCTTTTACACGTGTAGGGTACTATGAAACTTCGCCATGCTGGTGGCAAGCCTGCAGGCCCATTTCGAAAGTAATGGGGAAAGGAGGAGTCAGAGGAGTAACACCTTGTTTAAAAAAAACAACCTTGGATCAACTGGCTCTGGTTGATAGTACTATGTCAGGGCCCCTTGTTATGTTAATGGTGAAAGCCTCAATGGCAGTGACAGCAGAGAAGGAGATCTTCGGAATGGTGGAGCAACCTAGTACCCAAGGCACTAATGTGGGTACAACTTGTTGCCTTGCAAGATTGGTAGGTAACTAACTAAGGCTAAGGGAGTTACCCTAACAGAAAATCCTCTTTAGCATTAGACCTAGCAAGACAGCAAAAACAGTAATTGGAAACAGCTTTTGAAAACAAAAAGAGCCTCAAAAAGAGCTCAGCTTGCAGCTGTGTTAGCGAAAGTTACACAGCTGGAAGCTGCCATAAAAGGCTGCAGCAGATGTGATGTTCGGGAAGCTGATATAGCCATGCCTATCACAGATTCTCCCATATCGACCGTAGTACCTGCAACCCAGGCTGAAGTGTTGGATGCTGTGCCACAGTCGCCTGTTGGTGACTGGCGTATGGCTTCTAGACTTCAAAGCCGCACACGGGGGCGGTCGAACAGGCTTAAAGGCCAAGACGCTGAACTTGTTCGTCTGTCCAACTGGTTTGATGTATTGTCGGAGGCTGAATCAGTCCCACAATTGTCATCCTGCGAGTTGATGGGCCCCCAGCCCGCCAGTTCTGAGCAAACGCAGAAGGGCATTCTGGTAGTTGGGAGCTCTAATGTTAGGCGGTTATTAGAGCCCCTTAGGGAAATGGCGGATTCCTCGGGGAAGAAATCCAACGTCCATTCAGTGTGTATTCCGGGTGGCCTGATCCGAGATGTGGAACAGGCCATCCCGGATGCCATAGAAGGGACGGGGTGTAGCCAACAACAGATTGTGGCTCATGTCAGCACCAATGATGCTTGTCACCTTGGGTCGGAGGTTATCCTCTCTTCCTTCCGGCGGCTGGCTGAAAGGGTGAACTCTGTGGCCAGTGACCGCAAGATATCGGCAGAGCTAACAATCTGTAGCATCGTAGACAGAGTTGATTGTGGACCTCTGGTTCAGAGCCGTATTGAGCGGCTGAACCAGAGACTACGACATTTCTGTGATGACATTGGCTGCAGATTTCTCGATCTTCGCCATAGGGTCGAGTCTTGTAGGGTTCCCCTTAATAGGTCAGGTGTGCACTACACACGTGAATCGGCTACACGGGTGGCAGGGACCGTGTGGAATGCACTGGGTGGTTTTTTAGGCTGAGGGAGGAAGACCCGAAACACGAAATTCAGTTACGGGCAACCCAATTAGATGCAACACCGGAATGTAGGAGCAATGTAAAAGAATCTCGTCAGGTTAAAAGTTCTCATAATTAACTGTAGAAGAGTTTGTAACAAACAACCGGAAAATGAAAGCGTTATTTGTAGTACAGAAGCGGATATCGTTATCGGTACAGAAAGTTGGTTGAAACCGGAAATAAGTTCCGCCGAAACTTTTAAAGATAGCATGAACGTTTTTTGTAAAGATAGATTACATTCTCATGGAGGTGGGGTATTTATAGCTGTGAGTAAATTTCTCCCATGTAATGAAATAGACATCGATACGATCTGTGAAAGCATATGGATTAAACTCAACGTTGCTGGGTCAAAACTCATCATAGGCGCCTTCTACCGTCCACCCGATTCCGACATAGCTATCGTCGAGGAGTTAAGAATATAATGTAAATAGTATAGCTAGCCGTTTTAAGGATCATGCTACGATTCTAGGAGGCGACTTCCATCTGCCTTATATTGACTGGCATAATTACGTTCACTTCACAGGTAGCAGGGATAAGGCAGCTTCTGAAGTAATTCTCGAGTTGTTGTCAGATAATCATCTCGAGCAGCTAGTTAATGAATCCTACGCGGTGTCATAACGGTAACGAAAACATTTAAGACTTGCTGGTTACCAACAGGCCAGAATTATTCACCGACATTTCAACAACCACAGGAATAAGCGATCACAAAGCGGTAATTGCGACTATCAAATTAATGACCAAGCGAAAAAGGAAAAAAGGGCGGATTGTATACAGATTCAGTAAGGCCTCAAAGGAGTGTTTTAGAACCTACCTGAGGAATAATTACCATAACTTCAAGTCAACAAAGGACACCGTTGAAGAGATGTGGCATCGTTTTATACATATAGTCAGGGAAAGGCATGGAAATACATATACCAAAGCGGACAATAAAGGGGAGAGAATGATCCACCGTGGTACACATGCGAAGTCAAAAGATTACTCAAAAAACAAAGGAAAATACACGCACGCTCAAGAAGGAAGGGGTGTCGCAGCGATTTAGAAACCTTAGCTGATTTAAGAGGGACAGTATTAAGAATGTATTGCGCGAGGCCTTTAACGATTTTCACTCCAACTCTCTCTCTAAGAGTCTCTCAGAAAACCCAAAGAAATTTTGGTCGTATGTACGAAAAGTTAATTGTACCAACAGCAATATTACAGCACTAATTCGTGAAGGTTCCGAGGTTAATGAAAGCCGCGATAAAGCTAACGTACTAAATACTGTATTCAAAAATTCATTTACAAATGAACATAAGGATAGTATTCCGTTCCCACACCGTGGCGAGTCGGTGATGGAATCATTACGAATAGATACTGCAGGTATCGTTAAACAATTAGAGCTCCTGAAGTGGGGGAAAGCACCGGGCCCAGGATGGAATTCCAGTAAGAGTATTTTCAGAGTATGCGGCGGAAATCGGGCCATTTGTCTAATATATTCAGTAAATCATTAGAAGAGCGAAAAGTACCTTCAGACTGGAAAATCGCGCACGTAACTCCGATTTTCAAAAAAGGTGATCGAAGTGATCCTGGAAATTACGTCCCATATCTATAACATCTGTTTGTAGTAGAGTTATGGAGCATATTATATGCTCGAACATTATGAATTTTCTAGATGATGAATAATTTGCTTACAACAAATCAACACGGATTTCGGAAGAAAAGATCATGTGAAACACAGCTTGGCCCTATTTACACATGACGTAATGAAAGTTATCGATGCAGGTTCACAAGTAGATGCAATTTTTTTAGATTTCCAGAAAGCCTTTGACTCTGTGCCACACAACCGCCTTTTAGCGAAGCTTCGAGCGTACAGGTATATCGGATCAGCTTTGTGAATGGATAAATGATTTTCTAACTGGTCGGTTGCAGTATGTTGTCGTAGAAGGAGAAAGTTCTTCTAATCTAGATGTTACATCGGGTGTACCTCAAGGAAGTGTAATAGGACCACTTCTTTTCTTAATTTTTATAAACGATCTCGGAGATAAAGTGAAAAGCCTTTTTAGATTGTTTGCTGATGATGCGGTTATTTATAGGGAAGTAAGAAATTTGGCTGATTGCATAGAAATTCAGCGCCATCTGGATGTTATTTTGGCTTGGTGCGCTGAGTGGCAACTTACTCTAAATTGTAAAAAGTGCAAGACAATGAGCATAACTAACAAAAAGAATCCGATTGTTCTGAAATACGAGGTAAACAGTTCAGTTATTGATATGGTTGATTCTATGAAATATTTGGGAGTAACAGTACAAAGGAACATGAAATGGGACATACACATTAATTCGTTAGAAGGTAGAGCAAATTCTAGGCTGCTATTCATAGGTCGAATCTTGAAAAATTGTAATGAACAAACAAAGGAGATAGCGTACAAATCTCTTGTGCGTCCACATTTGGACTTTTGTGTGCCATTTGGGACCCATTTCGTAAGGTATTGATCGAAAGTATAGAGAAAGTACAGAGAAGAGCCGCTCGATTCGTGAGTGCTTGCTACAGTCCTTATGAAAGCGTCACAGAACTGATTAGTAGATTAGGTTGGGAGTCTCTGGTAGATAGACAACACACGTTTCGTTTAAACTTATTGGAAAACATGCATACTCCCACTTTCACTTTTGAGTGTAGTGAAATACTTCTTCCACCAACCTATTTGAGTCGGAAGGACAGGACAGATAAAAATAGAGAATAAGGTGCCGGACTGATTCTTACATGAATTCTTTTTTCCCTCATACCATTAGGGATTGGAATGCACAGCAAAGAGATTAGCTTTGGTGCTGAGCACCCTCTGCCACCCACAATTTTGTGAATTGCAGAGTATATATGTAGATGAATATAACAAAGACACCCTTTATAAATAGTTTGGAAAGGAGTGTCAAAAACCTGATAAGCTTAATTATACAGAAATGAAAATTACCATTAGAAGGAACAAAACCAGAATTGGAACATTAAACATCATGACACTGACGGCAAAGTGTGAAGAACTTGTGGTGTGGACATCATGGAAAGTAGAAAGATAGTTAGTGATATAATCATTAAGTTGCACCAAAAAAACTAAGAAAAACACCCTCACCATAATACAGATGTATGCTCCTCAAACTGGTTGTTCACTGGAAGAAAAAGGCAATTTTCTCACAGACCTTGAGGAACACGCCAAGGAAGATAACATTATCATCATGGGGGATCTTAATGCCGAAGTTGGCATGGATAGAACTGAGTATGAAAATGTGATAGGACCATATGGCTTTGGAAATAGAAACAAAGAAGAGAAATGCTTCCTAAACTTTTGTCTGAGGAGCAACCTCTTCATACATACTTTAAGAAACGGGCCAGGTACAAAGTCACTAAATACGGCTGAGATAGACAACAGAAATCTCTTATAGACTTTATAGTGTCTGTTTAAGAAGTATGGGCCTTCATCCCAGAGGTGAAAGTATTACCTGGAGGAAATGTAGGTAGCAACCACCGTTTGTTAATTGCTAATGTTGGAATAGAGAAATTAAAAACAAGAAAAAAGCCCAAGATAAAAATTTGGGAGCTGAAGAATCCAAAAACCAGACAGAATATCAAAAGAAAATACGTAATCTCATACCCAAAAGTGAAACAGGATCGGCACAATATGAATGGAAAATATTGCGAGAGGCCCTTGTAAACACAGCTGCCGATGTAGCTGGCAAAACTAGTCCAAGCGTGAAAGATAAAGGAACACCTTGGTGAAATACCACTGTCAAAAATGCCATAAAAGAAAGAAATATGGTTTATAGACAAAGGGACCAAGAATACCAGAAGGATCAGGGAAGAAGCAAAGATAAACCAAGGGAACTTTACCAATCTTACAGGGAATTGAAACTAAAAGTCAAGAAAATCTTAAAAGAAGAAAAAGAAAAGAGCTGGTTAGAATTTGCAAAGAAAATGGAGAACAATAGTTGGAGCAATAAGAAGCTGTTGTACAATATTTTAAAATCCAAAAGGAACACATTTGAACCAATTGAAGCCCTGGAAAAAGAAGAAGGAACAATTATCTGGAAGGGAGATATGAGGAAATATTTTGATCATCTGTACCATGGGAATGGAACAAACAAAGAAAAGAGCAGTTCAGGAACAGGAAATCATGGTGGAAGTTTACATGATCAGAAATCAAAAAAGTGCTGAAAAGAATGGCTAAAAGCAAATCACCAGGTCTAGATGAAGTTAATGCAGATGTGATCAAAGCAGCAGGAATCTATGGTCTTCACTGGATATAAATGATCACCATCTGGAAAGAAGGAAAAGTCCCCTCTGATTGGACAAAGGGATTCATACTGACAATATTTAAAAAGGGTAGCTGAAGAAAATGTAACAATTACAGAGGAATAACTCTTCTATCCCATGGCCTCAAGCTAACAGAAAAAATTATACAAAGTAGGCTGATGAAAGTAAATGAACTGCAGCTTGAAGAAGAGTAGTATGGATTTAGACCTAACAGATCAACAACAGATCTTATCTTCACTGCTAGGATGATCATGGAAAAACTTGGGAGAGAGGAAGAGATGTCATCTTTATTTTCTTAGATATTGAAAAGGCCTATGACCGCATACCTAGAGGTAAACTTTGGGAATTTCTGTCCAAACAGAAGGTACCAACAAATTTCATCATCAAAGTTAGAAAGCTATGACTACTGCCAAAGCTACATGTAAATTGGAGATTACTATTAAGACTGGTTTGTGACTACCAAAGGTGTTCAGCAAGGTAGCGCATTATCGCCGCTGTTGTTCATCATTGTAATGGACAAAAGTAAGAAGAAAGTGAAACAGCAACTCGACCCTGATGACTAAGTCATTTGCATTTGCAGATGATGATGTGATTTGGGGATATACAGAAGAACAAGTACAACAGAAACTGAACATGGCCTTAAAATAAGTCACACAAAAAACAGTGGCAATGGCTGTCAGCAGGCAGAATATGGAGCTTATTATTTATCTGGAGGATGAAAAATTGAATGAGGTTGATCATTTTCAGTACCTTGGCAGTAAAGTGACCTCTGACAATCAATCCCAGAATGAAATTATCAATAGGGTACAAAAAAGGAGCCCAGTTCTATCATGAAGTTAGGCACCTTCTGTCAGACAAGCGTATTCCAATTACAGCCAAACTGTCACTGTATAATTCACACTTCTTCCCCATTACAACTTACAGCCTGGATGTACCACTACCAACAGAGATGAAAACAGACTCCAGGTGGCTGAGATGAAGTTCCTGGGATCAATGGTAAGGAAAACCAGAAGAGACAAGATCAGGAATGAAGTGATCAATAAAAAGGTCCTAGTCAATGAAACAATTTGTGAAAAAAAATTGCCAAAGTAAGATTGCAATGGCTGCAACATGTCAAGCAGATGGACCCAACAAGAACAGTAAGGAAGTGGGTGGAAAAAGATCTGAAGGGTAAAAGACCAACAGGTCAGCTCAGAAGGAGATGGCTTGATCTTGTGAAACTGGACCTACAGGAGAAAGATCCATCTTGGTCTAGAATCCAAGAGGAGGATACATACTTGGATAGACAAAGATGGTGAGCATTCTTACACTGCATCCAGGAAACTGGATATGGATAATGAAGATGGTAGTGGCGATTATGATGATGATTTACAGTACTACGACTAGATCTCGGTATATTACAATCTGAGGTGCTACCTCCAATGCCCTGACTAAAAGCTACCTCATTTGAGTACAACAAAGCTTGTTTCTATAGTGCATCCATGGAACTAGCCTTGTTACACAAAAGAAAACACCACTCCTTCCTTAACAAATTGTTTGACAGATTTCTACCTAGCCAAACAAGTATGGGTAATGTTCCAATGAAGTATTTTACAATAATAACCCACAACAGCAAATCAATGCGGCACAGATCTTCAAAGCACTATTATCTAATATCAGGTCAACTTCCTATACAAGAGTGTAACTTCCTCTATTATCCAAGCTACTGGTAGCCAGCCCGTTTACCAATGGTGCACATACACCTGTGTTTAAAGGTCTATATTGATCGATGTATTCATTAATCTTATATATATATATATAACACAGATCACTGGTCTTTGTGTGTAGAAGTAGCATGGAGTTTCCTGTCATGCACAACATTGGCCAAATGTCGATAGCTGTGGGGATGTGGGAGATATGATGGTTAAAAGTGGGCGATGCAGGGCATTTACTTATTTCGACCAAAGACATGTGTCTCCGTATATGTCACTCTGTTGCCACAACTACATAACATAGACCATTGGTGTTTGTGTGTGGTAGTGGTATCATGTACTATGGTGGTTAGATGTTGGTAGCTATGGGGGTGTGGGAGAGATGGTGGATGAAAGTGGTCGACCTGCGGCACTTTCATATTTCTACCAAAAACGTATGTGTCATGGTGTACCACTTTTCAGCCAAAACTATCTAGTGCAGATCACTGGCATTTGTGTGTGGTAGTAGGACAGAGTCACCCGTCGATCACAACGTTGGCCGAATTTCGATAATTGTGGAAGTGTGGGAGATATGGTGGTTGAAATTGGTCGATCAAGGATATTTTCATATTCCGATCAAAGACATGTGTGTCCGTATATTTTACTTTGCTGCCTGAACTACAAAGTGCAGGTGACTGGCATTTGTGTGCGGTAATAGTATCGAGTCTTCCATCGTACACTATGGTGGTTAGATGTCGGTAGCTGTCAATGCAAATTCTTTACAAACATGAAAGAAGTCGTGGGCACCAGCTAGTTCATTTATACAAATGGTGAATTAAGTTTCACCTTGAACAAATCTGGCAGTTCTGAGTAGAAAGGAAACTATGGGCCAGCAGTGAAACTACTGTCTATTTATTTTTGTTCTCCCTTAAAATGTATAGTTTTTATTTTGTTGTAAGTTTTTAATACAATTTTCCACCATTTCTAACAATTATATGTTTTTTTTAAATTATCATTTCTTATTTTGTGTTCTTCCCTCATCTCCTCTTCTTTTTCTCGAGTGGTCAACATTTATTTGAACCAAATAGTGTGACTTATATTTCTATCATATTAATTACTGAGACTGAATACTGCGAGTTTTGTTCTTCCTGGTATCATCACTGTCATCCTGCTTTCAGCTTTGGTAAGTGATGATTTTCCTTTCCCTTCTTTGCTTTCATGTTGCATTAAAGCATTTTACTGCTTTTTATAAATAAAAGCTAGTATTACCAAAGCAACTAAGGGTAATTGCTTACAAGTAACCTAAAGAAAAATTAGATTCAGATTAAATATTGACAGTAATGAACTTCTGAGAAATTCAATAGGCCTACTATACCACACCATAAAAATAAACTACTTTCAAAAGTTATTTACAATGTAAAAGAGTGGAATTTTAATAAAGAGAGTTTTTTTTGGAGAAAAGCATTACAGACTCCTCTATCTCACTTTTCATATTTGGCATGTGTCAGCATATATTGTAGTTACCACTAATATTACTCAGAAGGCTGCATCAACAATGGAATCTCATGTGAAAATTGTTGGATAACAGCAATAGATCTGATTGTGTGATAAAAAATTCTGAACTTTTAAATGTTTTGAATTCAAGCAAGGTTAAACCCTTAACTTTTTTAAGGCTGCAGCTAGGAAGACTATGAAACAAAATAATAATTACAAGAACACAAGTACACATAATCGGGGCTGTGCCTGTAGACGTAAGTGGTATATGGGTTTTACTAGACATGGCCAAGAGTGTAACAGAAGAATATTTTATCCGAGGTGATAGTTAAAGCTGTAAGAAAGCCTACTTTAATCTATTATGAATTTATGACTGACATTTTTATATTATAGGCTGCTGGTGAGAGGAAAAAAATATGCATGATAGAATTAGAAAAAAGCAAGTTAGTATGGAAAAAATGGGGAGGGGGTTGAGAAAGTATTGAGACAGTTGTGGGTAAGTATGGGGAAGAAGTAATGGAGGAGTCAACAGAGGTATTGAGTAACTGGTTTAATGATACTTCTAGGAATCATCATCAATAAATTGGAGGAGAATAAACAGTAAAAGATCTTCACATAAGAAGGACTAAGGTGACTGGGAAATTAGAAACAGATATTGAGGATTTATGAGGCAGCTAATTAATACATCTGTAGTGTTATTAACCATCTTAGCTTAAAGTCAGGGGAATATGCTATTGTTCCAAATCTTCAAAAAATATTTAGTCCAACCAAGAAGACTTGTGATGGTGCCACAGTAATACCAGTTTGTGGCTGAGAAGAGAATGGGGCTCAAAATTATTGGCCAATTAGTGTTATCTCACTGGCAGGAAAGTTGATGGAGAAGTTGATGTAACCACATAAGAAATGTCTGTTATGGAAAAAAGTGGTTTGTAAATTAGCAGAAAGGTTTTAGGAGAGGATATTCATGTGAATCTCAGTGGATTATATGCAAAATGTTTTGGGTGAAATGGATAAAGGAGAGCAAGTTGACAATGAAGCACTAAATTTCTTCCCGGCATTTGACAGAGTGAGTTAAAATATCTACTATATAATTTCGTAAGCTCATTCACTCACCTCCATAGCTATTGGCTGGAAAAGGGTTACGTCATGGGCCAGCCTCGCAAAACAGCGACCAGAGATACCATTACAAGAAATTCGTGGTTATTTCCACAATTTAGTAGCTAAGGAACTATTACCAAATTAATAGCGGTAATGCAGTCATTAATTTTTCTTTTCGTAACGTTTCATAGTTTAAAAAAATATTGCTAAATTTTGCGGCTGAAAAAAAGTGGATCTGCTTTTCAGTAACATGTTGCTAACAAAGCAACTTAAAAAAAACTTTAAAAAATTACTCATAGTCTCTGCTGTAAGCACGAATGACAATTGTTATTCCAGCTTGGAAAAATTTCAATCTAATTAAAATTTTCACTAATGTTGTTGCTTGACCAAAGTTTATGCATTACGGTTTATTTGATTTTTAGGGATTTTACTGACCAATTTTGTTAATGGCTTTTGTTCATGTTCGCTGTACATGAGTTATTAGGTTATTTTAAGTGAACATCAGACCAAATATGTTACCGAATAGAGTATTATGGAAATTCATTTCTTCAGAGTTGCTCAACTGTTTAATAATATGGAATGTGTATTAAGTTCTCTGGCCTTTACAGATACTATGACCAATGATTACATTATAAGTGTTTGCCCAGTCTCAATAAAAGACAACGTGATGCTTTCGAAGCAAACAAGAATTTTTAAAATTTTGCAGAGTGAACTTTAACGGTCAAATACAAGTAAGATTCTATTTAAGCAATTATACGATTGCACTATCATCCCTGTTCATGTTTAATACCCACATCTATTAATGCTTCCGAGTTCTTCAAGCTCAACACATTTTATTCACCCTGAAACACTGGTCAAGTTTACATTTGGTTAAATCAGGTCAACCTGTCATAATCTTTCATCCTAGAAACTGGAACTATTCTAGACCCAGGGGTGTAGCTACTATGGGGCTAGGTGGTGAAGTGGACTGGGGCCCCTACATTTAGGGGGCCCTGAGCATATCTCAGGGGGCCCCCAAGCACACCTCTGGGGACCCTCTAGCGCAGTTCAGAGGGCCCGCGGGCCTTCACGGCAAACTAGTTGTACCGTCATCTAAGGGGACCCCTGAAACACAGGGAGCCCCCTATCTAAGAGGCCCTCACTGATCAGGCGGCCCCTACCAGCAACACACAGCAAAAAAAAGGTTGCTCATCTGACCTGAGGGCCCAAAATAAATTATTTGCAACAGGGCCCTTTTTGACCTAGCTACGCCACTGTCTAGACCTGTGACGATATACAAAAAATGGTCACGGGCTTAAACTTTTGCTATTTAAAAGGATCAAAATGGTAGAGGACTGTAAACAGCTGCAGGAGGATCTGGACAGGATATCTAGTTGGGTTGGTAAACATGGAATGAAGATAAATGCAAAGAAGATCAGCTTATTAGATACACATATAAACTATTGGTTGATTATGATTGTAAGGTGGGGAAAGAATTGCTTGTTGAAGACTTGAAATGCAAATTTCTTGGCATCACATTTACCAGCTTAATTAGTCAGGACACATTGAACAGGTAGTAGGAAAAGGTAGTAGGAAAAGGTTTTAAAATTGTGCACTTGTTGGAGAGAGTGATGAGGGAATGTATGAGAGAAGTAAATAATTGGGGTGGATAAAAAAAAGACTTGCTGTGTAGAAGAATACTCATATGAGAGGGAGTAAAGAGTAATGGTAGGTAAAGTAATAACAAAAGAGGTTGAAGTAAAAACAGGAGAACTACAGCTATATTGAGTGTGTGCAATTGCTTGTTGAAGACACAAAATATAAATATCTGGGTATATCTTTCAATAATAAACTCAACTGATCATGGCTAATTGTACATGTGGTAGAGAGAGATTTCAAAATCCTTAATTTACTGGAATCGGTAATCAGAGATGTGCCAGTGAAATGAGGGAATTGGGATGGTGCAGGTAGATTGCTACCAGGGCTTGTGTGCTCCGTCACAATTAATTTAATTAAATACAAGTGAACTATTAACCATATAGACTAAATTAAATGTGGCAAGACTCTTACAGATAACACCATCAGGATCTTTAACACTCAAATCATCACATCATCAAAAATCTCCTTATACAAAATAAGTTGTTTGTGATGTTCTAGGAAGAAATGTTTCTTTAATATTTTTTTCTCTTGATTAAGTTACTTACTACTTTAAACTGAGAGATGGAGTCAGTAACTGGAATAAAGTATCAAGAAAGGTTGCAATTTATATACCTAAAAAAATACAGGAATTTAAAGTAAAAATGCACAAGTAGGTATGTGCATATGGGGCATCCACTGCATTAATAATTACAATTTCAGTCATATTAAGTAGGAAATGACTTTCCATGTCTGGTATTTATTTCCTACATTTAAGTTGTACTCCAATAGACTGTGTATTTGTATTCAACTTATTATTATTTACAATTTTAATTTCTGTACCCTTGTTTCAACTTGCACAGCATTGTATCACCGAATCCCATTTCATTATTAATATCATTCTTTAAAACTCATTTTTTTCTTAAAAAAAAACTTTCGTGCTAACATTAGATGGAATCAGTAAGTTGCTAAAACAGTTAAAGTTGAACAAATTAAAATAAAATTGACACAAATATATGAAATTATGGACTTACTCTCTATCCTTGTCTGGAATTTTTTCTGATATATGATCCATAATTCTACTTCTGGATCCAAAATGTATGATAGGATAACGAAGTGGAACTTGAAGAAATATTGAAATCATTGCTACAACATGTGCAACATACCCCAGGGCAACTGAAATCATACTTTCCTCATGTCCAATGAAATCTTCTGAATTTGGTAGATGGACTCCGGCAATCGTAAATTTTTCAGTTGAATCCTGCCACAATAAGAATACATTATTTATTTAATTTATCAGTTGTTTGGAACAGTTTTGAGTAAACAGTGACTATTGGAATAACTTTACTACTGTCTTACAGAAATTTCCAATGGAATGAGAAACCTTGTTATGAAATTCTCTGGAACACCAGGGAAGCACGAACCACGTGAATGTGTGTATTTAAATTATAAGCAAGTATAGTTTATAGTTTGTTTTTGTCATAATAGTAATTTGAAACTCTAAATTCTAATACATATTACTACTGTGAGTATTAGTGGGTGTTTTTATCCATGCAGAATATATATATATATATAAATGTGATTTGGTGCTGCTATCTGTTCCATGTTTATTTTCTGTGTTTGTTTACATTTTTGAACACCAGGCTTAAGTTCAGATTTTTGTTATAGCATGTAAATATCATTTACTTTAGTTTCTGGTACTCATATTATTAGTGATCTTTTCCCTGGGCAGTGTTAAGTCTATTTAAGTACTGATTTGTAGATTCTTTAGATAAAGCTTACTTGTGAATAATTTAGCAGTTTTTTGTAAGGTTAAGTTCAACAAATTTTCTCTCTTGCATTGTGTACTTTGTTTTTGTTAGTTTCTTGTAATCATGAGTGAAAAGTATGGAAATTGCTGTATATTAGTGAGGGTGAAAATTTTTTGCGAAGGGTGTGAGAAATGGTTTCATTGGGGAGGAAATTGTAGTGGCATCAAAAATGGGGACGCTCTCTCATGGTTCTGTACAGATTGTTTCAAAAATAGGAAGATATTAGAGCAAGAGGTAAGGACTAGTGCTCTTGAGGCTGAACTGATAGATGCTAGAAAGGAGTTGGATAGGCTGCAGAGGAAGGGAAAAAGATGCGCTGGGAACTGGTAATAGGGAAAAGGGCAACCAGAACAAGAAGGGCTTCTGATTCTTTTGTTGCTGAGGTGGAAAATATATTAGCCCTGTTGCCAGAGTTAGACAGGGATGAGCCTTCTGTAGCTGTAGGTGTAGGGAAAAAGGAGCAGACTTATAGCAAAAGCTATGTAGTTAAGTCTGGTAGGCAGGGATTATGGAACAAGAAAGTATTGCTGCTAGATAGTAGTCATGAACGAGGGGTGGGCCCATTGGTGCAGGAAAAATTAGGTTCAGATTTCCAGTTCATGAGCTTCTTCAAACCTAGTGCTAGTCTTGTTCAGATGGTAGAAGGTATAGGTTCTTTGTGTAAAGATTTCACAGATCAGGATCATGTAGTGATAATGGGAGGAACGAGAAATAGTTTGGGCAGGGATGTCAGTTATAGTATCAGAGATGACCTGGAAAAAATAGCAAAAGCAACATGCCATACTCGGATCAGTATGATGTCAGCCCTGAGATGCTATGATCAGCCACATATGAACTCTGCTGTAAAGCGAATGAATCTGGAACTGGAATGGCTTCTTATGTCTGATATTGGCTCTGGCATGGGCTTGGTACCTATAGATGCTATTGATAGGTGGGGTTATACTATGCATGGTCTTTACCTCAATAGTAGAGCGAAGGGTGTTCTTTCAAATCTGACAGTGGGATGTTTAATTTGGGCCACAAATTCTCATGAAAAGATTCCTGTTGTTAATTGTGTTATGGCAGCTCCTATTTGATTAGGGTCAAGCATTAGGCAGAGAGTTTTAATATTGAGTTTTCAGATACCAAAATTAAAAATTGTGTAGGGATTACTTATTACATCACAATATCAGAGGGTTATCAAACAAAGTGGATAATATGGATAGGACAGATAAAATACACCCACCACTCACCAAAGTTGAAGGGACGAGGGCAACAACAACACAAAACAACACACAAACACAGAAAATACAATATTTCGGGTGATTGTGATTTTAGTGATTACAAAATCGAGTCAAATTTATGAGGAATGTGGCAGTATAAGCACACTTATCAGCATGCTGTTGCACCCAATCTGGTCTGGATGCATGCTCTGATCTGGTTGAGAAGGGTGTCTTAATGCCATTTTATAATCTTCTGAGGCACCTGTCATAACTGGTCCTTGATATCCTGAATACTGGCTCTGGGAGTGTGTAGACGAGCATCACTACAATACTGTCGCATGGGAGGTGATACATAAGGATGCAGGATGTCCATAATGTACGATTGTGCCATCAGAGTTCCCTCATTCATTACCAGTCATCATATCTGATGACTCCCTACAACACAAAGTTAGGAGAAACACCGCAATGCCTATTCAAAACATTGGAGGAATGGAACCTCAGGTCGCTGCCATACTTGCTGACGATGGTAATCTGAGGTAGTGCAGAACTGGGATTCATTGCTGAACACAATGTAATGCCATTCACTTGTGTTAAGTGCTTCTGCGTTACCTCAGATGACCACTAGTACATATGGAGGTAACCTAAAGAGAGGTTCCATCCTTCCAATGTTCTGGAGAGGTACAGCGCATGACTTCAGGTCATGGTTGGCAGTGTTGGAGGGAACTCTGATGGCACAATGGTACATCATGAAAGCTTTGCATTACTTCTCATATGACAATATTGTGGTCGTCCACACATGACACATGTGTCTATGCACTATCAGCATGATGTTGAAGTACTCTCATGGCCACTAAGATCCCTAGATATGTCTCCAATGGAACATTTATGGGACCAGCTCATACTTCAACTCCAAACCAATGTCAGTATCCAGGATATGAAGGACCAGTTACAACAGTGGTGGGCTGGCTACTCTCAAGAGAGGATACAACGGCTTTATGACATGCTTCCCAAAAAAATAAGTGCATGCCTCAAGGATTCAGGTGGTGCAATTTCTTACTAATAAGTGGACTCATACAGCCAAGTTCTCTATTTTGTAATCAATGAAGTAACATCACATACCCTCTCAAACCTTGAAGTTTCATTTCATTTCCTCCTCCTCCTCTTCTGGATGCTTCATTTTTTGTTTTTTTTTCTTAGGCAGTGTAATAGCACTATCTTCAATTATCAGCAGAGTCTAAATTGCAGAGCACAAGACATAATGACATAACGACCAATACCAATTTAAACCTCACAGAAAAAAAAATCTGCTAATTACTTCAATCTGGGAAGGATCACATTATGGGTTCCCACAAGACAAGTTTGTCATAACATTAATTCAGGTATATAGAGTTCCAGCTGTGATTAATGTTTGAAACAGTGATCAATGATAATGATTGCATCAGTTTTTTTACAGATTAATAGTTCATGTACCATATTTAGGAAAAATTTCTTTGCCTATGGTTATTGATAGCTTCTGTCCTGATATACCAGTAAAGAACTGCCATGCCACAGATGTTGCAGGAAAGCACGAAGAAATGAATACTTATATCGAGCATGCACTTAGGAGTGAAACTTCTATGTACGGGCAAGACATAGTAATGGATATGAAGTTAGACTGGGTAATAACATCTTCCAGTATGTTCTCAAATACAAAACAATTTGTGAATTAAAGACTTAAACAGCTGCTGTTAAAGTTGAATGCATAACAAAAAAAAGTTGCCAGGAAATGTCTGCTGATGGAGCATTAGTTGGATGATCAGAAACTTGCAGCAGAAGTATTAGAATGAAACCCGTATAAGTAAGGTATTGACTGTGCTCAATGGTAATGCAAGTTACTTTACATGAATGATTTGTTTGTAAACCAGTTTGGTGGTTAATTGTAGATACTTTGAATCCAAAAATATTATCAAAATACTACAGCTGTTTGTCAGAATGTCTATGTCAGTTATGCTAACACAGAACTAAACTATGAGTTAACAGGACTATTTATAATTGACAAAGACTTAGGTGTCCATCGCAAGTCCTCCCTCCACCTCTTTTTCTCTCCTGGTGGTAAATTTGGAATGGTATACAAAATGGCTTGAAGGGTTGAAGTACAATAGGAATGCAACAGTAGCTATGGAGACATCACAGAAGTCCTGAGAAATGATGGCAAATGGGACTCTAGTGAATCAACAGTGAGCCTAGTGACCTAATAGTGGATTGAATGCTGCTCTCAGAAACACAGCTCAAACTATGTTGTTAATGATTCAGATGAGAGACAAACATTTTATTTTGTATCACAATATAGAAAGAGAGCCAACAGTGCCAGAACTATAAGATGATCAGATTAAGTACCCTGAGTGTAATGATGCTGACAGGAAGAGTGGATAAATGAATTATTGAAGACAAGGAAAACTGATATCCCATTATTCAGTGAAACCAATCATAAAGGACAAGGCTAGAAATAAAAATATTATGACCAATTATACTGTAAGTAGTAATCTAATCGGGAAGGGATTTATAATTTTTGGAAACTGAGTTCTAATTTGTTGCATTAGTTATCATCCTGTCACAAATAATATCACTAGCAGAGGGTCACCTACTCCAACACAACACTACTTTTACTAAAAGAGTTCCTCACTTTTATCCTATCACCTTCCTTCCTTCTTTCCCAATAATCAGAATCATTTTTATTTATTTGGGATTTATGGCAGGTCAAAGTCTTGGTGGGAAGGGATTGAGGACACAGAATGAGAAAGAATTTAGCTATAACCTTCTTAAGGAACCATCCCAGCAGTCAGCTGTAAAGATACTGGGAAAACATGGAAACTTAAATCTGGATTGTCGGATGGGAATCTGAACCCACATCATCCTCAATGACAGGCCAGAGTGTTATCACTCACTCACCAAGTTCAGCAACCTGAGTCCCATAAGAGAACTCTACAAAAATCAAAGCTGACAAGGGTTCAACTCAACCACTGCTGTAATGGGCTGTAGCAACTACGAACTACAATGCTACACAGCTCTCCATCACCAAGAGACTGACCTCACACCACAGACTCATTGAATCCCATCTGCCTAAAACTATGTTGATTTCTCCGATCTCCACAGTCCCTCTAATCCCCTCCTTACCTATAAGAACTTCCAGAGTCCTACCTTGCACTGTATGATGGACAATCCTGCATGCACCATAGCCATTGCCTGCGCGTTACCTTTGGAGTGCATTTCTGCTTTCTTGGACAGACACCTAAACCTATTTGTCGATGCCCTCCCATGCCAGTTTCCATTAATCCATACTGCAGCAAACCCCCAATGCCAGGGCCTTAGTGTCCTAACTGGACATGTGCCCTGCACTCACTCTCCCTAGTACTACCTTCCATCACATCCCTGACAATGTCCTAATACTACCATCCAGTATATGGCATTGCCACAAGCACACAGATGGCATTCTCCTACTCCTATGCTAAGCTTTTCATTGGTAGACTGGAAGAAACCTTTCTTCATAATATTACCTTACAACCAACTTCATGGTTGTGCTGTGAGGTCTGGTGGCTCAGTTGGTTAAGACGCGTGACTGGGGAATGGAAGGTCTCTGGTTCAAATTCGTGCTCAGCTGGAATTTTTATGAGTCTTAAAACTGAACCTCACCTCTGGCAGAGCTTTGCTTTTTCATGTGTAGCACACTAGGATGCTCCGTGGTTCGGATTCCACGTAAAGCTGTAGGTCCCCTTTCCCCAGTAGGATTATCGGGGCAGGGCAGCCATGACAGAGGCGCATGTGCGGCTCATCGAAACTCTGTCACGCAGCGGCCAAACAATCCATTGGGATCTCCTGGCCAACAATGTCATACGCATTTACCTTTACCTTTATAGTTCTGATATATGGATGACAATTTCATGACCTGGACATATGGTGTAAACACCCTCCTTTACTTCCTAAACTTCTTTAATAACATCCACTCCTTAAACTTCAGTCTCATCCACATCCACTTAATTAATGTAGACATCTCTGTGCAACAATACTTTTGATATCTGCTACCCATATTGCACAAAATGCTCCCTCCCATACAGGCTAGCCATGTTAGGCAGATGTATCTGCTCTGATCAAGAAACCTTCAACCAGTTCTCCAACAAAATGACATGAGCCCTAATATTTCATAATTGTTGTCCAAAATTGGTCCATAAACATGTAATAACCCTCAAGTGGGTGGGCAGACTTCCGCGGTAGTTGTCAATGTAATCTTGGTTGTACGTGTTGAACCGTGTCAATTTGTCAAAACCTAATGTTTCGGCCATCATTTTGTGGCCTTCTTCAGAGTACTGTCACGGCTGGAACTGTGCCGCCTATATATAGCTCCCGAAGAACGCGCTAGCCGTTTGGAGTGACGTCACTCAAACTACCGCCGCCAGCGTGGCCGGTCCGATGGGGGCCTGCGTCCCGCATTTTCCTGATCAAGCATGACCATATTTGGTCAAGTTGTAGCCCGCCGTCCGCGTTCATATTATATGGTCTTTTTTTAAAATTTACAATGCTTCTCTGACACGCCGGGGCCACCATCTGCTTTCTTGTACCAATACACTTGTGTCACTGAATAAAATTGCATGCCCACTGTCAGCAGAATGTTGCGCTACAGCTGATTTGCTAACGTTATTATTTTTAAGATGTCTCATGTGTTCACACAGCCTTTCCTTGACTGTCCGTCCAGTTTCGCCGATATACACTTGGCCACAGCTACAGGGTATCTGGTATACACCCGCTGTCTGCAACTTCTCCCTCTTGTCTTTGACTTTTAAAAGCACATCAGAAATCTTCCTAGGCACTCTGTATATTGGACGGATATTTTTCTTCTTTAAAAGACAGCCGATTTTATCCGTCACCCTGTGGACATAGGGTAATAATGCCGTGGGTCCGTCTGTTCGTCTTCTGGCTTCGGCTTCCGGTGTCGGAGCACAGGGTGAGGCTCGAGGTGCAAGCCTTGCAGTGGCCTTATTGATGACGTCAAGGCTGTAGCCGTTGGCCAGAAACGTCTCCTTTAAAATTTCCCTTTCAGCGAATATGCTCGCTTCGTCGCTGACTATGAAAGCACGGACGGTTAATGTTTTTAAAATTCCACGTTTCACTGCTGGATGGTGGTGAGAGGCTGCATGCAAGTAGCAATTCATGTGCATGGGCTTGCGGTAAACTCTGTGCTCTAGGGAGCCATCTTCTTTCCGTTTCACTATCACGTCCATAAAAGGAAGTTGTTTGTCCACCTCAACTTCCATGGTGAATTTAATTTTGTCATGGGCACTATTTAAATGTTGGAAAAAAGCCTGGAGGGATTCTCGCCCGTGAGGCCAGATAACAAATGTGTCGTCCACGTAACGCAACCACAAAGAAGGTTTCAGAATGTAATTGTTGACCACTTCAGCCTCAAACTCCTCCATATACACGTCGGCCACAATTGGAGACAGTGGGCAACCCATCGCTGCTCCCTCATTCTGCTGGTAGAAGTCTCCTTGGTATTGAAAGAAGGTGGTCCTAAGACAGAATTCAGTCAGTGACGCCCATTCTTCTGGCAAACTGAGATATCCTAGTCGTTCCCTGATGATATTGATGACTGCATCAATTGGCACGTTTGTGAACAGTGACGTGACGTCGAAGCTAACTAGTAAGTCGCTGTCTTCCAGGTGTCTGTCCTTGATCCTATTTATAAAATCAGAAGAATTTCGAACTGTAAAAGTAGAGCTAGTCAGATTCTTTAGCTTGTCCGCCAGATATCTTGCCAGCGGATGTGTTGGAGATTGAAATGCGCTCACAATGGGCCGTAAAGGGACCCCATCTTTGTGTATCTTGGGCAAACAGTACAGTCGTCGTGTCAGGTGATTGGACGTAGTTAATTTTCTTTTGGCCTCCAGTTCGATTGAAGATGCTTCCCGTATTTTATTTGCAAGGTTACTCCGAATATTCTGTATAGGATTTGTTGGCAGCTTTCCATACGTTCCATCTTGTAATAACGCCTCTACCTTTCTGCAAGGCTTGCACCTCGAGCCTCACCCTGTGCTCCGACACCGGAAGCCGAAGCCAGAAGACGAACAGACGGACCCACGGCATTATTACCCTATGTCCACGGGGTGACGGATAAAATCGGCTGTCTTTTAAAGAAGAAAAATATCCGTCCAATATACAGAGTGCCTAGGAAGATTTCTGATGTGCTTTTAAAAGTCAAAGACAAGAGGGAGAAGTTGCAGACAGCGGGTGTGTACCAGATACCCTGTAGCTGTGGCCAAGTGTATATCGGCGAAACTGGACGGACAGTCAAGGAAAGGCTGTGTGAACACATGAGACATCTTAAAAATAATGACGTTAGCAAATCAGCTGTAGCGCAACATTCTGCTGACAGTGGGCACGCAATTTTATTCAGTGACACAAGTGTATTGGTACAAGAAAGCAGATGGTGGCCCCGGCGTGTCAGAGAAGCATTGTAAATTTTAAAAAAAGACCAGATAATATGAACGCGGACGGCGGGCTACAACTTGACCAAATATGGTCATGCTTGATCAGGAAAATGCGGGACGCAGGCCCCCATCGGACCGGCCACACTGGCGGCGGTAGTTTGAGTGACGTCACTCCAAACGGCTAGCGCGTTCTTCGGGAGCTATATATAGGCGGCAGCAGTTCCATCCGTGACAGTACTCTGAAGAAGGCCACAAAATGATGGCCAAAACGTTAGGTTTCGACAAATTGACGCAGTTCAACCCGGTCAACCAAGATTACATGTAATAACCCATTGAGAATACCAAAAGACCAACAATACATCAAAAGCCAAATGCAATCCTGTTTTTCTCACCCAGTTATTCCATGGCAGAGAATTCCTAAGCCAAAATCTTTGCTGTGGCTCTGATTTTCTACACATTATTCTTACCACAACACCCCATATCACTTACAGTATACCACCAAACTTGAATAAATATACATGTCTACAAATACCAACCATGTAACATTTCAAAACCATCCCTAACTCCTTCTCTCATAATTGATCTTGTCGAATCTATTGCAACCCTACCCAATCATAGGCCATGCCACCTCATTTACTAACTGCCTCCATTGCCAAATTTTTATATCAGTCCCACCATCAGGATGAATTATCACAGACGTACAGCTTCTTCAAAAAATCTAGTTCACCCTGTTGCTGCACATGCCAGCACCTACAAGTCTCGTGGCCTCAATAACCATTTCACAGGACAATTAGAGTACTCTCTGAAAGCACATTACCATTTGAAATGCTTAGTAGGGAAATGGGCTACCAACACATTTTGGACTTCAAAATCTTCAGGTTTCTATCACAGATAATAATTACCTTCTACCTCAACAACCCATCCTCAGACATACAGTTAATTTTTTTGGCAATTTTTTACTGCTTATGTATTTCTTTAATTACTACCTTATGAATACTATCTTGGAAGACAAATGGTCTGTTTTGGGTCCCACGGGTGACAAAGATTGCCATGGCCCACAGCTTTTTCAAGCGAGCAGACAAATCCCAAGTGCCGGTCATGACATCCGGGCAATGTTGTGGGAAATGTTTTGTGGCCAACAAGAGGGGGTGAGGGCAAACATTTAGTGCCTTATATTTGGATTATCCTAGGCAGAAAAGATCCTGGTCTTCCAGGTTGGTACTCGTACAGTTTGCTAGCTGTCCGCCTAAGTGTAAAAAAAACTATGATGATTCCAAGGAGAAATCTGGACAGGAATAATGATCACAGACTACTCACAAAAATGGTTAAATGATTAGGCATAAAACATCAATTATTGATCATGACATGGAATGTTAGAGAACTGAGCAGAAAAAAGGAGCTAAAAGAAGGAGAGGAAAATAAATATACCACTAATAAGTGCAACTGAAAAGACACTGCAAGGAATGAAATGCTTGACAGGTTAAACCAAAATATACAGAGGAGTCGAGCAACAATAAAAGTGCCGGGGTAACATTCACAATAGAGAATAAGAGGAAAATTGTATAAACTTAATTACGTGAATGAAAGAATCATAATTAAAGCTAAAACACAACTAACTATAATAGGATTAAATGCTTCAGAACAAGGAAGGACATCATATATGTCTATGAAACTGTACAGATAGCTCTGGACTTGTTCTATAAGAATCATAATCCCTGAATCCTTCATGATCTAAATGCCTGTTTTAATAGGTCTACAAGAAGACGCACACCAAAATTCAAATGAATATAAGTTGAGAGAATTTTTCAGTTATAATAGCGGGAAAACCAAATTTTCAAACAAAAGAGCATGAATACACTTGAAGTGGCAGGGGTTCAAAATTTATAATAGACTATTTCATCATCAATGAGAAAGTAACTTTACAAATAACAGATACTAGATAACTGTGAACGTTTTCGCGGCGGCAGCACTGTAGAAAACACTCTCGGGATTCTAGCCGCGTCAAATAAAAGTCGACTGGCGACGTTTTGAGAGCCGGCACTGCTCCCATTGTCAAGCCCTGCTTAACTAACTAAAACTGCCTAGCGGTAGTCTCTATATAGGGCTACCGGATGGGAGAGGAGGGGAACTCGCGCGGAGGGCGGGTCTGCTTGGTGACCTCATGTTCCGGTTGTTGTTATGCCCAAATATGGTCCGCTCCCGTGTGTTTCATAATTGTCTAATAACTGGCCTCCATGTTTGACTTATGTTAAGTCCTTGATCCCGATTTATCACATTGTTATTAACTCTGATTTCAATCGCCTCTTTCATGACACTATCCCAAAAATTATTAGCATGGCAGAGGCGTGTCGTCTTGTCAAAGCACGGCTCATGACAGTTTTCAAGGGCGTGCTCTACTATAGCCGATTTTTCTTTCTGCCCCAACTTAAAGTATCTTATATGCTCTTTGCGCCTTTCATCGATCGTTCTCAAAGTCTGTCCTATATAGGAAGAGCCACACTCACAAGGAATTTCATACACTCCAGGACCCCGGAGATTTATACAATCTTTCGGGGTTCGTAATAACTGACGGATCTTAGGCAGGGGCCGAAAGATGGAGCGGATGCCTTGCTTGTTGAGCAGCCTGGCTATTTTCGATGTCACCGCTCCACAGAAGGGCAAAAAGGCACGTGGGGTTTCTCGTTCCCTGTCATCTGTTTTGTTTTTGTTTCTTCTTCCGATAATCGCATGTCGAATTTCTTTGGAGCTATAACCATTGGCCATAAACACACATTCTAAGTGTCGCAGCTCTTCTTGTAGATGCTGATTGTCGGATACCGCCTTTGCCCTGTGGACCAACGTATTCAGTACGCCGCGCATCTGAGATGGGTGATGAAAACTAAGGGCGTTTAGATAACGATCAGTGTGTGTGGGTTTTCTATACACACTGTGCCCCAACCTTCCGTTCGGCTTTCGACGTACCAATACATCCAGAAAAGGAAGTGCGCCGTCTTTTTCGATTTCCATCGTGAACTTGATATTGGGGTGAACGCCGTTGAGATAGTTCACAAATTCAAATAGGGCTGGTATCCCATGAGGCCACAAGAGGAATGTGTCGTCAACAAATCTATAAAAACATTTGGGCTTTAAAGGGGCCGCGTCAAGAGCTACATGCTCAAAATGTTCCATGTAAAAATCGGCAATCGCTGGGGATAACGGGGACCCCATGGCCACGCCGTCCGTTTGTTCGTAATATTTTCCTTGGTACACGAAATACGTCGACGTGAGCGTGTGTCTGAATAATTCCACGAGTTTTTGGTCAAAATGTTCACTAAGTAGTTCGATTGTTTCCCTTAATGGCACCCACGTAAATAATGATGTGACATCCAAACTGACCATAATATCGTCACGCTCTAGTCTCATTGTTTTAACCACTTCCACAAACGCAGCAGAGTTCTTAACGTGGTGTGCACATTGACCCACAAACGGACTTAACTGACGTGTGAGGTATTTGGCCAACCTGTACGTCGGCGAATCTATGGCACTCACTATCGGCCGCATCGGAACATGCTCTTTGTGTATTTTTGGTAGGCCATACAATCTTGGTGGTCTTGGGGCTCAGACTGTCAAATTTTTCACTGTTTCTTCCGCCAATCCAGCTTCTTTTATTAAAATATTGGTTTTTCTGACTGTCTGTGCCGTGGGGTCACGCGGAAGCACACGATATGCCTCATCATCTAAAACTTCATACATCTTCTGGTGGTAGTCAGTGTTGGTCAGAATTACGGTCGAATTTCCCTTTTCAGCTGGTAAAACCACGATTTTGGTGTCTTCCCGTATAACACGTAAGCCGGCTCGTTCAGCTGCGGTCATATTGGGCTTGGGTGGTCTGGCCCTCGTCAGGATGTGCGTTGTCTCCCGGCGTACCTCTTCCGCTGCGTCCGTTGGAATATTACGCACAGCTTGTTCCACTCCGCTGATGATGTTCATGATAGGCAAGGAACGTGGAGCCGGTGTGAAGTTCAATCCTTTCTTCAGGGCTGAGATAGCACCTTCGTCAATTTCTTTCCCCGATAGGTTAATCACGGTTCGTCTGTCTTCGGGTAGCTGGGTGTCGCGCAGATCACGCGACAGGCGGTTGAATTTACAGCACTGCCTGCGTGTGGCCGTCCTTAATATAGAATTCTGTTGTCCGGTGGTGAAGTTGTCGACCCATTCCCAATCCATCGGCGAAAGGGCTGCTGCTAATAGCAAATGGCGTCCCATTAGTTCTCTAGCATTTTTGTCGAGGTCACGGCGAGTTTGACGAATCCTCCCCCTTACAATCGCCAGGCTGGTGCGGCGTAAAATCTTCTTCATGGCAGTAGTGTTTGCCGGATGGTTTACAACGGCAAACCGTGGCACTGTATCGGTGTCTCTACACCTTAACAGGAAAGCCAGCGAACTCAGTAGTTTGGCCTTCTTGCAGCGCAGCTTCTCCAGATGTTTTACGCTGCGCGACATATCCTCACCCTAGTGGTATGTTAAATAACTGTGAACGTTTTCGTGGCGGCAGCACAGTAGAAAACACTCTCGGGATTCTAGCCGCGTCAAATAAAAGTCGACTGGCGACGTTTCGAGAGCCGGCACTGCTCCCATTGTCAAGCCCTGCTTAACTAACTAAAACTGCCTAGCGGTAGTCTCTATATAGGGCTACCGGACGGGAGAGGAGGGGAACTTGCGCGGAGGGCGGGTCTGCTTGGTGACGTCATGTTCCGGTTGTTGTTATGCCCAAATATGGTCCGCTCCCGTGTGTTACGTAATTGTCTAATAACTGGCCTCCATGTTTGACTTATGTTAAGTCCTTGATTCCGATTTATCACATTGTTATTAACTCTGATTTCAATCGCCTCTTTCACGACACTATCCCAAAAATTATTAGCATGACAGAGGCGTGTCGTCTTGTCAAAGCACGACTCATGACAGTTTTCAAGGGCGTGCTCTACTATAGCCGATTTTTCTTTCTGCCCCAACTTAAAGTATCTTATATGCTCTTTGCGCCTTTCATCGATCGTTCTCAAAGTCTGTCCTATATAGGAAGAGCAACACTCACAAGGAATTTTATACACTCCAGGGGCCCGGAGATTTATACAATCTTTCAGGGTTCGTAATAACTGACGGATCTTATGAACAAACGGACGGCGTGGCCATGGGGTCCCCGTTATCCCCAGCGATTGCTGATTTTTACATGGAACATTTTGAGCATGTAGCTCTTGACGCGGCCCCTTTAAAGCCCAAATGTTATTATAGATTTGTTGACGACACATTCCTCGTGTGGCCTCATGAATTTGTGAACTATCTCAACGGCGTTCACCCCAATATCAAGTTCACGATGGAAATCGAAAAAGACGGCGCACTTCCTTTTCTGGATGTGTTGGTACGTCGAAAGCCGAACGGAAGGTTGGGGCACAGTGTGTATAGAAAACCCACACACACTGATCGTTATCTAAACGCCCTTAGTTTTCATCACCCATCTCAGAAGCGCGGCGTACTGAATACGTTGGTCCACAGGGCAAAGGCGGTATCCGACAATCAGCATCTACAAGAAGAGCTGCGACACTTAGAACGCGTGTTTATGGCCAATGGTTATAGCTCCAAAGAAATTCGACATGCGATTATCGGAAGAAGAAACAAAGACAAAACGGATGACAGGTAACGAGAAACCCCACGTGCCTTTTTGCCCTTCTGCGAAGCGGTGACATCGAAAATAGCCAGGCTGCTCAACAAGCAAGGCATCCGCTCCATCTTTCGGCCCCCGCCTAAGATCCGTCAGTTGTTACGAACCCCGAAAGATTGTATAAATCTCCGGGCCCCTGGAGTGTATAAAATTCCTTGTGAGTGTGGCTGTTCCTATATAGGACAGACTTTGAGAACGATCGATGAAAGGCGCAAAGAGCATATAAGTTGGGGCAGAAAGAAAAATCGGCTATAGTAGAGCACGCCCTTGAAAACTGTCATGAGCCGTGCTTTGACAAGACGACACGCCTCTGCCATGCTAATAATTTTTGGGATAGTGTCGTGAAAGAGGCGATTGAAATCAGAGTTAATAACAATGTGATAAATCGGGATCAAGGATTTAACATAAGTCAAACATGGAGGCCAGTTATTAGACAATTACGAAACACACGGGAGCGGACCATATTTGGGCATAACAACAACCGGAACATGACGTCACCAAGCAGACCCGCCCTCCGCGCGAGTTCCCCTCCTCTCCCGTCCGGTAGCCCTATATAGAGACTACCACTAGGCAGTTTTAGTTAGTTAAGCAGGGCTTGACAATGGGAGCAGTGCCGGCTCTCGAAACGTCGCCAGTCGACTTTTATTTGACGCGGCTAGAATCCCGAGAGTGTTTTCTACAACAGATACTAGAATCGTAAAAGGAAGTGACATGCAGTCTAATCATTTCCTAGTTAGATCAAAATTAAACTTACACAGTAGATGAAAGAAAAATAGGCAGGGTAACATTAGGAAGAAATGAGGCTTAAAATTTACCTTTTTAAAGAAGACAGCACTTACACTAATGAAGACTTACAAATGACCTGCCTCATACGGCAATGGAAGATGACAATGATAAAGTATGGAGTGATATTAAAATTTGCATAAGATATTTTAGGGAAATCCATGCCAAAGGAAAAGGGACTTTAGAATTTATGGAGAAATATCTGGGGCTAAAAAAAGGTTTGCAAGCTTGCAACAGAGAAATGATTAGGCAAGGGAAAATGTACAGAGAAATGCAGCAAAGACAACAAGACAGTAAACAGAAATGCACATATAAACAGAAATGCACATATAAACAGAAATGCACATAGACTCAGATGGGACAGCTTTATAAACAGAATTGAAAAAGAGTGCATAGGCGGCACGATTTTTGTTACAAAAACATGAGGTACTTAAACAAAATAGACGTCAATGAGAAAAAGTTAGAAAAAACACTACCACAGCTAAGGCACAATCCCAGCAAGCAAGATGGGATAAGACCCCATCACTTCAGATGGATTAAATGCAGCATTTCATAAAGCAAAGAACAGGGAAGCTCCAGGAACTGAAGGTATTAATGTGGAGATAATAAAGGAGTTATTTTCCCTGAAACTGATGTGAAAAGAAATAAGACAACATACTGGGTAGGAATGTACCTTACACTCAATTTATAAAATATACTCCAGAATTCTAAACAACAGATTTAAGATAATCAGTGAATCTAGGGAAAGTATGGTTTTCCCAATAATACTTAGGCACTGTCAATATCTTTAGTAAAAAACAGATAATAGGAAGATGATGGGAATAAACTATGAAACACAGACAGCATTTGTGGATCACAATATCCTCTCAACCAAACTCAAGAGAAATAGGTCCGCTCACCACTTGTCAGAATGTATTAGAAGCCTTTATAACAAAATATAAATTATAACCAAAGACCCAGAATTTGGTTCAGATGCTAACGCATGGCTTAAATTTGTCTACAACTGTTTTTAATATATGTATCAAACATTTCCTCAGAGAATGGTGGGAAAGTAAACCAATTGGAATAAAGCTGAATAGAAATGTGAAATTGAATACTCTTGTATTTGCAGATCATCTTATTATTGAGGAGGAGGCAAAGCATAAACTGCAGAGTACTATCCACAAGCTCAATAAAGTATGCTCAAAATACCTTTTATAAATCTACAACCAGGTGATGAAGGTAAAGGCAAATACTCAACTGGAAAAAATATATTATCAGATAGACTTACTGAAAAAATTCAACAATTTGGTATGTGACAACCTATGAGGACATCGAGAATAAGTTGCATATATGCCCAGCAATGTGTGAGGTGAAAGCAAAAAAAATAAATCCACCTTAAATTTTATGAAGTTATACGGCAGTACCAGTTTTGTTAGATGGGAATGAATCGTGGGTATCAGCTAAAAAAATTTAAGTCACATTTATGCAGCATAAGTGAAATTCTTATGATCACAAAGAGTGTAAGAAAGAAAACAGTATAAGAAACACAGCTATCAGGAAAGGACTTTATAATTTTTTATTCACCTGGATTCTTTCATTTACTGAAAATATTTAAAGACCATCTAAGTAGGATGAGTGACACATGATTTTATGATAAAACGTTGCTTGGGGATACCAAGTTAAATCATAAGCTTTGATTGTAAATGTATTATCTTAAATCTGATATTATTTGAAATTTTTTGCTAAGCTCTTTCTGAATTGGTTGCAAATCTCGTTGTATTTTATGCTGCATGAGATCCCAGTGAAAATATTTTAATCCTAAATGAAAAGTCACAGTTGAAATGGCACTCAATATGTTCTCACAAACAGTTTCAAGTTAAATGCTGGTATCAGGTAACAATACATCTGAATATTTAAATCAGACTCTTCTCCTATGTGATGACAGTGGTAAACATATCTCTGGTTTCTTACTCGCGGAAGTTGTGAATTGATACCAGCTCTTTTAAATTACTTTTAATATTAAATAACGTGTAGAAATAATTGTCTGGTGGTGTGTTTAGCGAATTTGAGTGTAGTAACACTGTGTAGTAAAAGTATCATAGTTTAAATAGTTCAAAAAGGTGTTGGTTCGACAAGTTTGAAACGTATGTTTTGTTTACATTATACTAATACCTGTTAAAGGGAATTAATCTTCTATCAGTGAATGGAACAAGAAGTTACTAACAGGTTTATTGTTAATATTGGTTTGCTTGCGTGGTAAACGGAGAAAGGTGTGTCTTGCAGAAATTATATTGCAAAATAAGGAAAGGTATTTATAGGTTAAGTTACAACTCTCTTCAAGAGCCCATATTTTGTTTTGTTTAATATCTCAAATGAGCATGAAGTGTGGTGGCTGTCACAGGGTTGTAAAGCAGGGAAACAGCTGTAATGATTGTGGAGTTTGTTTTCATCCGAAATGTGGCTACATGGAAGTTGAAAATGCATTTCACTCTCCTTGGAGTTGTTTGACTTGCAAAAGTAGCAAGGAAAAGAGTGAACTAGAAAATAGGATCTCTTGTCTCGAATCCACAGTGGCTGAATTAACTAAAAAACTCAATGTTTTGAAGGCTGAAAAAGCAGCATTAAATGTTAAGGAATTCCAGTGGATTGTAACCAAAACTGGAGGGAAACAATTCTACAAATTTTCAGTTGGAAGTTTCCAATACTTTTGGGATGTTGGAGAATCTAACTGAGGATGTATCAGATACCACAGTAGGGCTGTCTCAATGCAACAAAGTTGTAAAAAAAGCACACATTGTGCAAAGCTCGTAAAAAGAAATCCAAGAAGGTGTTATTGCTTGGAAGTAGTCACGGTAGGGGATTAAGTGCAATGTTACAGTCAAGCCTGGGCTCTGATGTTGAGGTGTGTAGTATATTTAAGCCTAATGCAGAACTTGGCAATGTTGTGGATGAAATTTCAAACCTGGGGAAAGATCTTACTAAAGAGGATCATATAATTATAGTTGGGGACCTGGAAATAGTCTGTCCAGAAATCTCAATTATTGTGTTGAAACAGACATTGACAACATTGCTAAAAACACCACACACAACAATGTTGGTTTTGTTGACCTCCTCAAGCATTATGATCAACCCTGGATGCATGGTCATGTACAGCGTACACAGGCAGATCTGAAGCGTGCATTGTGTTAGGCTGACCGAACACACATTTGTCTGATAGATGTTTCTTGCATAACATCGAGTGACCATACCTCCCATGGACTCCACCTGAATGTTCGGGGTAAGCAGAAGCTAACGCAACTGATTGCCAGTAGCATCAGGAGAGGCAGGTTGGATGTGAACCCCATCCCAGTGGTAATTGGTGGTAGAACTCAGTCTTTTTTAGGCCAAATGTCAAGAGTAGGAAGAGTTATTTAAGAAATGTACATAATGATATTACAGTCAAAAATAAAGAATGTCAGTCTAAAATAGCTTTGTTCCATCAGAACATTAGGGGTATCTAAGCAAACTTGATGAGTTGATAATATCTATAGAAGAAACCCAAAAATCATTGAATCTTAACATAAATATCGTATGCCTGACAGAACATCATCTGAAGAATTCTGAAATATGTCTCCTCCCTTTTATTGGATATAGATTAGCTTGATGGTATTGCAGGTCAGATATGAGAATGGGTGGCGCAGCAATATATGTAAGAGAAAATACTGAGACAAAATCGTTAGATGTAAGTAAATACTGTATAGAACAAGATTTTGAATGTTGTGGAATACAGTTAGAATTAGAAAACAAATATCTTATAGTGCTGACAGTTTATAGGACTCCCACAGGAGACTTCAGAAAATTTTGTAATAAACTTGAGGCGGTTCTAATAAACTTATCACGTACTAAAAGGGAAATTATCCTCTGTGGAGACTTCAACATAAATTTTGCTGTAGAATGTAACCAGACAGATTATCTTCTAGGAATGCTTAGATCATTCAATCTCTATCAAACTGTAAATTTCCCAACTAGAACACCAAAAGATAGTAGTACCATTAATGATAACATTTTGTAGAGCACAATGAATTAGAAATACATGGAACAGTTCCAATGGAAAATAGTTTGTCAGACCATAATGCTCAAATAATTACTTTGGATGTTGTGGGAAATGAAAATAACAAAAAGAACGGATTTATCAGAGTTAGGCCATTAAAGAACAATTCAATAAAAACATTAAATGATGAATTTCTCAATGAGGACTGGAGCATTGTTTATAAATTAAAAGGGGTAAACAATAAATTCAATTACTTTCACCAAAGGTTTTTGGAAATTTACGAAAGGTGTCTCCTTACAAAAACTAGCTCCAATTGGTCAAAAATGAGCAAACAAAAATTGGGTTACAGTTGGTATTACAACATCTTGCAGACATAAAAGGGTAATTACATGTAAAAGTTAGGAATACTGATAATATGCTTCTCAGACAACATTACAAAACTTACTGTAGAATTTTAACCAAAGTACTAAAAGAATCTAAACAGTTTGGCCATAAACGATGAGATTAGTAGTTCAGATAATAAGATAAAAAAGTGTTTGGAACAGTATTAAAAGAGTAAACGACCTGTATCATCCCTTGAACATAAACCTATATCTATAAGCAATAATGATAAACTTGTAAATGGACCCCTCTTATGTAGGAAGTGCTTTCAATAACTACTTCTTAACAATTTCTGAAAAAAATAAAAGGAAAATATATTGGGAATATGGATGCTATAGCAATACTTAAATCCTTGTCACCAAAAACAGCACCTATGTCTCTATTTCCCACCAGTCAAAATGAAATTGAAAAATATTTTAAATCCCTCAACAATAAAAAGTCATTTGGTTTATGATGAGGTTTCAATCCCATGTAGTGAAACAATGTAACACCCAGCATAGTATAAGTTATTAGTCATATTTGTAATAGTTCTTTTGAAGAAGGTATCTTTCCCTGACTCACTCAAGAAAGTCAAATAATCAAACCGCTTTATAAAAAGGGTGATAACCTCAAAGATTGAGAATTACAGACCATTTCACTTTCTACCAGCATTTTCAAAATCTTTGAAAAAGCAATGTACAGAAGGGTGTATGCACATCTACAAAGAAATGACCTACTCAGTAAAGTACAGTTTGGTTTTAGACAAGGCGTTTCAACAGATTCAGCAATTTTTGCTTTTTGTAAACAACATACTGGAATCAATGCACTAAAAAATTAAATTCCCTAGGTATATTCCTGTGATCTTGCTAAGGCTTTTGACTGTGTTGATCATGAGATTCTACTAGGTAAATTAGACCACTATGGAGTTAGTGGTAAGCCAGGACATTTGGTTTAAATCATACCTGGAAAATAGAAAGCAATAGTGTATCAGCCTGAAAGATGCTAATTACAGGAGATGTTATAAACTCAGAATGGGAGTATAGTTAAATGTGGTGTGCCTCAGGGTTCAATCTTGGCCCTCTGCTGTTCTTAATCTATATAAATGATCTCCCACATATACTAGGTGATAATGAACACATGGTGCTCTTGCAGATGATACTAGCATTACCGTTCAAAGACCCATCAGCACAAAACCTCCGAAAACACAGTAAATGATGCTATAAAGAAAATTAAGAGGTGGTTTAATGCCAACAAACTAATACTTAATGTAGAAAAGACACAGTTACTTCAGTTTGATAAAAAACATTAAAAATAAAAAAAAGGACAGCTATAATGTGATATCAGAAGGAAAAGCAACCGATGAAAGAAGTTTCACAAATATTCCTGGTGTATGTATAGATAACAAATTGAACTGGAAACAGCATATTCAACAACTTCTTAAAACACTGAATTCTGCAACATTTTCACTGAGGGTAATATCTAGAATAGCTAATATAGAAACCAGAAAGTTAGTATATTTTGCATATTTTCATTCCCTGCTCACTTATGGCATCTCATTCTGGGGAAACTCGTCACAAGCACAGAGGGTATTTAAATTGCAAAAGCGTGCTATAAGAACTATTTGTGGAGCAAGCCCACAGACGTCATGCAAGAAATCTATTTAAAACCTGGGTGTACTAACAATGCCAGCACAGTATGTATACTCCGTACTATCTTTGTAGTGGAAAATCCTGACCACTTCAATCTTAATGGCTGACATACATGCCAAATACTAGAATAATATAATATTCACAAGGATTACAAATCAATGTCAATTGTACAGAAAGGGTCAACTACTGAAGCTTCCTTATTCAATGTCTTACCAGCAGAATTAAATGTTATCTACAAAAACCCAACTACTTTAAGTCCAAACTGAAAGATGTTCTGCTTCAGAACCCATTTTACTCTGTGAAAGAATTTTCTTCTTGGAATTTCGTAACTAAGAATGACTGTTAAAATAGTATATATGGTGTATGGAAGGGAAAGGTGACAAAGTTGTCCACAATTACTAAAATGGTATATGGTTTTTCTTTCTGTTGAAACTTTTGACAAATTAAGTAATTACACTGTTTACAAAATTTCACTCATCTATAGTAACTAACATGGGATAGCATGCACTCAAAAATTGCTGTGAAAAATTATTACACTAACAGGTTTTTAAGTAATTAAGTAATGAGTTGTTGGTAATATGATTGATATTGTTAATAGGTGTGTGTACTGTTCCACATAAATAGCAACTAATATGATATAATATGTAGTCGCAAATTGAAGTGAAACTTATCATGGTAACTGGTTGGTAAGAAAATAACTGGTTGTTAGATGCTGGTAACAAGTGTATACACTGTTCCACATAATAAGTATTAATTAACTCGGGATTGTATTTGTAGATTACAGGAGATATTGGTTACACTAATTGGTTGTAACTAACTTGTTGTCAATATATAATAATATTATCAATTATATAGTAATATTGACATTACTAATAAGTAGGGTTTCGGGTCTTTATGAAAAAAGAAAAAGAAAAAAAAAATCGATAAATATGCCGGCAAATATTACCTAAAAGAGACAAAATATGACCAAACATTAAATTTTTTATACTTTAAACATGCTAAAATGTACATAATTTATTTTTATGTAGCTGTGTCGCTTTCATGTAGACAACATAATTTGCTTCATGCACTCACTGTACGATTGGAAATTAATTTTTTTTGAAAGTTATTTTCTTGTTCCTGTAAAAGAATGGATTACTAGAATTTTACTTTTAAAAATGGAAATTTACTATAAATTCATTGTGAATTAATGCACATAACATTTTTTATTCTTGTTGATGCCAGCATTGCAGTGTATCACCATGTGCATCTTCAAGTTCTCGAAAGAGGAATTTTCTCCGGTTGTCACTTAATACTGTCTTGTAGTGTGAGAAGCTTTGTTCGACATTCCAAGATGTGACCGGAGTGTTCTTTAACAGAGACAGGTCACTGCAATTTAATTGTGGGTTGTCTTCAGTCAAAACAGATTCGCCACCATGTAAAATTCCACTAATTTTACAAATTGTTTTATATCCCTTATTCCCACACAACACTTTATCAAATTTGTTTTTTCAGCAAACTTGCCACACTGCCCCTGGTTGGCCTATTCCGGTTTCTACAACCGCCAAACTTTCATTCAGTTCTAGACCAATGTCTTCAAGGCGCGAAATCACAGTTGTGATGCCTGAAAAACTTGACTTTACGTACGCCAAATTTCACAACAAATTACTGGAAAAGAGTTCTTGGACAATTTTGATGGAAGATGCTTCACTGCTATCAAAATTAGAAACAATTTTCTTTATGTTTTCATAATATTCACAGTAATAGCTAACTGAATCGAGCCATGTGTACTGGTTGTGGTGGAAAAGAGACGGAAGGTGCGTCTTCTTTAAATTTTGCCACTCTGATTGTAGCTTTAACAAAAATCTTTTTTACATTTTACATTAACCTAACGACATCAGGGAAATTCAGTCTTACTTCCTCGGCAACTCTATGTAATCCATGAGTGAGACAAGTTAAATGCACCATCGAAGGATACAACATCTTCAGACATTTCCCAGCCTTTACCATGTACGGTGCAGCATCGGTCACAAACAGTAAGACATGTTCTCGCTTAACTTCACCGCTCGATAACAGTTTCATAGCGTTGTCGAAATGGACGGCAATTGTTGAGTGGTTTACTGATTCAAGAGCTTCACAGTCCAGTAAAAATATATCACCCAGTCTGTCAGAAAGTAGGGTTCCAACGATAACGTTTACAACCTATCTCCCACAAGCATCAGTACTTTCATCCATTGATACCCAGATCTTATTGGTGCCTATCTTAGTTCTGATTGTCTGCAGCAACACATTTTCATAAACAAGACGGTAAATAGTTATTCCCCAATGTTGATTCAGTTGGAATCGTCTGTGTTGTGTATTTCTCCAAGAACGATTTTAAATGCTAATTGTTCACTTTATTAAGTGGGATGTTGGTTGATACCATCATTTCACAGAGTTCGTTGGAAAAAATTGACAATTTGGAAGACACCGAAGCTGTAGATGTAATCCAAGAAAAGTCGCTGTTTGCTTTGTCGAGATGAATGTCGTATTACGTAATTCTTGTGTCTTGACGTATTGTAGGGTGCTAATGACCTTGTTGTCCACGCGCCCTAAAGCCATAAAAACAGCAACAACAACTTGATGTATTGCAGTGCTGCTGCACATGAAATCGCTTTGTTGCATTCACTTTAGTTTCACATAATTTACAGAAAAGAACTCTTTCATCTGTGCTAAAATATTCCTCTCCAAATTCCTTTACGTAACTCCGTCTCTTGCACTTTCAGAAAGTTTTGTTTTCGGCATGGTGGTACTCACTGGTCCTCTGGCAGATTTAACACTGGTTCAGGATTATTTTCAAAAGCATTGGTGACATTGCGTGAGTGGCTGAAGGCTTGGTGTTTGTTTCGACGCGGAGAGTATGGTGTGTGGGGAATACCTGACCTTTGTAGGGACGGGTTTCCCGTTAAGCAGCAGTTTCACCGTTCTGAATCATAGGAAGACAATTGATTCCTCTCAACTCATCGGTGGGTCACTGCCGTGGACTCAACTCCCGCGGTACCGTCGCAAGTGAGACATTGATTGATGTGGCTCGACACAGGCATGCTGCTGCCGCATAGTTGAATTTAAAAAGCGGGCGGAACATTAACGTTTAGAGAGTGACAATAATTTATTACCTTAATTCTTGACTGGTGAATTCTGAACAATTTCATGACAATTAGTTTAGTTTCTTTCTCCAAAGTATAACAGGAGCATATTTCTTTGAATAATCTTATTTCTTTTTATCTAAAACTTCTATCAAAAAATTACCAGATTTTTCCTCAAAATATGACCATATTACCATAAAAATTGTTGAAATATGACCAGAATTAGGAAAATGGCCCGAATATGCATTTATAGGCTATATAAAATACATTTAAATACAATCAGAAACGATGAATCAGTGTTTATTTCAGCATTTAAGCTCAAAAAGAAGGCAGGAAAAAAATATGACTTTTCCTAAACCCTACTAATAAGTGTATGTACTGTTCCACATCCCCGAGATTATTCTCACATGGGATCAAAGTGAACATATCTATCTATCTATCTATCTAGTTATAAATTCACACACTTTCATTCAGTTATAATTTATAAATTTCGCAAAGTATTAAATGATCTGAAAATAACAAAGTTGGTTTCCCTAAAGAATTAAAAAGTTTCATTACTAAAGTTCACAAGAGTTATTACTTCACGTCACTACTGTATATTTTCCTAAACAGAAAATAATATTTTCTGAGTCTAAACCAGACCGAATATTTTCATCACTAAGGTTACAAGTTAGTAAAAATCTCTTGGTGTTGGAGCTGCAAAATCACGGAGACAACTGGTGCATACTTCCTGACCCACTGGTGGGAGAAGGAAAAATGACAGGGTTATATAGTATCTGCTGTGGAAAAACATCAAATTGACAAAATCTCTGTTAATTATTTTATTCTAATATTCCTGAAATTCAGCAAGCTTATCAGATCGATTATTCTACAACTTTTCTCTATGATACGTTCTGTCACATTTATATTTGTCTAGGTGTAATTAAACATCAATAGTTAGAAGATTAAAAATTTCAATTAATATTTATAACTTTAAAAGTATTTGGCCCCCATGGAGTTACCTATACCAAATAACTCTATTTCCTTTCTTCTGCTCTGTGGCTAATTTTATTTGACTGTTATATTAATAATAATAATAATAATAATAATTTAGTATGCTCTTAATGACCTAGTGACAGAGTTTATACTGGCGGTGCATTCCACCCCCATCATAGCTGCCTCAAACTAACCCGACAATCCTACCGGATACAGTGGACCCACAGTTTAATGTGGAATCCAAACCATGGAAGTGTTCTAGCGTACTTCACATTACACAACAAGCTGTGCAAGAGGTGAAGGTTGGGTTAAGGGCCTATGAAAATCCTTGCTGAGAAAGGGGTTCGAATTGGGGTCCTTTCGATCCCAGTCAGACACCTTAACCACTGAGCCAACAGACCGCTCTGTTATATTTAATTATTACTATGGTATCATGCACCTATTTTAAATGCTTTATATTAGCTTGACCTGAATCTATGTATGTATGAATGTAACAGAATTTTACAACTCCATTTTGACCCACTTACAGATGTACAAGCTGTTTGAAATTTTGCACACATTTTAAGAACCGGTGACAATACAATAATATTATAGCAATGTCCAGCTATTCTCATTACTTTGACAGTAACAAGAAAAAAATGATTGAATGTCGTGGAATTTTGTAATTTAATTTTAAGCTAATTCCAGATGTCCAAATTCTTTGAAATTTTGCTCATGTATTGATAACTGATTACAATCCAATAATTTCATAGCTATGTCATGATATTCTCATTAAACTGACAATAATAATAGAAAATTTTTACACACGTTTTAAGAACCATCGACAATACAGTAGTCTCTTAGCAACGTCCTGCTATTCTCGTTACTTTGACGGTAACAATAGAAAAATTTAATAGAAGCTTCATTTCAGTGTTCACCCACTTCCTGACGTCCGAATCAAATGAAATTTTGCACACTTATTAAGAACCGATGAAAATTCAATACTTTCATTCTCACCACATTGTAAGTAACAACTTAAAAGTGGTTGAATGTAATGGAAAATTTCAGTTCAATTTTCATCAACTTCAGGAAGTTCTAAATGTCTAAAATTTTGTACACATATTAAGAACCGATGACAATACAATAATTACATATCTATGACTCAGTAATCACACTACTTTTACAATAAGAACACTAAAGTGATTTAATCTTCTTATGTCAGATGTGGCTCATTTTCACCCACTTTCCACATCCTCCTGGTGGCTCAGTTGGTTTAAGTGTGTAACTGGCGAGCAGACTTTCCCTGCTCAAATCCCGTTTTGGTTGGAATATATAGGATATTATAAGTGGCAAAGATTAGGATAACCCACAGTATGGATTTCAAGTTAAACTGCACGTATCCTATACCTGATGGGATTGCAGAGTCAGGCAAATGCAACCGTGATGTTTTGCACGAGCTCAGCAATTCGAGAAACCTTCGTCATTTGGCAGCAGGATCCTTCAAAGATTTTCCGGTCAATATCGCCATATCCATTTAATTTAATTACGAACTTCAAGGCGTCTTAATTTTTCGAAATTTTGCACACGTATTAAGAACGTTTAACAACACAATTTCACAGCTGTAACCTGGTGTTCTCATTAAATTGACAGTTTTGTTGCACAATATTTTGCACATGTGCAATTGATGATACTTTGATACAAGTTGCTATGATAGTGTCTGCAGTCGCTTAATGTCATAAATAGTGAGTATTCGAAATATCTTTTTCAATTACTTCGTACTATTAGAAAAGAGTAGTCTTCCACATTTACCCTGCTATTGGACATCTGGAGGAGTTGACCATATAATTGTACATTACTCGTGGGAATAATAATTAAAAATGAAACTACAACACAAAGACAAAGAGAGATTGGTGAAGAAAAGCCAACAGTAAGAAACATACTTTTGAAACACTCTGAACTAAAAATTTAAAAGTTTAAAAAACTAAAAACACCCTTTCATAGTAATGTGAACTAAAATAATCTTTAAATATTAAGATTTTGTTTAACAGCGATAGAATGTCCCACAATTCAGGATAATTTTTTTTTTTTTTGAATAAGCTTAAAGAATAAAATCACTCATTACAAAATTAAAAAAGTGTGGGGTGCTCTCTTACATAACTTTTGACAATGACTCTAGTATCTTTACAAACAGCCAGTGACAAAAAATGTATAAGACAACTGATATGGCACCCCACCTTTTTTGCATTGAAGCTAATTTTCTAAACAGTGACTTTATTCTTTAAGATTATTCAAAAAATTAATTTATCCTGCATTGTGGGACGTTCTATTGCTTTTAAACAAAATCTTAATATTTAAAGATTATTTTAGTTCACGTTACTGCAAAAGCGTGTTTTTAGTTTTTTAAACTACAATATTATTTCTTTCAAGGTAATAAATTCCTTTGTTTAGTCATAACTGTCCTATTTAATTATCCTTATCTCACTTTTAACAAATTCCTATAGCAACACAAGCATCAAAACGCCAACTAGATAGATTGGAAAGAATAAACTATTTTGGTCTAGGTAATGGCCAGCCAGGGAGAAAGGTTAGAAAACAGAGTGCAAGCTGGTATAGTAAGAAATGTGAGAAGTAGTGGACAGGCTGATGGAAAGAAGAATCTCTGGTGATAGACTTAAAAGAGCATATGATGGTATAGGTGAATCATGATTGGCTGAAAGACCAAAGTGATGGTCTGCCATGTTTGACAGTCAGTATTATTTTGGAGTTTGTCAGAGTTGGATGTGGCTGTCAGCCACAATCTTTATCCACAAATATGTCACACATGAGTGATAAATCAGGGATTGGAGTCCTCATAAATGATGAACTATGTTTCAAGAATGAGTGCTGACATGAACGTGAGTCAGTAAGACGCTGTTCCTGATTTGCCAACCTGCAAACTGAATTCAGATTGTAGTCCAGTATTGCACTAGTTAGCTTAGCACAGGTCTGGTACCGGCCTTGTGATTTAGAACAACTGAATATATTATCATCTAATAACTTCATTGATGCGTGGGTTAGTTATTTCTGGACACAAAATTCCTTTTCTAAGCCACTGAACTTGTAAATCCTAATTTCAAATCCGCTGGTCTGATACCACACGACTTGTTTATACCAGCGCATGCAGTGAACTGTAAAAGTTACAAAATAATCTGATATTCATTCTCAGGCTAGATAACGGTACTGAACTAATACCCACGACTCACACGCGCCGTGGCAAACTGTTGTTGTGTTTGGGATAATACTATAATATGCAGTTGAGAACAAACAACATAACTGCTACATTGTTTCTTGATTTGGCAAATGTGTGATGCAACTTTGGGTGGGGTATTGTTATGGATGAAAAGGTTCTCCAGAATCATAAAAACGGGATTAATTCAAAGCCTTTAACATTGCAAGTTATAATATAAACATAATCTTAATAACAGAGCAACCTTTAACTTTTAATTAATTAAATGTCATAAGGAAACAAAAATTAAAAGTTGGAATTTCAAAGTATAGGGATTTTGTCACATTAATTTTCACAAAGAATATTGGAGAAACCCAGAATTATGATATATGAGTTGTACAGTCTAGGAATTTTACTAAACAAGGTAGAGCCATTTGACAGGCTAATTCATCATTCTGGTGGCTACCCAGGGAATTTTTGGTTATAGTTACCAAAGTAGGGCAAGAGTTGATTGCATACAGTGACAGTTGGATTCAGGGCAGTTACAACAGAGAGTAAAACAGTTAAAGGCAATGGAATGTGACTATACAGACAGCAACAACATCAAAAGGTCAAAGTGTCAGCAGAATTGAGCTGTGACAGGACGACACTGGCAAAAAATGGTAGGGAAGGAATTACCACTATTGGCTAGAGGTACTTCCCACTATTGGTACCATGGAGGAGAGAGGCTAACAAAACTCAGGTACACGAGGAGAGAGAGAGAGAGAGAGGTTAGATGTCTCTCTTGCAGAAGGAATGTCCTTTGGGCAGCAATGGAGTGATGGAGCGAGGCGAGGATGAAGTTAGAGGCGAGTCGCAGATAGAATTAGGGGTAGCCAGCAGTCTGCGGCTAAGAAAGTCATTATAACAGGTTGAGAAAGCCATTCAAGTAAAAGAGTAAGAGGGAAGGCTTTTAATAGAACCAGGCAATGGGAGTTATAGCCTATGAAGGAGTAAAGGGAGTTAATAATGTCATTACTGTACATAACTGATGTGAATGAATTGTACATATGTAAATATCCTTACTGAGAGTTTCAATTATAAGTACTACTGCTCAAATGGCTGAAGAGTCTTACCCATGATTTATATGTTCCCCTTGGGAGTGGCAGACTGGAAAGAAAAAAAAGATTCGCCTGTCCACCACAGTAGGATCTTTCATGGTGTCATGGTGTGGTGTGGTGTGGTGTCAGCAAAACAATAAAGCACTGGGGGTGAGGGTAATGCTACTCCAGTAAGGGAGTAAAAATGAAGTAAAAATAATGAGATAGGGAGAAGGAAATTACCGTTCCAATATAACAGTGTTACAAGATCGGTGCAGTGGCCTTCTTTCGACATACTGCATTGGAGTGCAGAAAGCAGCACAACACGATGCAGCAAAAGAGAGTTTTAGGTCGCTGTGAATTGCTGAGCAGAGCTGCATCGATGCTACGAAAACAGTGAGTATGCAAGGTTAGCAGAAATGTCGAACAGCACGGGAAACAGTGACGTTGCCAAGGGCGAGAGTTCAGTGAAAAAGGAAATGCTGCAAGTTGGGTTAGCAGAAGTGTTAAACTTAATTCCTAACACCTTTTGTGGCGAAAAGGGGACGATTGGTGAGTTTTTTGACAACTGTGATACAGCGTTCAGTATTGTAGAAAAGGATAGGCAGGAGATCCTATTAAAGCTTGTGAAAGCACGTATCAGAGGTACAGCTACACAGCAGATTCTTACATGGGAAAAAGTGAAAGATTGGAAGGATGTGAGAGAAATACTAATGGAGAATTTTTGTGCTAATTGTACAGTAGATCATTACACTGTATCATTATGAGAAGCAACAAAATTAGGATTTAAAAAGGAATGAATTAATCAGAGCCTTGAAATTAATTCATAACCTGAGTCACGCTGTATTCACAAACGCGTTTATCAACGAGAAAATCATAGAAGTTCTGAGAGCACGAGGAACGGATTTAACCTTAGCAGGACTCATTGAGATTGCATTGTTGGATGAAATCACTATTTTGTCAATCGGAGAGAAATAACAGTACCATGGATTGGAGCATAAGTTGCATACAGAATTGATTAGAGAGAGAACAGGGGAGGTTGGAATCCGAGGAATGAAAGAAGACCAGAGGATTGCGAAATTTGTGGTGGAGGAAGTCATAACGTGAGACAATGCATGGCAGCTGCAAGAATACGAGAAGTGGGACGCACAGCAAATGTGTGGGCCATTGGTGCAATGAATTCAGACATGAGGCAAGGAGGCATTGCGAGCCTGACGCAAGAGGAAGCAAGTTTATGGCACGAGTTTGTAAACAAGCAGAAAACAGACATTTCGACAGGGAGCGCGACAAAGTGGTGATGGAATTGTGACACTGGAGAAATGGGTCAGGAAAATTAGGAGCAGCGAATGAACAAGAATTTAAAGGCAACAGCAGAAGAGATGTAAATTTGGAGAAGCCTAGGTCCTGCGAACGGTGTAACGAGTGTTGCAGCTACAGAGCAATGAAATGTAGCAAATGTCAGAATTGGGGACATGACCCACAAGATTGTAATGCATGTCCATGGCTGGAGCAAGTGCATGGAGCAAAGAAGAACGGCAGACATTCGGTAAACTATAGGCACGCGGAACTGTGCAGTCAAGTGTCGTTCGGAGACAGAGGTCAGAAGAACGGGACTGCAACAATCAAAACCAAAATGACTACATAGGTTGGAATTTGAAAAGAGTATCTGCAGTAAAATTAGATTACATCTGGATTAGAAATGGGTCGTTCGTGAGTGAACCAGTTCTTTAGAACAGTTCTTATGAACAGTTCTTTTGAAAGAGAGAGTGAGCAGCCGCTCACTAAAAGTGAATGATAGTTCTTCTTGGAAGCTGTAATGACGGTCTCGATTGAACCTAACTTAAATCGAGTGTGCACCAACAATAAGTCGGTGTCGGCTTTGCCACTCTCGCCCAACCCATGTTTGTTTTTAGTTCCACGCCGTTCATTGTTTATCTACTCTGCGCTGTAAAAATAAGAAATCCTGAAGATCAAGAAGAGCTAGTTCGTTCTCATTGTTCTCTGATCCCAGCGCTCAGTGCGGAAAGTGCTAGTTCATTCGCGATGTTCTCCGATTCCAGCACTCAGCACAGCACAGAGCTGTGCCACTGGGGAGCTAGTTCTTTCGAATCTGATGTCCCACTCCGCTCCTCTTTCTTCTTCTCTTTGTGTATTCCGACTACAAGCATGCCTTATGAAAGATTATTTTCAAATGGTGGACAAATTTGCACTGAAAAATGAAGTAGGCTGCTGAATGGCAAAATAAGAAAAAATTTATTTGTGAACAGTAACCTTCAGTTCATTTAAAGCAAAACCTTCTTTAAAATTTATTGCACTTAGTGTCTGTAAATAAATTAAAGTAAAACTAACTATCCTCAAAACTATCTCTCAAATATTCCCATCAATCTGAACAATATTTTATTGATGTTTGGAAGGACTTTTCTGCTTGAAAGTAATCCGGTAGTATTTAAGAAGCAAAATTGTGTCAGAATAAATACAAAAATAAATGAAAATAACCGATGTGAGATTAAACTAAGAAATCAGTCTAAATGTAAATGAAACGAACAGATAGTACACTCAAAATGGATATAACTGGTCTGTTTGTTTAAACTGAGCTAGTGAACTTGTGAACCATTTAAAAGAACTAGTTCTTTTCATAGAGTGATCAAATGAGCGCCACTCTTTTTAGTGAGTCACTTTTCCCACCTCTATTCTGGATATAGGGGCTTCTATATCTCTTGTCAAGTCAGAGTGCATACGAGCAGGCCTTAAGAGAAACATGATGAAGGGAATACGCATTCAAGGAATCACGGGAAATCCTATATTCACAGAAGGAGCAATAATGGGCACTGTAAGCGAAGGTTGGGAGCTGAAAATGTGTCATAAGATGCAAGTGGTTCCGGCAGGAGTAGACACACACTATGATGGAATTCTAGGAAGTGAATTGGTTGAAGAAGTTTAAGGCCATCATAGACTATGGAAAATTGGTGGTGAGAACTCAGGGATATATCCTTAAGATGCAGAGCAAAGTTGAAGAGGACGCTAAGTGGCGAAACGGGGGAAAATTACAATAGGAAACAGTGGTGCATGAGAAGACACTATGTATTCGTATCAGTGCAAGGCAAGAAAAAATAATTGAACTGGCAGTTGAAGGAGTGCAGGAAGATGCAGAAGCTGTTGTATCGAAGCAAGAATTAGCAGCAGGTTTATTGGTTCCAGAAGCACTGGTACGGGTGTGAAAAGGAAAATGTATTCAGACAGTGATAAATGTGTCAGAGGAAGAAATTGTGTTGAATAAGCCACGGGTTAAAGTGGAGAAATATAAAAGGCCACAAGCAACGGCAAAGGTGTGTGCTGCTGCATCGAAACAAAATATGCAAATGCAAGAGCGAAGCATAATAAGTGAAGGAGGTTCATGCTTAGAGCGTTCAGTGGAACTACAATAGTGCTGTGTACAGTAGAACCAGAAGTTTTCCATTTGGAGAAAGGTACACTACCATACACAGGAACAATAGCGCAGGAATTACATCGGAAGCCAGAAGCAGGGGGAAGAAGATTAACGAGTGTCCAGGTGAAGAAGAAGTGTGCTCGCCATTTCAGGAGAGGCAAGAGGAAGATGGCTTGTGTGCAACATATCAAAACGACTTTCCTTTGATGGTAGATATGTTGACACAAACAGCAGCAGAATAGGAAATGCCACAGGAAGACTGGAGGTCGAAGAAAGAATGAAAAAAGTCAGCAGGAAGGCATATCTGAAAAAAAGGAATCTAAGGTTATATACGGGCGTAGGAGAAACACCACCTGCAGAGATATTAACATGTAGAGTTTGCAATGAGATATATACGTCAGCAGAAGACAGAAATATGTGAGCAAGTACAAGAGAAATGCCATGGGTAGAAGTGGAAAAGTGTACAAGTTGCGGCACAGAGGTGATGCTGACAATAATAAATAATTTGCAAGTGAATGTAGAGGAAGCGGCACAGGAAGAAATAAATGAAAGAAGTAGCGATAGGGAAAATTCATCGCAGGAAATAATGGAGTAAGTGCATCGTGAGACTAGTGGTCGAAACCAGAAGAAAATAATTCAAGAATTAATGGGAACTAAGCAGAGTTCACCAGTATTAAAGCAGAAATCGGGGAACGAAAATGAATATACGAATGAAAGCGGGAAAATATGATGCAACGGGAACAAAGGGAGTTTGCCGGAGATGCGACAGAAGTCAAAGGAAGAAATTAAAATCCCACTAAAAAGCGAAATAATAAGTTATGGTGGTGTCAAGTGGAAGCGGCCGACAAAAAGTGGAAAAAAGAAACCAAGAGAAAACTTGAAGCCAAGGTGCGATGATTTAGTATGCAAGAAACTAGCACTCAAGAAGCTAATAATCAGAAGAAAAAGAAACTATAAGTGAGTATGGACAGAAAACGGGAAATTAGTTGGCAAAAGAAGTAAGAAGATACGAAGAAAAGGAAGAAAGTGGAGAAGAAAGTGAACAAGTCGCAAAATGCAGAAGTACAGGAAAGCCGTGTTAGAATATGCAACAATTATCTCTAATAATACATCGTATACAGGGTCGAAGAGTTCGCCATGTTTGTTAAAGTATAAAGGAGGAAGAGCAAGTTATAAAATGTGGCTGAAGCGCATAGTTAATGAAGCAGCATTGTCAAGGAAACTAGTATACAAATCCAGGAATACACTAGTATTATCACACATATGTAAGACAACCCAGGAGTAACATGATGAGGATAAAGGAATTTCACGGAAAAATTGAACAAAAAATATGTGTGGATGAGATGTATGCAACAGCAGGAACACGAGACATGGAGCAGCCACAGTGAGAATCACGGCAGGTGGCATAACCTTAAGGCACGGAGAGTTGGATCAGCTGAATAGCAACTTACTCAAGGAAAAAATTCGTTGACTGGAAAAGGGAATGTAGCAAGGTCAAAACATGATTCGGCAAGTAAGCACGACAAATTCCAGGACAGCTATAATGGAAGGAAATCACAAAAGTATATAAGTAAAACAAATAATGGGTAGGCAAATAATAAATACTATTGGTAGTAAAAGAGCCAGTGTGTATCTTCATGAAATGCGACAGCAATGCACGGGAGAAGAATAATTTGCAACGATGAATAAGGACTGAGTGAGAAATGTTATCATAAAAGGTAATTTAAGAACTATAAATGGGACAATTAGAATAAAGTGGATACTAAAGACTTTTTTTAAAGGAAAAACAGATATGAAGAATTATTGTGATGAAACGTGTGTGTTATAGACCTTTTTTCGAATTTTACAGGCACTGTGAGGAAGCAGAAATACTTTGCGCACAAAGTAAGGAGAACAGTAAGAGTCAGTAAGGAAGGTTTGACACAACAAGCTTTATGATAGGTTTTTAGTATGTTACAGAAATACATGAGACAGCCACAAGAAGGAGTTTCATCACGGCAACAAGCGAGCGACACTTACGTCATGACCGGACGGCGTCAGATGCTGAAACGGCACAACACAGGCAGCGAGACGACAGCTGAGCGGAACCACGTGCGCTCTGGGCGCATGTCAACGACGGAACGAGACAATCGTCATCACAGGACGGGAGGAGAAGACAGCAATTGAAACAATACGAACACAAAATTATTATATACATGTAGCATCAATTAATAATCTGTAGCGAAAATAATGAATCTATGTATTTATGGGGGGAAAACGCTTAGAAGGGGAGATTAGAAGGGCAGTACTACAAGACATTAGGTTAGCGCCTGAGTGGAGCAGACGCGAAAATACGGGGGTTTGGTGTGGTGGATACCCAGGGAATTTCTGGCTATAGTTGATTGCATACAGTGACAGTTGGATTCAGGGCAGTTACAACAGAGAGTAAAAACAGTTAGAGGCAATGGAATGTGACTATACAGACAGCAACAACATCAAAACAGGTCAAAGTGTCAGCAGAATTGAGCTGTGACAGGACGACACTGGCAAAAAATGGTAGGGAAGGAATTACCACTATTGGCTAGAGCTACTCCCTACTATTGGTACTACGGAGGAGAGTGGCTAACAAAACTCAAGTACATGATGTCGGAGGTCATCTGTCGGATATCTCTCTTGCAGAGGGAACGTCTTTTTGGCAGCTATGGAGTGATGGAGCGAGGCGAGGATGAAGTGAAAGGCAAGTCACAGATGACAGTAGGGGCAGCCAGCAGTCTACGGCTACAACAGTCATTGTAACAGGTGGTAGAAAGCCATTGAAGTTGAAGTAAGAGGGAAGGCATTTAATTTAACCAAGCAATGGGAGTTATAGTCTATGAAGGAGTAAAGGGTGGTAATAATATTATTTTACATAAGTGATGTGAATAAATTGTACATATGTGAATATCCTTAATGAGAGTTTCAATTATAAGTACTACTGCTCACATGACCGAAGAATCTTACTGACGATTTATATGTTCTCCTTGGGAGTGCAGAGCGAAAAGAAAAAAAAAAAAAAAAAAAAAAAAAATTCACCAGTCCAACACATCATGTGCTTAACATAGTATCCGCCAACAATCAAAAACAGATTGAAAAAAATGTCAGTGATTTTAATAGATAACCCAAATTTAACTATCACATTAGGTTGTCAGCATAGGGAGACACATTGTAACTAAATTCTAAGTACCTTCATTTGGTTTGAAAAACCTACCCTCTTGATTTTTGTCAACATTCTTTATTAATACCCTTGGTTTTTATCTGATATTGACAGAACTTTCCACATGTATACCTTAAAACAAACAGAAAAACATTTAGTTTTCAGAAATCGAACCCCACACATATACTTTAAAGCAAACAGAAAAGTACAGTAATAGCCCCGGTTATCCGAGTTCTGATTATCCGAGCCGCATGGGTTAACCGAGGCAAATTTTTGAAGAAGATAAAAATGAAACTATTCAACAAATTTCTCATGCTGAAGGTTTAAGAAGAATAGAAGCAGCACTTGAGTATATTGAGCAACAGGAGGAAACCACAGCAGTCGACATAATGATGCTACAGCGTTAGCACTATACTCCCGCCAAGAAGAGAAAATCATGACACAGAAGACAGTTAAAGACTTTTTTGGCAAGTGGTCATAATCAATGTACAAAAAAACAGCTTTATTGCTTCCCAAATTAGTTTTACACTATAAATGAATTGTATTATTTCAGTTTCAATACTTTTTTGATTCATTGTAACTTCTTTCCTTGACCTACAGTTATTCGAGTTTTTCGTTATCCGAGGTGGTCCCGGTCCCGTTTACCTTGGATAATTGGACTTCTATTGTACTGTCAACATTTCATTCTCAAAACTCCCTAACCCCTGTATCCCTTATCACCCCCTTAAATTTTGTCAATGTTCTTTGTACATACCGATAGTTTTTATCTGATCTCAATGGAACTTTGAAGACATATATTTTAAAACAAATAGAAAAATACTGGTTACATTTTGTTTTCAGAAACCCAACCTCTCTCCCTCTTTCCATCCCCCTTAATTTTTGTCAATGTCCTTAACACATGGCTACAGTGTCTATTCAATTTTAAAGGAACTTTGCATACACTTTAAAACAAGCAGAAAAATACTGTCAATTTTTGGTTTAGCAAAACCCAAACCCTCCTCCCCTTTCCACCCCTTAATTTTTGTCCGTGTTCATTATATATACCCACAGTTTTTCTATGATATCTATGGAATTTTGTACACCTTTATTTTAAAACAAAGAGAAAAATACTGTGTACATTTGGTTTGCAAAAACCCAACCTTTCTCTTCTAACCCCAACCCTCTTAAATTCCAATGTTGTTTATACATACCCACAGTTTTTTTTGAGATTTTGATGGAAAACTGCACACATATACTTTAAAACAAAGAAAAATACTCTTTTACCACATTTAATTTTTGGAAATATTCTTTATAAAAAGCTACAGTTCTTATCCGATTTCGATGGAACTTTGCACATATATACTTTAAAGTGAAGAGTTACATACTGTGTACCTTAGGTTTACAAAAATCCAATCAATCTTCACCGTCACCCTACTTAAACAAAATTTTCATTCAAACCATTCAACTTTTTGCAAATATCTTGAAAACTGTAGGGAAATCAGCCAAAGTAGATAGAGATACTCTGAGAGTCCATAACATTTCCTGTCAAATGGCGTTGGATCAATTCTGATCAACAAATTAGAATTAGAATTTAAAAAAAAAAATGATTTTATGTGGAAAAATTATTTTTTTCCTTTGCATTCATTCCACAGTATAGCCACAGCAAGAAAAGCAGGATATTATACTGAATGATATCTTTACTCTGTGAATCTTTGTTCACTAGAATATTTTTATTTTCTTCCCTAGTCATTTCATATCAAACTGAGCCTCAGTGAAGCGTGGCTGGGTTTAGCTAGTATGATGATGATGATGATAATAACCGTTTATAAGTAAGTTCAAGATTTATGGATGAAAACGGAATTTTTATATCAAAGCTTGAAAATGACATTGACACAAGTAACTTTCAGAAATAAATAATTCCTAAATGAACAAGTTGAAGAAAAAAGTTGTCATAACTTAAAATACTTGAAATAAATCATACTAGAACAAAGTTTCAGTGAACTCCAACTAAAAATAGCATACCGTGAGAATTGGAGAACTTTTACAACTCATTAGGGAAAGATAGTTCACTGTGGGAAAATTTATAGTTCCAGACCTTTTTAGTCATAGAGCATATAAAGTTGCCATTTTCTTGTCTCTTGACCAGTCAACTGCCAGTAACCAACCAGCAGTGTATTGGAACACTCAATGTTGCATTATCTGTATGTATAAAATGAAAACCATATATATTGGTGACACAAAAACTCAAACATTACTGCGCAATTTCGATGGGGTTTTCACTGATTCAAAAATTAGAATCTCAATTGATCTGTTTGGTATGTGTTATGTTTCAACGATATATAATGCTGGAGCATTAAATGAAATTCTGAAGATATGGCGAGTAATACCAAAGATGTTGCATACTTTGCACTAAACACACAACTACAATGTCTCTGACCATAGCCTTTAATGAAAGCAATAAGAGCAGTTTATAATAATAACTATGTTGCATACTCCACACTAAACAAAACTTGAAATATTCTTTCCTTTAATTCGGGATATTCAGTTTTTAAATGCCACAGATAACCACACTGAATATAAGAAACTAATAATGGAAAAAACGAAGAAATGTTCGTTGTTCACGATCTCTGGCAGCACAATTACAATGTATCTGGCTGTCATAGATTCATTCTATTCTCAGCAATTAATGCGTAGGCTGGTGTTTTACAATATCAATAGAACTTTGAATAAAGCTTTTAATATTTGAAATTTTTTTTTTTTAGGACAACATAATGTTTTTGGTGTCACATTCTGCGCTATACACATGAGGTTCTGATATAATCTAGTTTTTATTTGTTTTATATGATTTATTGCATTGTTTAGTAATGCAGTTTCTACAATACATGGCACCACAATTTGAAACTCAATGAGTGAAATAGAAAGTAAAGATTTTTTTTACATATCTGACTTGAGTGTTCGAGATATCGAATGTCAACAGGTACAGTTCCTTGTGCTTTTTGCGACGATTTTACAGTCAAGTTTAGATTGCAATGAGGTGAACATATAAGTGCGAGTGCTTTATTCCAATTGCAGTTCATACTGAAAATGTGTGATGAAATCAAGTGTGATAATTTATGCTACACAAACTAGGAATCCTTATGTAAACAACGTTGTTATTACCCAAAAGTATGTTGTGATGCATTTCATTTGTTCAAGTGTTTCTCAATAGTTTGATTTTGTAGATAGAACATTAGGAGATTTTGATTCAGTCAAAATGCAACCTGTACCCGAATGATATCATTATAGAATAAGGCATAAGGAATTCTGTTATTATTTGTAATTAATATTATTAATTTCATGAGCACTATATTAGTGATGAAGTGTATCACGATGTAAACTACTTCCCAATTTTATTCTGGTTTAAGATGCATTTAAACATAACTACAACCACTAGGAAGAAACTAAAACACCTGTTGTACATGTCCAGTGTGTAGTTCCCTGTGACCTTGTCAAACATTTTCCTCATCCAGGTAGCATTTCAAACTAATCACCTCAATTTAGGGATGAAAGATCACAACATTCAAGTTATATAAGAATCCATCATCTAATAGAATTTTTTTCACGTCTAGGTCGCATTTCAAATTAATCATCTCAGCTGAAAGAGAATGTTTATCGAAAAGTATAAGCAAATATTTTTTTAAAATCTTCAATTTTGATTTCTCTTGTGGAGTTACGTAAGAATCCATGATGAAATCGAGGTGTCTTGGTTATCGTAGAATCCCCACATTTGCAAGTGCACATGAACGTTTTTATCTTGAGGGCATAGATGATGCACTTATTTTTGAGTGATTATTGATAAAAGTTTATACATGTTTCTGATTGGACAACTAATGTTACAGTAGCAAATTGACATAGAATTTGATTTCCTGAGAAGAAAACTGAAATGTGTTCTTTAGATGTATGAGGGTAACTTCATCAGTTTTGAGATACAGTTCAGTCATAGTTGTGGATGTGTTGGTGTTAACATTGGCACATGCATGGGTCGTCGGCTGTGGAGGGGCATCGTGAGGAGTGTTTGGTGCACTGTGTGTTCAGACACTTGTAATCTGCCCAACATGAAAGTCTGATGTCAGTTCCTACACAGTTCGCTGCCTGTCTTGTTTTACCAGTCTGCCCAGCATATAATAATGTCTGACATCTGTAATGAGCGGTGGCCACCAACCTCTCGATGTTTGGACATAGTTTCACCTTGGTTTCGCCACTTGTTGGAGACACTCACCGCAACACTCCTTGAACACCCAAAAAGTTTTGTGCCAAGCCTCATGGCCATCACAATCTGCACTGAGCCAAACTCAGATAGATCATGTACCTTCCCCATTCTAAAGATTGATAACATGCTCACTGATACTACATTCACCGTGCATGTATCTGACTAGAAGTCAGTCCTCAACAGGTGACACTGCTAATGCCTGGATGGGTTCATATTGATAGTAGGTAGGCAGGGGCGGATCTATAAAGACTACCCCGTGGCCGACTCAAGCCCCCCCTCCCAAAACCAAAATCCACTGAAGGCAAGCCCTCTGAGCCAAAATTCACTCAAGCCAAGCCCCCCCCCCCCAAACCAAAGACCGCTCAAGCCTCCCCCCCAAACCAAAATCCTGGATCCACCCCTGTAGGTAGGTAGTCATAATGTTCCGACTGATCAGTGTATGTTAAATTTTAACTTTGATCCCTAGCTTTCAAATTCTGAAAATCCATTTAAAATATCTATTTTCTGCATGATGCTGGAATTAACACACACACACCAGATACATTTTTATGTATGTGGTATATACAGTACCAATGTGCATATGAAAAACTTCAATTTTCGTGCTGCAAAATTATCAGAGGTTGTAACTGGGTTGAAATGTAGCCTGGACTAAAATGGAATAGACATTCTATATCAAAGCATCCAACCCACCCCATTTTTTGAAATGTGTGTCTAAATCCCCGTTTAATTTAGTAACTGAAATGGCTGGTACCAAATTAATGAAGCTTGGTACATATGAATCTTTTCGGACAAATAAAAATAGTGAAATGAATAATTCTCGGGGTTTTCTGTTGGTTAGTTTCTTTATTTAATTCTTTACACAATGTTTCAGCAACTACCTTCGTTGCCTTAATCAGGTTGGCTGTTATGTAAACTTACAAACCTGTGAATGCCTCGAGCTAGTCCTGGCTACTATAAATAGCTGGGGGAAGCTTTCCATTGGTCTCCCTCAGACATTGTGCAAAGAATTAAATAAAGAAACCAACCAGCAGAAAACCCGAGAATTATTCATTTCATCTGTACGCTGGGAAAAACTTAATTCTCAAATTAAAATAATGTATGGGTAAATCAACTTCAACCCACACATTGTTGGTATGAGGCGGAGGTACCTAGATTTGCTTTAATTCCAGAAATGGATGGCATGCATTTTATGAAACTTGGTACACATGTTTCTCACTGCATGAACAAAAATAGTGTACAGGTAGATCTACGCCAACTATACTGGGCTATGCAGGAAACTCCACTAGTTTCAAACATATAATTGAGTGACAAAAATTTCAGGCCTTGAACACAGTTCACTAACAAATATTTTGATGAAAGGAAAAGTAGAAAATCACACAATGATAGAAACTTTTATTAACAATGTGCTAGTCATTAAATAATTAGGGTGTAAAACAGTTCTGCTTAGCCCACTCTAAATGGGATTGCAATTTTAACATATTATTGCATGAGTGAATACTTATTCAGTGTTTGTGTTACTCTAAGAATAATATGCATTCTTCTAATGCGATTTCAAAGTCTGATCAAGTACGTAACTATTCCCACAAAGATGTGTGATCTGCTATCAATATAACCTCTGAACTGTTAAAGAATATATTGATTTCATCTAAATGTAACGCCATTACCGTTATCTGTTTTGGTAAAATTAACACAACAGTTTGGTGACTGCTCTAATGAATCTATGCATCTTCAGAATCAGTGTCAGACATAGCGTACATTTTCATTATACAGAGTCGCAGATAAATTGAGAATTGTGCATATACACCAATGTACATTTTATCATTACAGTATATTAGATTCCTTATTTCAATCATTTTAAACATTTTTATTTCCCAACTATTTCCATATCATTACTTCCTATAAAATTAGCTTTCATTTGATCTACAAAATGAATTTTTGTAGGGTAATGGCCACGGGGTTCCAATGGCTCCTGCTGCTGCGTGTAGGATTTGTGGGGGTAGGGCTCTGCATTCTCATTACAACCTTTGGAACTAGAAAGGATGTGAAGGGGTCAGCGCCATACTCTGGCACTCTCTACCTTTCCACAGAGTTCCTCCACAGTATTCATTGGATAGCAGGCTGAGTGGTCCTGGGGAATGATTCTGGACATTCAGCTTTGAAGAAAAATCCTCTGTTTTATCGGGGATCAAACCTTGGTCATCCATGCCACAGTCAAGAGATCTTTCCCCTAAGCATGGCGGCCACCCTGAGTGATTCTTCTAAATAAAATTTTCCAACCTAGTCTTTATTTTCTCCCTACTTTAGACTCTGGGAATCTATTCCTTTGTTATAATTAGAACAAGTGTAAAAGAAGATGATGTATAGGATGACAATACCCTGGAAATGTTGGATAGAGAAGGATGGAACAGACCAAAGGACCTAATATCTGTGAAAGAGAGGAGGAAGAATCTCTTTTGTGTGCTCCTCATTTATGATGATTAAAGCTCACCCCCACCATCCAATCTGAACCTACTGATCAATAACATACATTCAGGAAGCTGGTGTCCACTTGTTCATGTCTAGCCATGTGCTTCATCCTCTATACCAAGTTTATTGTGTTGTATGTTTTTTTTGTTCGTCATTTTGTTTATTACTGCAGACTCCTTTCTTTCAACTTTTGTATAGGATGGGTGGTCTATTTTATCTTGTCTTTTGGTAACAATGGAACGAAAGAACTGCCGCGAGGCAATATTTATATGTAAGTGGCTGAGTTCACATTTGACTTGGGTTTGATGCAGCCACTCATAGGATTAGTGTTATTTTGTGTTGCTGCTGGCCTCCTCCCTTCAACTTTGGCGAGTGCAGGGTGTGTTTTATCTATACTTTCCATATTATCTTGTATTTCTATGTTAATAGCACCTTATGACATTTCCTCGCAGTATTTTATTTTTGAGATTATTACATGGCAGTTCTGACCTATTGTGAAAAAAGATTTAAGGATGTTCCAGGTAGGTGAAATGAAGTTTATCAGAGGTTCAACTGGCAAGCCAAGAAGGGACAGTTTGAAGAATGAGAAGGCCGGAGACTGACAGATTTTAAGATAAAATAAATATGCATAGAACTGTATGGTATGGGTATATATAAGGTATGGATGCAATAAGAATATCTACAAAAATGTACAAACTGATGACAGGTCAAAAGGATAGCCATGGATACACAGACATGGTGAAAGGTCGCTGAACAGGAGAGGAAAAAAATGGGACATAGCTGCTAAAAAAGAGAAATGTCGAAAAGATGGAATGACATGGTAGAGATATAGATAAAAATGAAAGAAGTATCAGGGTAAGTAATAAAGGTAGAGTATCTACACGGAAGAGAATGATAAATTACACGAAAGTTGAAGAGAGGAGGGTAGCACACTACACAAAAAAAACAATATTCTGGGCAAAACCCTTTATCAAGTACATAGAAGTATGGAACCAGAATGCGCGAGAGTCTGCGGTCAACATGGCCACACGAAGAATGGAACTGACATTTGAGGTAGTAGGAGAAGCAACGATAATATAGTAAAAAATATTAATGGCAAGAAAAACAACATAGGAAAAATTTGACCTTGAAAAGACAAGAAATAACAGCAATAAATAAAAATTTTGAGAGAAACATTGTGTTTTTTGTGCTATGTATTATCTGTTATTTTTTTATTGCTGCTGCCCTCCTCCCTTCAACTTTGAAGAGTGTTGGGTGTAATATCTATCTCTTCCATATAAATATCGCCTTGTGCAGTTGTTACTGCTTCATTATTACAAAGGTAAAATATCTGGATAATGGAAACAAAGAAATTGCCATGAGACACTGAAAATAAGATAGGATAGATACCCGTCACTTACCACAGATGAATGCAGGAGGGCAAGACGAACAAGAATATCTTGAGATAAAGATATCATTCACAAAATAATTGAGGAAGGCTGTGTAGTATACTACTATAACATTCAATTTGATTAATGGGAAAGAAATCAAAGAAGTTAAATAAATAGGGTATGGAATAAAAATACAAGGATAAAAACAAACATTATTGATAAAGTGGTTCTATAAAATGTCAGGATGAAGATTTAGAGCAATTACTGAATGGACTAAATAAAATATACATACTGTGCACCAAATACTATAAATATTGTATTATTGCCAGTACTCCCCGTCTGTATTGAATAGGCAAGTAAAAAAAAAAATTGTTTGAGATTATTTGCATAAAAAAACTTTACGCCTTATTGACTTTGAGACATTGAGGTCATTAGAGGCTGCAAAGTACTAGGTACAATGAAAATGAAGGAATTCAGCAATGGCCCTTTCAAGGAAGTATCCCAACATTTGCCTGGAGTGATTTGCGGAAACCATGGAAAACCCAAATCTGAATGCCCGGATGGGGATTCAAACCGGCGTCCTCCATATGTGGGGGCAGAGCGTTAACCGCTCAACCACCACGCTTGGTATAAATAACAAAGGGAAGTGAATATGTACTTCACAAAAAAAAAAAGCAATTCAACAAAATCACTTACCTGAACAATAGGATATATAAAATTCAGTTCTGATATGAGTTGTCTCCTTCGAAAAATTAGCTGTGCATTTAAATGAAGAAACATCTCTCTTGCATCCAGGTAACTTTTACGCCATTCTTTTAACTGCTCACTCTGTTTATATAAGGACTGATATCTGTTCATCAAATTTGTTCCTTATAAGAAAGAGAAAACCAATTAAATACAAAAATTGTAAATACAAGGATTATTTGAAGACAATATCATCTCATTTTTGTATTTATTAAATTCAGAAAAACATATGTTTCATTGCACTGTTGTCATAAAATAACTCATGCAGGTTCTAAGTCACCATGACTGGCCACAGTTGAACCACACTGCGAGGCAGGTAAACGTGGAAACAGGGATGCTACTTTGAAGAGGCACTAGTTCTGTTTTGGGTGATGGGCCAGTTAAAACCATTGGTAGGTGGGGTTTCACTAAGCATAGCTTCACCTAAATAGAGGCAGGAAGGGAGTACTTTCCAAGTTGTTAGCTACAGCTGTAAGCAAGCCCACTTCCAGTTACAATGGGGTCAGGACTGTGCCTTCTTCAGGTTAGGAGCTACTGGTGAGAGGATAAAAATAAGTGATCAAAGGGATACTGATTGTAGATGCATGATGAGAAAAAAATGCAAATATTAAAGAAATAGATGAAGCAGTTGAAATAAAAACAGTACAACAGGAAAGACAAAGGTTAATACCAAAAATATCACAAAGACAGAAAATAAAAGTGATATTGGTGAACTGTAGAAGTATAAAGAACAAAGTAATAGAATTTGTAAACTTAATAGATACAAAAACCACAAGATATTACAGGGGTAAAGTCTTGGTTAAAAGAAGGAGTATTAGGCAAGGAGGCAGAGGAGCAATTGGTAGAGGGATATTCATATTGGTTAGCAAAGATAACTACAGTTCACTAATGCTCATAGATCATGACCATGAATTACTAGGGGTAGATTTTTGTGGTGATAAAAAAGAAAAAAATCAGGGTGTTGGATGCTTACTGTAGTGGAAGAATAAATGATGAAATTGAGGTTCTTGGAGAGAAACGAAATTCATATTTACAGTCCAGATATGAGCATAGTGTGGTAATTATTGGAGAGGACTTCAATTTACCAGGTGTCAACTGGGTAGGAAATAAGATAACTAATGTAGAGTGAATTCGCCAGTGAATCAGTTCTTTAGAGCAATTCTTCTAAAATAACGAGTGAGCATTCGCACACTAAAAGTGAACGGTAGTTCTTCTAGGTGAGTCGGTCATAAGTCGTGTGACATAGTTGTTAAATTAAAAGTTAAAATGATTTTTATATATATATATATATATATATACATAAAAAGAATGCAAAGGTTAATAAATATTGTTTGCCCAGAGAGGCTTTAAAGGATATGATCTCTGAAAAAAGAAGTGAAGTTAAGGGAATTGTTGAGTAGAGAAAAACAACCAAGACAAGATTGATTTATCAGCAGCGTAAAAATTAAATTGAGAGATCTTGAGTAGGAACAAACCTGAAAATCTTGGGATGTCAAGGTTGTCTCAAACACGGTCGTTATTGGTATTAGATAACTTTTTAAGCAGGCAAACGAAAGAAATAAACTGCAAAAGATTATAAACGAAATACAGTCTACAAATTATATTTATTTAACTAGCTGTTACCCGTGACTTCGTACGCGTAGACTTGGAGTTTCATTTCCAAAATTGGATATAGAAAACTGTTAGTAACGTAAGATTTGTCCCAAACAACACCGAGTCGACATAATATGATGGAAAGCCATCATTATATCATCCTATCGTCTAATCTGTCTCATGAAGAGAATCAATTTACAACATATTTAAAAACAGAAAAGTAAGCGAAGGTGCGGGGATGTGTGTGTGTGTGGGGGGGGGGGGGGGGTTAACTGATGGCAGCTTTATTTCAGCTTGGTTTTTTCTTCTTTCTTCAACATGATCATCTGAATCTTATAATCTAATAGCAGCACATTGTCTTCTAGACCTGCACCTTAGGCCAGGTTTACGTTCATAAGGCATGTCAAAAAGGAAGACAAATTGGTGCCAGAAACTTTTATAAAGACACAAATGAATAGTACAGTGCAGAGCAAATTGACTTCTATACTAAATAATAAGTTTTGTTTCTTATCGAAATTTATTAACAAATCAAACACTAACAGACTGCGCGACTGAGCAACCAACGTAACATTACAGACTAACACACGAATCTGTCTGTCTTTCATAATTCGATAAGTTCTTAAAATTTAGTGACTAAAACTGTTATTCATACCGAAAAAATGTCCTGTGTCCTTCCTACACTATTTCATTGTTAAATGCCATCAATATTCATATAGCCATTTAGTCGTCAAAACGTAACAAAAAGACAGAGACTTACTTCCACATTTATAATATGATAGCTGGTCCCACGACTTCGTTCGTTATTGTAAAGAATTCATATTGACAGCTATAGACATCTAACCACCATACTGCACGATGGGAGACTCGATACTATTACCACACACAAATACCAGTCTTCTGCGCTATGTAGTTCCGGCAGCAAAGTAAAATTTACGGAGACACACAAGTATTTGGATGAAATACGAAAATATTCATGATCGACCAATTTCAAACACCATATCTCACACACTCCCACAGTTACCGAATTTCGGCCAACGTTGTGATCGATGGGAGACTCTGTGTTACTACCCACACAAACTGCCAGTGATCTGCGATTGATAGTTTTCACTTAAAAGTGATACACCGTGACACATGCGTCTTTGGCAGAAATATGAAATTGCCGCAGGTCGACCATTTTCATCCCCCATATCTTCCACACCTCCATAGCTACAGACATCTAACAACCATAGTGCACAACAACAGACACGATTCTACTACCACACATAAACACCAATGCTCTATGCTATGTAGTCGTGGCAGAAAAGTGAAATCTGCGGAGACACATGCCTTTCATCGAAATACGAAAATATCCTTGGTCGGCCACTTACAACCACCATATCTCCCACACAACCACAGTTTCTGAAATTCGGCCACTGTTGTGATCGAATGGTGACTCTGTGCTACTACTACACACAAACGCCAGTTATCTGTGATCTATAGTTTTCGCTGAAAAGTGATACACCATGACACTTTTGTCTTTGGCAGAAGTATGAAACTGCCACAGGTCGACCACTTTCAACCCCCATTTCTCCCACACCGCCATAGTTGCCGACATCTAACAACCATAGTGCACTACATGAGATATGATTCTACTACCAAACACAAACACCAATGCTCTATGCTATGTAGTTGTGGCAGAAAAGTGACATATGCGGAGACAGTCGAAATACGAAAATATCCTTGGTCGGCCACTTACAACCACCATATCTACCACAGTACCACAGTTTCTGAAATTCGGCCGCTGTTGTGATCGAAAGGTGACTCTGTGCTACTACTACACACAAACGCCAGTTATCTGTGATCTATAGTTTTCGCTGAAAAGTGATACACCATGAACACTTTTGTCTTTGGCAGAAGTATGAAATTGCCACAGGTCGACCACTTTCAACCCCCATATCTCCCACACCCCCATAGCTACCGACATCTAACAACCATAGTGCACTACATGAGATACGATTCTACTACCAAACACAAACACCAATGCTCTATGCTATGTAGTTGTGGCAGAAAAGTGACATATGCGGAGACAGTCGAAATACGAAAATATCCTTGGTCGGCCACTTACAACCACCATATCTACCACAGTACCACAGTTTCTGAAAATCGGCCGCTGTTGTGATCGAAAGGTGACTCTGTGCTACTACTACACACAAACGCCAGTTATCTGTGATCTATAGTTTTCGCTGAAAAGTGATACACCATGACACTTTTGTCTTTGGCAGAAGTATGAAATTGCCACAGGTCGACCACTTTCAACCCCCATTTCTCCCACACCCCCATAGCTACCGACATCTAACAACCATAGTGCACTACATGAGATACGATTCTACTACCAAACACAAACACCAATGCTCTATGCTATGTAGTTGTGGCAGAAAAGTGACATATGCGGAGACAGTCGAAATACGAAAATATCCTTGGTCGGCCACTTACAACCACCATATCTACCACAGTACCACAGTTTCTGAAATTCGGCCGCTGTTGTGATCGAAAGGTGACTCTGTGCTACTACTACACACAAACGCCAGTTATCTGTGATCTATAGTTTTCGCTGAAAAGTGATACACCATGACACTTTTGTCTTTGGCAGAAGTATGAAATTGCCACAGGTCGACCACTTTCAACCCCCATTTCTCCCACACCCCCATAGCTACCGACATCTAACAACCATAGTGCACTACATGAGATACTGATTCTACTACCAAACACAAACACCAATGCTCTATGCTATGTAGTTGTGGCAGAAAAGTGACATATGCGGAGACAGTCGAAATACGAAAATATCCTTGGTCGGCCACTTACAACCACCATATCTACCACAGTACCACAGTTTCTGAAATTCGGCCGCTGTTGTGATCGAAAGGTGACTCTGTGCTACTACTACACACAAACGCCAGTTATCTGTGATCTATAGTTTTCGCTGAAAAGTGATACACCATGACACTTTTGTCTTTGGCAGAAGTATGAAATTGCCACAGGTTCGACCACTTTCAACCCCATATCTCCCACACCCCCATAGCTACCGACATCTAACAACCATAGTGCACTACATGAGATACGATTCTACTACCAAACACAAACACCAATGCTCTATGCTATGTAGTTGTGGCAGAAAAGTGACATATGCGGAGACAGTCGAAATACGAAAATATCCTTGGTCGGCCACTTACAACCACCATATCTACCACAGTACCACAGTTTCTGAAATTCGGCCGCTGTTGTGATCGAAAGGTGACTCTGTGCTACTACTACACACAAACGCCAGTTATCTGTGATCTATAGTTTTCGCTGAAAAGTGATACACCATGACACTTTTGTCTTTGGCAGAAGTATGAAATTGCCACAGGTCGACCACTTTCAACCCCCATATCTCCCACACCCCATAGCTACCGACATCTAACAACCATAGTGCACTACATGAGATACGATTCTACTACCAAACACAAACACCAATGCTCTATGCTATGTAGTTGTGGCAGAAAAGTGACATATGCGGAGACAGTCGAAATACGAAAATATCCTTGGTCGGCCACTTACAACCACCATATCTACCACAGTACCACAGTTTCTGAAATTCGGCCGCTGTTGTGATCGAAAGGTGACTCTGTGCTACTACTACACACAAACGCCAGTTATCTGTGATCTATAGTTTTCGCTGAAAAGTGATACACCATGACACTTTTGTCTTTGGCAGAAGTATGAAATTGCCACAGGTCGACCACTTTCAACCCCCATTTCTCCCACACCCCCATAGCTACCGACATCTAACAACCATAGTGCACTACATGAGATACGATTCTACTACCAAACACAAACACCAATGCTCTATGCTATGTAGTTGTGGCAGAAAAGTGACATATGCGGAGACAGTCGAAATACGAAAATATCCTTGGTCGGCCACTTACAACCATCCATATCTACCACAGTACCACAGTTTCTGAAATTCGGCCGCTGTTGTGATCGAAAGGTGACTCTGTGCTACTACTACACACAAACGCCAGTTATCTGTGATCTATAGTTTTCGCTGAAAAGTGATACACCATGACACTTTTGTCTTTGGCAGAAGTATGAAATTGCCACAGGTCGACCACTTTCAACCCCCATTTCTCCCACACCGCCATAGTTGCCGACATCTAACAACCATAGTGCACTACATGAGATACGATTCTACTACCAAACACAAACACCAATGCTCTATGCTATGTAGTTGTGGCAGAAAAGTGACATATGCGGAGACAGTCGAAATACGAAAATATCCTTGGTCGGCCACTTACAACCACCATATCTACCACAGTACCACAGTTTCTGAAATTCGGCCGCTGTTGTGATCGAAAGGTGACTCTGTGCTACTACTACACACAAACGCCAGTTATCTGTGATCTATAGTTTTCGCTGAAAAGTGATACACCATGACACTTTTGTCTTTGGCAGAAGTATGAAATTGCCACAGGTCGACCACTTTCAACCCCCATTATCTCCCACACCCCCATAGCTACCGACATCTAACAACCATAGTGCACTACATGAGATATGATTCTACTACCAAACACAAACACCAATGCTCTATGCTATGTAGTTGTGGCAGAAAAGTGACATATGCGGAGACAGTCGAAATACGAAAATATCCTTGGTCGGCCACTTACAACCACCATATCTACCACAGTACCACAGTTTCTGAAATTCGGCCGCTGTTGTGATCGAAAGGTGACTCTGTGCTACTACTACACACAAACGCCAGTTATCTGTGATCTATAGTTTTCGCTGAAAAGTGATACACCATGACACTTTTGTCTTTGGCAGAAGTATGAAATTGCCACAGGTCGACCACTTTCAACCCCCATTATCTCCCACACCCCCATAGCTACCGACATCTAACAACCATAGTGCACTACATGAGATACGATTCTACTACCAAACACAAACACCAATGCTCTATGCTATGTAGTTGTGGCAGAAAAGTGACATATGCGGAGACAGTCGAAATACGAAAATATCCTTGGTCGGCCACTTACAACCACCATTATCTACCACAGTACCACAGTTTCTGAAATTCGGCCGCTGTTGTGATCGAAAGGTGACTCTGTGCTACTACTACACACAAACGCCAGTTATCTGTGATCTATAGTTTTCGCTGAAAAGTGATACACCATGACACTTTTGTCTTTGGCAGAAGTATGAAACTGCCACAGGTCGACCACTTTCAACCCCATTTCTCCCACACCGCCATAGTTGCCAGACATCTAACAACCATAGTGCACTACATGAGATATGATTCTACTACCAAACACAAACACCAATGCTCTATGCTATGTAGTTGTGGCAGAAAAGTGACATATGCGGAGACAGTCGAAATACGAAAATATCCTTGGTCGGCCACTTACAACCACCATATCTACCACAGTACCACAGTTTCTGAAATTCGGCCGCTGTTGTGATCGAAAGGTGACTCTGTGCTACTACTACACACAAACGCCAGTTATCTGTGATCTATAGTTATCGCTGAAAAGTGATACACCATGACACTTTTGTCTTTGGCAGAAGTATGAAATTGCCACAGGTCAACCACTTCCAACCCCCATATCTCCCACATCCCCATAGCTACCGACATCTAACAGCCATAGTGCACGACAGGAAAGTCGATTCTACTACCACACACAAACACCAAAGGTCTATGTTATGTAGTTGTGGCAGGAAAGAGAAGTATACGGAGATACAAATTTTTGGTCGAAATATGAAAACGCCCTGCACTGACCAACTTTAATCATTATATCTCCCACATCCCCACAGCTATCGGCATTCGGCCAACGTTGTTCACGACAGGAAACTCCATGCTACTTCCACCCACAAACATCAGTGATCTGTGCTAGGTAGTGGTGGCTGAAAAGTGAAAAATAGGAAAAAACACGTCTATTTTTATATATATATAAGATTACATAGATCTCTTGCTCGCATTCAATTTATATGCGAAGATCAAGAAGAGCTTGTTCACGTGGGTTTTGTGGATTGTGGACATAAAAAAAAAGTCTACTAATTGCATCAAAGTCGATCGAAAAGTGGGGGTAACTGATTCTGAGGGGTGAGGCCTAAAAAAAAAAAAAGGTCTCAAATAAAACTGAGGTAGTGAACCGTTCAAAAGAACTAGTTCTTTTCGTGGAGTGATCAAATGAACACCGCTCTTTTTACAGAGTCACTTTGCCCACCTCTAAACTAATGCAAAGGAACAGAAATTTTAAAATAACTTATGAAAGGAGTTTTTACAAAAGTGGTAAAGTAGAACACAAGGGAAATGGAAATGTTTATTCCAAAGCAGAAAATAAATAGAAGTACAGAACCTATATACTACAATAGAGAGATGAGAAGGATAAAGGGGTTAATGAAATAGAAACACAACAGAGTGAGAGACAGGAAGGCAGTATAGAATATTTAAAACTAGACAAGTAATTAATAAGAGCAAAGAGAAAAACAAAGTATTGGTTTATAATCATATATATTATTTCTATAAAGGTATTTTTTGTCACAAGCCTGTATCTTCCTTCATACTAACCGAAATCAATGAATGAGGTGTCATTTTAAAGCTTATGGTCTCCACTTAGGTTAAATCGTATTTTAAGCAAGAAAGTTTTCGGAATTCGACCCTTAAAGGACAAAAATGTAAATTTTTCTAAAATGCTGTTTTCTGTGTTACGAGTCAGTTATCTCCCTGGATACATATCTGAAACCGTTTATGAAGTATCATTTTAAAGATTAAGATCTCCGCTTTAGTGACGTCATATATTAAGCCAGAAAGTTTTCGAAATTCGACCCTTAAAGGGAAAAAGTATCAATATTTTTGCAATGCGTTTTTGTGTCACGAGCGATTTTATCTCCTTAATATCTAACCGATATAGATAAATGAGGTATCATATTAAAGAATAAGGTCATCCGCCATGGTAACATTATATTTTAAGAAAGGAATTTTTCGTAATTCGACCCTTATAGGGCAAAAATGTCACTTTTTCTAAAATGCGTTTTTTGTATCTCGAGCCATTTATCTCCCTGGATATCTAACCAAAATCGATAAATGAGGTAGGATTATGAGGAGTAATGTCTCAGCTTTGTGACATCATATTTTAAGAAAAAATATTTTTGGAATTCTACCCTTAAAGGGAAAAAGTATAATTTTTTCTATAACGCATTTTTGTGTCACGAGCGATTATCTCCCTTAATATCTAACCGACATAGATAAATGAGGTATCATATTAAAGAATAAGGTCTCCGCCATGGTAACATTATATTTTAAGAAAGGAATTTTTCGTAATTCCACCCTTATAGGGCAAAAATGTCACTTTTTCTAAAATGCGTTTTTTGTATCTCGAGCCATTTATCTCCCTGGATATCTAACCAAAATCGATAAATGAGGTAGGATTATGAGGAGTAATGTCCTCAGCTTTGTGACATCATTTTTTAAGAAAGAATGATTTGGAATTCAACCCATAAAGGAAAAAAGTATAAATTTTTCTATTACCGATTTTTGTGTCACGAGCGATTTATCTCCCTTGATATCTAACCGATATAGATAAATGAGGTATCATATTAAAGAATATGGTCTCCGCCATGGTAACATTATATTTTAAGAAAGGAATTTTCGTAATTCCACCCTTATAGGGCAAAAATTTCACTTTTCTAAAATGTGTTTTTGTTATCTCGAGCCATTTATCTCCCTGGATATCTAACCAAAATCGATAAATGAGGTAGGATTATGAGGAGTAATGTCTCAGCTTTGTGACATCATATTTTAAGAAAAAATGTTTTTGGAATTCAATCCTTAAAGGGAAAAAGTATAAATTTTTCTATAACGCATATTTGTGTCACGAGCGATTTATCTCCCTTAATATCTAACCGATATAGATAAATGAGGTATCATATTAAAGAATAAGGTCTCCGCCATGGTAACATTATATTTTAAGAAAGGAATTTTTCGTAATTCCACCCTTATAGGGCAAAAATGTCAATTTTTCTAAAATGCGTTTTTTTGTATCTCGAGCCATTTATCTCCCTGGATATCTAACCAAAATCGATAAATGAGGTAGGATTATGAGGAGTAATGTCTCACCTTTTTGACATCATATTTTAAGAAAGAATGATTTTGGAATTCAACCCATAAAGGAAAAAAGTATAAATTTTTCTATTACCGATTTTTGTGTCACGAGCGATTTATCTCCCTTGATATCTAACCGATATAGATAAATGAGGTATCATATTAAAGAATAAGGTCTCCGCCGTGGTAACATTATATTTT
>JARYHS010008075.1:74278203-74594971 GCA_031002005.1 Vandiemenella viatica
TCACATTTGCTACCACACTTCCAAAATCTGCATTTGGTTTGTAAATACTGCAGACTTCATAATCTGACCCCAAGTCAGACTGAACCATCTCACTGATTCCCCTCCCATGACTGCTCCCAAGTAACAGTACCTTCCTGCGTTTAGTTTTAGATACACCCTGAAAACTTTTCCCTTTTACTTTTGCAAGAACCCAGATCGTTCAGTCCAACCTGACGGTCTTCAGAGTCACCATCTAGATCCTCCAATGGCCGAAACACATTGGATGTCTCCAGCTGGAAACCATCAGACAGACAGCGTCTCCTACCTCTCCTGCCAGAGCTGACTTCCTTCCATTCACTGTTCCGCCTATGCCTAAGAACAGAGTTTTCTGCCTTCAGGGCCTTTAAATCCCTCTCTGCAGATGCCAAATCTGACTGGAGTTTCAGAATCCGCTGCTCCTGATCACTAATTCTGCAGGAGTGACAGTTCCAGGAAATACTGACACAAGAGTCACTGTTAGATACATCGCTGCACCCCCAGTGAAACCAGCGCCCGCAGTCCCGGCATGTCACTCCTTCTTTTACTATCCTTCGGCAGTTTCCACACTTTGTATCCATTGTGATACTTTCAAAACAACTTAAGAATTTACAAGCAAAGGAACTTTAAAAACTTTTACTTTTTAATAAACTACTTGTGTGTCAAATGCCAAAGAAATGCAAAAGTAGCCTTCTACAAAAAATGTTAAAAACCTATGTATATCACTCGAAACTTTCCTAAAAGTGAATTACAACACCTGACAACTACAAGATTTACAATAAAACTGCACAAATGCAAACAAAAGAACTTTTTAAACAATTACTATGAAATTTGATACCCTAGAACTCTGAATCACAACTAACCTCAAATGTAAACAAGTAAAAAAAAAAATGCGTTTACACTGTACTGATTACGTATTAAATAAAACGGTTCACTATCACTTGAGAACTTGGCAATCTACTTTGAAACAAAACTAATGCTATTAAATCTTACTTACAATGAACTGCTGCTACGCTATAACAATAATAATACTAAACGTTTATACCGGATGTAAACAAAGCACGAAACACTGAATTTACAATTGACGGATTTATACTGAATAAAACGTTCCACTAACACTCACACTACTAGAAAATGATATTATTCAACGAATTAACTACCTTACGGGACAAAATTTAACTTTTTAACTACAAAAACACAAATTAATAGCACTCGACACGCACCAAAGCGCGCGGCAGACGAATTCCAAAGATGCTATGTGAAGGGTGGGTGATGGTATGAGAGATTTGTTTATGTACTAGATCTGCTGGGTAACAGTGGTAAATAAGGGCTTGGGATAGGTTCTAGTAGAATTGGAAGAGGGATTCAGGATCAGAACAGATAGCAATGCTGAGAGCATGTGATAAACTTCAGCACTGCACACCTCCCAATCCATATGACTCAATCCCTATCACATGATTTAGGTCTAAAACCAAAATATTGTATATATTTTTGTTCATCTCATATGTTTTTCACTTTGGTGTGTGATGAGACATCTTCCCCATCCTTTGTTATGTATCCCTTAAACTAAGAAATATTCTGAAGTATTTATATACTCATAGTAAAAATATAAAGTGACCTTCTGTTGATACTTTACATAAGAGTCATTCTTACCTAAGTTGCATTAAAGTTGTTAGCAGGAAAGTCTGGAGAACACAAAATAATTGTTTTTGGGGTTAAAATCCATTTGTGTGTGCTGGGGTGGAATCCCAAGAGTATCCAACAATTCACTGCTTATTTGCAGTTAAATGAAAGTTCTAAAGAGAAGGGGGATGGGGAATTCATAATTTGAATTTCAGTGAGAGAGAAATAATCAAAGGTGCTCTGGAGTATAGAAGAGAACAGGACTTAATAAACAAACCAGATAAACACTTACAAAAATACAGAAAAATAAAAGTAAAAAGTACAGATAAATTATTTTATAGATATGAATATTTTTTAACTATTGATTTCGGTTTATTTTCTTCTATGCTTGACTCCATGCTCTTTAATTTTTGTCTCATTTTTGTGAGAAATTTGAATTTAATCCTTGCACCTTACTGATACATGTTTATTTTTCTCTGGCTCCCTCACAGTTGTTCTGCTGATGAAAGATTAACTAGTCCCAATAAAATTATATTTTTTAAACCTCAACAGACACTTTTTTTTAGCAATTTCAACTAAAAAGTTAAAAATAATCTTTAAATATAAAGATTTTGTTCAGCAGTAATAGGGCATTACAAAATTAAGTGAAACTTAATTTTCTGAATTAGTTTAAAATAAGAATAAAGTCATTGACCAAAAAATAACCTTTAATCTAAAAATTCATGGAGATATCAGTTGTCTTAAATTTATTATCATTAGCTATTTGCAAAAGTAGAGTCATTATGAAAATTAAGTAGGGAAGCAGAGGGTATACTTATTTTTTCATTAAAGGTAACTTTCTGGTCATGAAACCCTTATGTTTAAAGACTATTTTTATCTTTTCTGTTCGCAATTCTACAAAGCACTCTTTTTAGGTTTTTCAAACTATAATTTTATCTTGTGCATGTGTTTTGTTTCAACAGAACTCTCCTTGTTACCTTGGAGTAATCAAGTTCTATTTGAATACCATCTAGTAACTTTATGTGACCGATCGCTACGTAAGCCTACCCAGCAGCAAACAGGCTGATTGACTGAAATTTAAGCAGATTTTAACATAGAGAAGCTATTTCAAAATGTATATTTCCATTCAGTGGTGAACCATTTCTAAAGAATGTGCTGAGGAAGGCACTTATGTGTCTGCAACCTGCACCACACTGGTATCCACATTATTGCATAGCACACAAGTGACTACTTGCTGTGTTGGGTTTTTGTTACTTTCAAATTAATGAAAAAAAAAAAGACATAGCTATGAAATTGTTGTACTGTCATCAGCTCTTAATATGTGTGCCAAATTTCATATAATTCAGATACCTAGAAGTGAGTGAAAATTTAATTGAATGATTCAAACACATTCATTCATACAAACATATAGGTTAAGCTAATAAAAGTATGTTAAAATTGCATTTTCCTCCTACTCAGTGTTTTATTTTTCACATTCTGCAGTAGGTAATAATTACTTTTTCTTTCCTTATTTATATTTCATAAATCATGAAATTTTTCTTATATCAAATTAAACACTGCATGAAACTTTATTTTCAGCTAACCTGTTGTGTAACTAATGGTATCCATTCTTTCCAGCGTGGTGCAGTTCTCTGTACAGCCATTGTCTCATGTTGCTTACCCATTGTGTCACTCTTTCAGTTAACATCTCATACTGATAACGTGAATCTGTAAAAGAGTAGTACTATATCATTAAACTTTTCTCAACCATTTTCAAAACATTGCCAGATTAATAAATTAATTGATAAATCATTATGCAGAATCTGTAGCACCTCTCAAATTCTGTATTAAAATACTGTGTAACATCACAGTCACATTCCATGGACGCGCAAATAGTACCGAGGTAAGCGGACGAATACGTTGTTTCAAGTCAGTCGTGACCTAGCTATGGTAGCGGACGGCTTGCGTCATGTAGTGTGAGATGCTATAGGAATAGTGCGGCATATTAAGGATCATGAAGAAGACTGAATCTGTTTAGCCGGGACAATGGATGTGTTATATAAAGTTTGAACAGTGCAGGAATACTGAAGAACATTAATTGTGACATTGAAAGTAATTTGGTGTAAAGCTGACTTAATTATTAATTTCCTTTTATCTGAAGAATCTTGCAATCTACGGTTGATGAAGTTTTGATTAGCCTTAATATTCAAAATGTGGTAGTGGCTAACTGGTGCAATGTTCTAAGTTATTGCAATAAATGCGTGATGGACTTAAGTTTCTGACTTTTTAAATTATCTATCCACCTCTTGTGTCGGGCTGGTTTGGAACGCTACCTGGCGACCTACAGTGGCAACGAACTATTTAAAATTAGATTAACCTACTTCTAGAGCTGTGCGAGAATAATTTGTGAACTTTAATAAGTACAAAGTTTGAGTTGAGAGAAAATATTTTGCGAGGTACAATATAGTTACCAGCATAAATGTCTTACATGGCGACCATGACAGGAATGGTAAAAATTAGTACCAGGAGGAGAAACTTTTTTTTTCAAACCCTGGGAAAAAGAACAAAAGATAAAATGAAAATTTGTGGTATTCCAACAACAACAATTAGAGCGGTGTCGACAATGCCCAAAGGTTCGGAAGGGATTCTACTTGAGGATGGCAGTGCGGCTGGTCAGAGAAGTGCGAAGAAGATACTCTACACTATTCTGACCTGGGGGGGGGGGGGGGGGCACTGTGCAGGAGAGACGAGGACAACTAGTACTGGACCGGAGAACAGCTCACAGAAATAAGAGTCTTTGGGCACAGTCGGTGAAAGCTAAGAACGCTGTGAGCTGCATTATTGGCTATTTTGAAGGCTTAAATTCTGTCCAAACTTTTCCTTATGATTTTTTGCTTTTTTTGTAAAATATCTAGGAAGGAAACCGGACAAGGGTTCTCTTCTAACTTTACAAAACACTTGTTTTCCTGTTGTCACCCGTGGTGACGGAAGTAATTTTTTTAATTCCACCTGCAGTAGTGCCTAAAATACAACCTTTTCCCCCTTGTCAGAGAATTGCATATTTAAATAGCTTGCGGCAGCCGGCGTCTCGCATATATGAGTGTTGTTTTGTTTGTCTGATTCGCAAGAAGTGAATTTGTGATATGTTGTGCCCTTGTTCTGTGAAAATATAATCATGCCTGGGAGAGAGGAAAGCGCTAATGTGGATTTGGTAAAATGTTTAAATGTTAAATGAAACCATTAAGTCTAATAATGAGATCCTTAATTTCAAATTTGAAACTTTAAAAGCCAAGGGCTTTACAACACAATTTTCTTATTTGAAACAAGAGATAAAAGAGGAAACAAATAGTTTGCGCCCGGAAACAGACGCCTTGCAAGAACAGTATGTGGAGTTACAAGAAAAAAGCGATAGTCACTGCCATCATATTAAAGCGATAGAAGGACAGTTGCATACTTTGCACGAAAGGTACTCGACAGGGCTATGCGGAAATGAAGTTTGGGATGAAGGGACTAATGGCGGACATTGAACAGCTACAAGAATCCATTGAGAAGTTAAAAGTTTCCACTGTTGTACTAGTAGATGAGAGAATGAAGGCGCAGGCTCCGTTGGTTATAAAGAGGTAACAAAACAAGTGCCTGGTATAGTGAAGGAAGAGCTCTGCAAATACCAAGAAACAGGAAAGGACACCGTGGTTCCTTTAATTTAATTTAATTACAATGGAGCACAGGCTCCGGTGGCAATTTCCCTACACACCCATTTTCCCCCTATCCTGCACCTACCTACATTTGCCCTCTACAAATTTTATCTTTAAATTCTTTCAAAGTTTTCGGTAAATTATTCATCATTTCTCTTGGTAACTCATTCCAATCCCTATTCATTACTGTGATGAAAAGATCAATTGGGAAGAGTTTCTGACTGCAATGGGATTCATCCAGTTAAGTTTATTAAAAATTTTGAAAAATTTCCACCTTTCATGGCTGCTAGTGAGAAGAAGAAAATTAGAATGGTGATAAAACACTTAAAAGCAGGACCCCGACTATGGGCAAAGCAATTGGAGGAGGAATTTAAATCCTTCGTGCAGTTCATGGAGGGTTTTTGCATCTTTACTAATCAGCCGAACGACAAATTGCAGTAAAGTCAGAATTAATGTGCAGTGACCATTATGACCCGAGAAGAGGATCACAGACCGATTTCTTCATGCGGTGATATGCGTCGTGTCGATACCTCGACCAGCCTCACAGTGAAGAAGAATATGTCTGAATGATTGCGGCTAGATTACCAGAACAGACACAGCTGATCCTTACTAGCCACAAGATCTGCTTCATAAAAGCTGCTGTAGATATGTTGGGAAGATTGGATGCGCAAGAGCAAAGAATGCACAGAACAAGACACCAGGGACAAAATAATCTGACGCATTTTCAAAATAAGGGACCTCAATACGAAAATTTCCAAAGAGAAGAGAATAAAAGTTTTCGGAAGGAGCAGGAAAACTTACCACGGCAAGACAGAGTGGAGAAAGAAAATACATGGGAAGGAAATCAGCATCAACGGTACCAAAATCACAACTACCGACCACAGAATGAAGAGCAGAGAGTAGCAATGGTTTCGGAAGGCAATTCAAAACATTAAAACTAGTGCCTGCCACTGAGAAGGCCTCACCAGCGGCAGAGCCAGAAAGGAGGCCAAACATGCCAATAATAGCGATAGGAAAGGAAGAGAGAACAAATGTAAGGAAGAAGAAGAATCAACAGGAAGTGTATCTACAGGATACAATATTTAATAACGACGTTGAGGAGGGACCAACAAGTTATGAGAAAATTTTGCTATCTAGAACAAGTGAGGAATTGAAGACGGACAATCTAAAAGTTGAAGATGAGAAGAACCCAAAGACAGGAATGGAAGAAGACTAAATCAGAGGGGATGAACAAGGTAGAATTTTTGAGATTGAAAATGAAAAAATTTACAAACATAGTTTGAGAGAACATAGAAAATTACAAAAGAATGAAATATTGGAGATAGAAATCGACGGGTCTGAAGTAATGAAGATGGGCGAGGTAAGCCTGGATGTGGTTAAAGTTGTGCGGATGCTGTATGTCACTCCTAATAGCAGAGCAGGCGCTTGCAATAGCAGCCAACATGCAGATAACAGTCAATGCATAAACAGAGTTGGTACCTGGGCTAAAAATAAGTTGACAATTGTGGCAGCCACTGGCGCTATAAACGAAGAATGCGGAGCAGCTTTGCCAACAGAGAAGGGTCATGGAGATGCCGAATCTACACCCTTAGACTGCAGAATGGATAGAGAAGATGCCGGGAAGTTAAAGCAGTTCCGATTAGATGAAGAGGAAAAGAAAAGGGTAGATATGAGTTGCAATTTGACAGCAATTCACTCTATTCTGACGAACATTTAATGGATACTATTGGTTCTTGTCACTGATTCGAATGGTGAAACGAATTTAACAGCTTGAGAATTACAAGTTTTATCAGTTTACCATAACGATCCAAGAGAAGACTTATTGGAAGAAGAAGGGAATTTACGGCAAAGGAAGCCTGCACACCTACAGTTATGGTAAAATTTAAATTGCAACAAGTGGAAGCTTTGACAGATTCTGGCGCAGATGTGTCTTGTGTCTCAGAAAACCTATTTCAAGTAGCTGTGAATGAACCTGCCGCCTGTGCGCACACAGTACAAGAAATGACAGTTACAGTGGCGAATGGGGGTAAAATTAATAAAATTATACAGCAAATTTGAGTAGATGGAGAGATTGGAGGACACATGGTCGAAATAAAAGCATTTGTTATCCCAAAGTTAACAGTTGATTTGATTCTGTGAGTAGACTGGCTCACGGAGAAAATGGTTAAGTTAGACAGGGAAGAAAATTGTCTGCAGTTTATAACTGAAGGGAAGAGAGTGAACCTAGATCATGACGAAAAAATTTGTGAAGAAGGAGAGCAAGCGGTTCAAATTAGTTATTTCAGGAAGAAAAGTGAAAGAATGTGTATACCATGATAAGCTTGGTGAGGAAGAAATGTGGCTATCATATGTATCGGACGAAGAAGATGAAGAAGGGAGCTCAGATGATGATGAAGCGAAATGACTGTAGAGGGAAGGCCACTGACTACAAGCTGGGTGATCTGGTACTGGCGTAGACTCATTACAAATCCTCTAGTATAAATAAGGAAATTATTAAGTTTAAATATGATTTCTAGCTGCCCTAGGGAAATTTTCTATATACTAGTATACACCGGTGATTAGAGTATCAGGGGTACTTTCAATGTGATGGCCCTTAAACTGTACAAAATATTACCAGAAGAGTTAGCTGACCGAAATAGGAGACCTTATCCTTGTTTCTCCTTCAAATTCACAGCATATGCCTGTTGCTCAATCGCTACTGCGAATTTTTTCAGTTAAGGCCAGAAAAATAAATCCTCATTTCCTATGCTCTTCCTTGCCTGAGAGATGCCAAAAGTTAAACAGCAGCCGCACAGTAGGCTTTTGTGTAGTGCAGTTTAGTGTGTGAAGTGCCTCACCGAAAGAAGTCTTCTAGAGGTGACTGACCTCCACCGTGTAACATAACCAAGACTCCAACCACAGTGCCAACGATAAAAGAGATAGTATCATTTTCATGTTGGATGTGTGTGTTATTTTTTTCTCAGGTGGATTTTTCTTGTGCACTAACAGTAGGTGCGAGAACTATGATCACAATACTATACCATTTTTATGTATTCTTTCTGTGTGTTTTCTGATTTTGTTTGTTTCCTTTTTTATTTGAGATGTATGTCCAGTTGTTTTATCTTATTTAGTTTAGACGGTTGGCCACTTGAAAGTCTATAAGTGTGTATTCTAGCATAGAATTGTAAGATGAAATTTTCTATTCTTCTTTTTAATGATAATTCTTCGGTTTTTAAAGAAACAAAAACCCCAACAATTATCACGGTTGGTAGTTGGGGACTGTAACATCACAGTAACATTCTGCCGACCCGCAAATAGTACCAGGGTAAGTGGACGAATACATTGTTCCAAGTCAGTTGTGACCTAGGTATGGTAGCAGACGGCTAGCGTCGCGTAGTGTGAGACACTATAGGAATAGTGCAGCGTATTAACGATCATGAAGAAGACTGAATCTACAAATAATGTTCTCAGGTGACCAGCCGAGTTATAGGAGTGTTATCGTAATCACACGATATTTCGGTGCTCTCAATCTTCACTGGAAGATGGCGCCGACGACTGAGAGCGCCGAAATATCATGTGATTACGATAACACTCCTATAACTCAGCTAGTCACCCGAGAACATTATTTGTATTCTCAACGCCGAGAAAGATTACGTAATTATATAAGACTGAATCTGTTTAGCCAGGACAATGTGTGTGTTACATAAAGTTTGAACAGTACAGGAATACTGAAGAACATTAATTGTGACATTGAAAGTAATTTGGTTAAAAGCTGACTTAATTATTAATTTCCTTTTATTTGAAGAATCTTGCAATCTACGGTTGACAAAGTTTTGATTAGCCTTAATATTCAAAATGTGGTAGTGGCTAACTGGTTCGATGTTCTAAGTTATTGCAATAAATGTGTGATGTGTGAGTTTATGATCTCGTTCGTCATGACTTTTTTAAATTATCTATTCACCTCTTGTGTCGGGCTGGTTTGGTACACTACCTGGCGACCTACTGTGGCAACGAACTATTTAAAATTAGATTAACCTACTTCTAGAGCTGTGTGAGAATAATTTGCGAACTTTAATAAGCACAAAGTTTGAATTGAGAAAAATATTTCGTGAGGTACAATATAGTTACCAGCATAAATGTCTTACAACTGCTTCATTAACTGAATTAATTTTATTTCTGTTATATAGCCATTTACAATAATGTGGACAGCAGCTGTCTAATTTTAAAGTCATCCCTCTCAATTAGTCCAGAGTGTGGAAAAAGAGTATCTAAACATATCTGTATGATACTTTATATCTCTAATCTTTTCTTTCCAATTTCTACAACATAACTAAGTTGTAATTATAATATTGCACAGAAGATCAAATTTAACATTGAGAAATTATAAGCTGATAAGTTTATGCTGAAGCATATTTTCCAGTTCTCTAGCTTTCGCAACTAAACTGCTGAATTTGTGATGCAATGCTCTGGACATCAATGTTACATCCTTACAATTAGTTTTATTAAGTTACAGAAACATTTGGTCTCAATCTTCAGGCTCCTGAGGTCTACAAAATTCCTTGTGAATGTGCTAATTCTTATATAGGACAAACCATAAGGACGGTTGATGAAAGAGGCAAAGAACACATTAGACATCTTAAACTCGGACAAAAAGAAAAATCTGCTATAGCCGACAACGGGCATGAGCTATGCTTCAACAAAACGACACACCTTTCTTATGCACATAACTTCTGAGACAGTGTTGTGAAGGAGGCAATTAAGATTAGGCTTAGTAATAATGTTATTAATCACAATCAGGGCCTCAATTTAAGTCAAACATGGATGCTGGTAACTGGATTATTGCAAGTCACACAGGATCGAGCCACATAAAGGCATAGAAGGGACCCGATCATGACATCACAAAGCAAGCAAGGCCCAACTAGACCACCCCTCCATGCATTTTCCACTCTGCTCTCTTAGGGGAAACTCTGTATAATAGATTGCCGTGCGGCAGACTTCAGTGATGTTAGGCAGGGCTTGGCAATGGAAGCTTGCACTAAGCTTTCAAAAAGTCACCAGACGATTCAATTTGAGACTACTTGAAACACAAGATGTTTTTATAGAACATAACTGCTGATAAGAAACCATCAACATAATCATTTATTACAATAATAAATAGCAATTGTCTCAATATGCTAACCTGTGACACTACAATTTTCACTTCCATTTCTTTTTAAACTATATTTCCGTACCCTAACTTTCTGCTTTCTACTTTTAAGAATTCTTCTACCCAGGATATCACTTTTACATCCACTCCACAACTTTATGACTCACTGTCAAAAGCCTTTATGAGATCTAGTGCAACACTATCAATTTAGTCTCCCTTATCCAGCTTCATCCAAGTATAAAGATGAGAGAAAGTAAAGAAGGAAATAGTGTTATGTAAAGTGGATGAAGCACATAGGAGTTTTCAAATAAAATTTTTGAAAAATTAAGAAAACACGTAAAACATTAAAGGCATTAATAGGAAATCTTTTTGAATCTCACAAGAAAATATAATGGATAAGTGGGAAGGATGGTTTGAATAATGCTTTGAAAGAGAGGATTATATTGTTACTAATAATGTAAATGATCTATTTTCAAGGGCCATATTTGACAGTTTATTTTAAACATCTGAACTCAAATGAGGCAGTATTGGAGGAATGCTCACAGAACTGCTAAAATTTCTAGACAAAGAATGTATCCAAAAAAAAAAAAACCAGAGTTTTCCACAGATTTTAATAAAATTATTTTCTCATATTTCTGAAGAAACCTGACAAGTAGGAAAATAATACACTTTCACTGATAAGCTTCAGAATTACTAACACGGATAGTCTAAAAAGGAATAGAAATGGCAATGGCAGAAGCAGCAGAGGATGAATTACAGATTAGAAAAATACTAGTGTACTAAAGAAGCAATTCTAGTTCGAAGATTATTATTGGAGGGATAGATCAAGAAAAATAAGGCTTACTTTTACTGCAATTGTTTACTCAGTGAAATGATTTTGATAATTTCAGATGGAAAAATGTTAAATTTTTATATAAGTCAGGTCTCGTATATCTGACAGCACAATAATTTATATAAAGTCATACTAATATCATCGAACACACAAAACATGAGAGGAACATAATATCACAATATTTCAGTTTAACACCGTATTGATGTAGAGAGGTATGAGCCAATTTGCAAGGGAGGTGTATACACACTGCGGCTTACTGCACGACTGGGCATGCCATGGACAACAGGATGATAGAAGCAGAGGTGGAGGAGGCTGAATAAAGAAGGATAAATTATTGCTAAATACTGAAAAAAAAAATATTGTGGAATTCATGAATAGATGCAAATATATAAAGTTAAAATAAGAATGATAAATACATGCATACATAATGGAACAATAATGGAAGAAACATGCAGAGCGTAAATAAACACTTGGTAATTAATTTATTGGTAGGATCTTATTGGACGTTAAGGTCTCCTATCCAAGATATGTTGGTAAGCAAGTTCTGATATTCAGAGGTCAGAAGCAGTGGTAGTTTCTGGAAAACTATGTAGATCTTATTGTAAAACAATTGCTGAATTTGTGAGAGTTGTGGGAACTGGAATGGGCTGTCTTCCGCAATTCTGCTTCCTTATTTATGTATTTATTATTATTACGGTTCGGAGACAAGCAAGTATGACCTTGAAACAGGTAAATATGACAAGAAAATAACAAAACATGACCAAACATTTAAATTTGCCATGTATTAAAACATCATCAATGATACATAATTTATTTAATCTAATAATGTCGCTTTCATGTAGACAGCATAATTTGCTTCTATGCACTCACTGCACCATTGGAAAATTAAATTTTAAATTGTTTTGTTGAAGTTCACATAATTTAAAGTAAAGAGCCCTTTTATCTGTATTATAATACTCTTCTCCTTTGCATAACTGCATAACTTTACACGTTCAGAAAAATTTGTTTTCAGCATGGCGGTATTCACTTCCATTGCAGATTTAACAAAGACTGAGAATTATTTTCCAAAGCATTGGTGACAATGAAGGATTGATTGATGCAGCTTGACACAAGGATGCTGCTGCTGCATTGTTGAGATTAAAAGGCAGGCAGAACATTAATGTTTAGTAAGTGACTATAATGTATCACTTTAAATATTGACTGGTAAATTCTGACCAATCGTATATATTATTTCTGTAAGATGTTTTTTGCCACTAGCCATTATCTCCCTCCATACAGAATGGAAATCTTTAAATGATATATCATTTTAAAACCTAAGATATTCTGTGACATATTTTAAGAAACTAATTTTTCCAAATTCAACCCTTAAAGGGCAAAAACGTAAATATTGTATCTCCCTGCATATATATCCGAAATTGATAAATGAAGTAGGATTATGAAGAGTAATGTCTAAAACACATTTTTGTGTCACAAGCCATTTATCTCCATTAATATCAAACCGAAATAGATAAATGGGGTATCATTCTAAAGTGGAAGGTCTCTGCTGTGGTCACATCATATTTTAAGAAAGGATTTTTCCAATCATCATCATCATCATCATCATCATCATCATCCATCATCATCATCACTATCATCATCCTCAACAGTTTCCAGCCTTCGGCCGGGTCTGCTTCATGCACAAGCCTCTCCATTTCCTTCTTTCATCCCACCACCTCTTTGTCACCACTTTGTTCCATTCCTCTCTTCCGTACACACTCCTCCACTCCTTGCAAATATCCATCTCTTGGTCTTCCTCTGGGTCGATTATCATGCATCTTCATTTCATGGATTCTTCTTGGGATTCTCTGAGCCTCCATTCTCTTTACATGTCCATACCATCTCAGTCTTGTCCTCTCTACCCTTTCCTGTAGAGGTTACTCTTTTATGGTGCTTCTAATCACTTCATGCCTCATTCTGTCCATTTTAGTGACTCCCATTCAACCTCTTAAAAACTTCAATTCACTTGCTTGTACTTTGCTGATGTCCCACTTTTTCATTGTCCATGTTTCGGCAGTATAAGTCAAGATAGGCACATAGTATGTATGATACATTACTCTCTTGCTTCTCTGTGGCACCTCTTTATTCCATATCAGGCTTCTAATGCTCCTTAGAAATGCCTCTGCTTGTCTTCACTTTCACTTATCTCGCCATCATTTCCTCCACATTCCTCTAACACGCTCGCAAAGTACTTGAACCTGTTTACCTTCTTTATTTGTTATCCTGGCATCACAATTCTCTGGGTTAACCTATTCTTTCTGGTTGTTACCGTGTACTCACATTTCTTTACATTAAATTGCAGGCCATAATATTCCTCCACACTGTCTGTCCATACATCCAACTACCGCTGCACTTCCTCTTCATCACCTCCCCAGATAATCAGATCATCCACAAAAGCCGTCACCTTCATGTTTTTCTCTCCCATCCTCACTGCCACCTTCAGCATTATTTCATCCATTATTACAATGAAGAGTAGTGGTGACAGGGCACTTCCTTGTTTTAGTCCATTCCTTTGTTCCAGCCAATCTGATCTTCCTTCCCCTATTTTCACATAACTCACACTTTCTTGGTACAGTTCTGTCACTCTTCTGATGGTTTCTTTTGGAATTCCTCTCTTCTCCAAGGCCTTCCATATCTTACTCCTGTGAACACAATCATATGCTTTCTCAATATCGCGAAATACCAACAGTAGATCCTTTCCATACTCGTAATGATTTTCCTGCAGCTGTCTCATAGCAAATATCAGATCTCCCGTCGATCTCCCTGATCTGAAGCCATACTGCTTTTCCCTTAGCCCTTTTTCCTCCCTGTCACGTATCCTTTTTTCAATGATCTTCTCATACACTTTGGCACAGTGGCACATTAGTGTAATACCTCTATAGTTTTTAAACTCCTTCCTGCTCCCTTTATCGAATATAGGTATAATTATTATTCCTGTCTTCAGGAGTTGTGCCCAGATTCCATACCTTTCTCATCACACGGTATAGTCTTAAAGGGCAAAAATGTTAGTATTTCCAAATTGTGGTTTTTGTGCCTAGAGCCATTTATCTCTTTGACACCTAACCAAAATCGATTAATGAAATAGCACTGTGAAGAGTAATGTCTCCATGCATTTTTGTTTCACAAGCCTTTCATCTCCCTTAAAATCAAACCAAAATAGATAAATAGGATATCATTTTAAAGATGAAAGTCTCCACTGTGGTCACATCATATTTTAAAAAATCAATTTTCAGAATTTGTCCTTAAAGGGCAAAAGTATTCTTATTTCCATAATGTATTTTTGTGTCACGAGCCATTTATTTCGCTTGATATCTAACGGAACTCGAGAGATTAGGTTTTATTTAAGTAATTAGTGTCTTGCTTTGGTCACATTATATTTTAAGAAAGGAATTTTTCAGTATTCGACCCTCACAGGGTAAAAACAACATTATTTCCATAACATGTGTTTTGTATTACGAGCCATTTATCTCTCTTCGTACTTTACCAAAATCGATAAATGAGGCATCATTTTAAATATTAAGGTCCCCACTTAGATATCATAATAGATTAAGAGCAAATTTTTTTGGAATTTGTCCCTCGAATGACAAAAGTAATAACTATGATAGTCACACATATGAGACACTAGATAGCAGCAGCACATATCACAGAGATATTATTAAACTGCTTCACTGGTGTCAACAAGGATTGAGCACATTACAATTAAACAACAGCACCTCATATCACAGGGATTTCAATAAACTGTGTGTATTTGTACAATAACTAGCTAATCGGATATTTTTTCTGTTACAAAAACATCTCTCTTTTTCTGTACAAGTCCTATGTAAACATTTTATTCATAGAATTTTCTCACGGCCTATGATCACAGCAACACATATCACGCAGAGAGAGACATTTTGTATGTGTGTGAGGTTTTTAGGTTAGTTGTAATCTGTTAAGTTCAGTGATAGTTTGTCATATTATATTATATATATGATTTACGCATTCAGACGTTTCTCCCAATTGATTCATAATAGGTTGTAAGTATTTTGTTATGTACCTATTACACTAAACAAAAAAAAAAAACAAAAAAAAAAAAAAACAATTCCTACAATGAGTCAGTTCTTCCTTCATTCTATACAAACCACAAACCTTACTAATCACTATATACACGAAATTTTCGCACTGGTCATCTTAGTTCAGTTTTTTCTCCAATGTATAGTAAAGAGTACAGTTTGGTGAATAATTATCTTAATTTCTTCTCATCTGGTGTATTAAAAAATTACCAGATTTTTCTTGTAAATATGACCATAAATATTATCATAGTATGAACAAAACTTAGAAAATGGCCTAAATATGCATTTATATGCTATATAAAATACATCTAAATACAGTCAGAAACATTCAATAAGGGTTTAATACAGCATTACAGTTCAAAAAGAAGGCAGGAAAAATTATTAATTGTTATAAAGATCCAAACACATATTATTATTATTTAACTCTATATGTTTGCATCTATTCACGAGTTTTGCCTCCACAATTGATATTGTTCTTGTATAGTTATCAACAAATTACTCTGTTTAATTCAACCCTCTTAACCTCCACTTCTAACACCCATTCTCCATGACATTTCAAGACCTGCAGCAGGTCACACTGTGTATGCAACAACCTTGCTAATTGGCAAGTACATGTACAGTTGGGGACAGAATTCGAGAGACCCCTCGCCTTTTGATTATGCTTCGTTCTAGAGACGAATACCGCATGGGACAGCATAACTGGTAGGTGGTACACTAAATTCATGATAAAATAGACCTCTCATACCCAGCACTTTACCCAAGACTAAAAAAATGAGCCCGCGCAGCAAGAAACTCGCAGACGCTCAGAGGGAAAGTTCGGAGTTCTGCAGTAAAAATAATCACGAATATCACCATTTTAGTCATAATAATTATATAAATAACCAAATTGATTAATTATAGAGAGATGGTAACACTTTTTTCGTAATTTTGATAACCGTTGCGTATTTTTTTTCCCTCGAATAAACAGTTAACAATTCGCTAGCAAACGCAATTATATGGCGAATACAGAAAAGAATCGCTAAATTACGCACGGAAAACCAATAAGAGAGTTTGAATGGACTTAGTTACACTTTCTAACGCTGCAGCGTTATAGAACTATGCGTGTGACACATACACATAAAGGTTAAGGGTAAGTAGAAAGAGCATTCACGAAAGAACTCTAATGGTAAACTAAGTCACGAAATATAAATAAAGTATTTCCAGAAAATTAAATGGTGCGGAATAATAACACCTTAATTTTGTTTTCATCATACCATATTTAGAAGGTAAGCTAAACTTGAACGCAGTAGCAACAGTTTTAGTAGTAATAATAATCATTAAGAACAGTAAATAAATAAAAAAAAATCCGTCTGCAATGTGAATTAGCGGTTCCACATATTAAATCTGGAAGATGGAAGTAGTAAAACAATCATCTCTCTCTTTGTTTCTAACTAACACTGATACTTCTATAAAATTTTCTGTCAAGCTTTATTTCCTGCCGTCCAAGCCCGATGGGTTATAGGTAACACTGTTGCCTGGCATTCGGGAGGACGCGAATTCAAACCCCGTCGGGGATCCAGTTTCAGTATTCCATGATTTTCGTAAATCTCTCCAGCTGAACTCCAGAAAAGTTCCTTCAAAAAGCGGTGGCTGAAATTCTTACCCGATCCTAGTTTCCAATTCTATCAGGATTCATATCACATTGCCGCCGAAGATATGACGAAGACAAAATAATAATAATAAAAAATTACGTGGTGGGTATGTGGTATCCGGCTTTCGGGAGGTCGTGGGTTCGAATACCCATCTAGCCATCCAGGTAAACGTTTTAGATGGTTTCCCCAAATCACTCCAGGCGAATGCCGGGATTGTTCCTTCAAAAGGCCATGGACGAATTCCTCCCCATTACTCTTCCCCAGTCCTTTCCTGCCTCTAATGACCTCGATTAGATGTAAAGCTAGAAGCAAAACATAATTGCTCAAATAAAAATAATTACATCTCTGTGGTGTGTTTTAGACCTTTTCCTTGTTGGATTTATCTTATTCAACGGCCGAACATGGTAGCGAAGGGACTAGAGTGCTATTTCCACATGTGGAGAGTCTCTAGTTTGGTGTTGTTTTAGGGCTGGTCGACGTGGAAATCATTATAGAGAGAAAAGGTCTTGGGGCATGTTTCGGGAAGGAATACAGCCTTGGCCATACCAGAGAATCATCCCAACACTCACCGAGTGATTTCGATTAATCATGCAATACCGAAATACGGATGGATACACGAAGATTTCAACCCCTGTCCTTCCGGATGGGATGGCTTGGGCGTTACAGGGACTCTCGGTCACTTGTGCGATTCCGGCCAGAGGCATGGGTGTTAAAGTAGGTATTGTGGTATGTCTTGTATCGTCTTTCAATTGTATGAGCAAAAAGCATTTGGAAATACATCAGTACACAGGATAAACACACAAAACGGTTTAGCTGGATGAATGGCTATCAGGAGGAATGCCATTAAAAATTTAAAGACAATTTTATTGAACCAAAAGGCAATTGGCTGCCTTCAAAAATATCTCACAAGTCCACCTCATCTCACAAAAAAATATTCCTTATTTGGTGCCAACTAGTAACATGGCTGAGTTCTAAACACGTATTAGGATAAAAAATTTGGAAAGTAGGCGTACTATAGTGAATATGTTTAGTGCACACGGGAGGGGTATTTAATTTCAGTTGAGTGTATAGGATTTAATCTCTTTAACATTATGCGTGGTTATTTCGTAAGAAGATCTTCCTGCTGCCTCAGTTGAGACGCAAGGAGGAAGTAACCGTCCGACAAACGTTTCGAGGAAGTGTTTATTTACCAGTGGCTCTGAGGAAGTGAAGAACACTTGTTCAGTAGAATTAGCTCTAATAAAATTTATGAATATGACCATCCGTACACGAAATATGCCCATTTTCGAATTACGAGCACCTACAAATACAGTGACAGTCATTTGCCGAAAGTAACAGAAACAACTTCAAATAACATATTAAAGTTACTTCATCATAATTAGAAGGCCGATGAAAATGTTGAAAAATAACATTGAACTAATGTGTATAGGTCATTAAAAATTTCTGAAAATTACTTCTCGAGGATTTTAACTTCAGCATACCCTCACTGCGTCTTGTAATGTTCTACTTGCACTATTTGATTACAAAATTAATTTATCAATATTCCGTGATAATGGAGCTATTTAAAAGAAGAAGAAAAAAAAAAAAAAAAAAACTGGAAGTGCACATGTGCACGTTATTGAAAATTGACATGCCTCCATCTACTGATGTAAATATTTTATGACCTTCCGTGCCTTTGACCATTTAACCTGCTGACTATTGTGTCAGCCTTTGTTGAGGTAATGTCGAACTCTATTGTGAAGTCAACACAAGACGAACACTACACTCATTCAAAAGCAACCATATGCGCAGAAGAACTCGAATCAGTGACCTTTATTATTATTAATAAATTTCTCTCGGGCTTCCAGCCGTGTTAAGATGTTACATTTGTGGGACGTTTCGAAGACGTCCAACTCTGCCTTCATTCTCAACCAAATATCAATCATTAAGGCAGAGTTTGCCTCCTTCGAAACGTCCCAAACTCTGCCTTAATGATTGATATTTGGTTGAGAATGAAGGCAGAGTTGGACGTCTTCGAAACGTCCCACAAATGTAACATCTTAACACGGCTGGAAGCCCGAGAGAAATTTATTAATAATAATAAAGGTCACTGATTCGAGTTCTTCTGCGCATATGGTTGCTTTTGAATGAGTGTAGTGTTCGTCTTGTGTTGACTTCACAATAGAGTTCCACATTACCTCAACAAAGGCTGACACAATAGTCAGCAGGTTAAATGGTCAAAGGCACGGAAGGTCATAAAATATTTACATCAGTAGATGGAGGCATGTCAATTTTCAATAACGTGCACATGTGCACTTCCAGTTTTTTTTTTTTTTCCTTCTTCTTTTAAATAGCTCCATTATCACGGAATATTGATAAATTAATTTTGTAATCAAATAGTGCAAGTAGAACATTACAAGACGCAGTGAGGGTATGCTGAAGTTAAAATCCTCGAGAAGTAATTTTCAGAAATTTTTAATGACCTATACATATTAGTTCAATGTTATTTTTCAACATTTTCATCGGCCTTCTAATTATGATGAAGTAACTTTAATATGTTATTTGAAGTTGTTTCTGTTACTTTCGGCAAATGACTGTCACTGTATTTGTAGGTGCTCGTAATTCGAAAATGGGCATATTTCGTGTACGGATGGTCATATTCATAAATTTTATTAGAGCTTATTCTACTGAACAAGTGTTCTTCACTTCCTCAGAGCCACTGGTAAATAAACACTTCCTCGAAACGTTTGTCGGACGGTTACTTCCTCCTTGCGTCTCAACTGAGCCAGCAGGAAGATCTTCTTCTTACGAAATAACCACGCATAATGTTAAAGAGATTAAATCCTATACACTCAACTGAAATTAAATACCCCTCCCGTGTGCACTAAACAGATTCACTATAGTACGCCTACTTTCCAAATTTTTTATCCTAATACGTGTTTAGAACTCAGCCATGTTACTAGTTGGCACCAAATAAGGAATATTTTTTTGTGAGATGAGGTGGACCTGTGAGATATTTTTGAAGGCAGCCAATTGCCTTTTGGTTCAATAAAATTGTCTTTAAATTTTTAATGGCATTCCTCCCGATAGCCATTCATCCAGCTAAACCGTTTTGTGTGTTTATCCTGTGTACTGATGCTTTTTGCTCATACAATTGAAAGACGATACAAGACATACCACAATACCTACTTTAACACCCATGCCTCTGGCCGGAATCGCACAAGTGACCGAGAGTCCCTGTAACGCCCAAGCCATCCCATCCGGAAGGACAGGGGTTGAAATCTTCGTGTATCCATCCGTATTTCGGTATTGCATGATTAATCGAAAATCACTCGGTGAGTGTTGGGATGATTCTCTGGTATGGCCAAGGCTGTATTCCTTCCCGAAACATGCCCCAAGACCTTTTCTCTCTATAATGATTTCCACGTCGACCAGCCCTAAAACAACACCGAACACATGTGGAAATAGCACTCTAGTCCCTTCGCTACCATGTTCGGCCGTTGAATAAGATAAATCCAACAAGGAAAAGGTCTAAAACACACCACAGAGATGTAATTATTTTTATTTGAGCAATTATGTTTTGCTTCTAGCTTTACATCTAATCGAGGTCATTAGAGGCAGGAAAGGACTGGGGAAGAGTAATGGGGAGGAATTCGTCCATGGCCTTTTGAAGGAACAATCCCGGCATTCGCCTGGAGTGATTTGGGGAAACCATCTAAAACGTTTACCTGGATGGCTAGATGGGTATTCGAACCCACGACCTCCCGAAAGCCGGATACCACATACCCACCACGTAATTTTTTATTATTATTATTTTGTCTTCGTCATATCTTCGGCGGCAATGTGATATGAATCCTGATAGAATTGGAAACTAGGATCGGGTAAGAATTTCAGCCACCGCTTTTTGAAGGAACTTTTCTGGAGTTCAGCTGGAGAGATTTACGAAAATCATGGAATACTGAAACTGGATCCCCGACGGGGTTTGAATTCGCGTCCTCCCGAATGCCAGGCAACAGTGTTACCTGTAACCCATCGGGCTTGGACGGCAGGAAATAAAGCTTGACAGAAAATTTTATAGAAGTATCAGTGTTAGTTAGAAACAAAGAGAGAGATGGTAGTTTTACTACTTCCATCTTCCAGATTTAAAATGTGGAACCGCTAATTCACATTGCAGACAGATTTTTTTATTTATTTACTGTTCTTAATGATTATTATTACTACTAAAACTGTTGCTACTGCGTTCAAGTTTAGCTTACCTTCTAAATATGGTATGATGAAAACAAAATTAAGGTGTTATTATTCTGCACCATTTAATTTTCTGGAAATAGTTTATTTATATTTCGTGACTTAGTTTACCATTAGAGTTCTTTCGTGAATGCTCTTTCTACTTACCCTTAACCTTTATGTGTATGTGTCACATGCACAGTTCTATAACACTGCAGCGTTAGAAAGTGTAACTAAGTCCATTCAAACTCTCTTATTGGTTTTCCGTGCGTAATTTAGCGATTCTTTTCTGTATTCGCCATATAATTGCGTTTGCTAGCGAATTGTTAACTGTTTATTCGAGGGAAAAAAAATACGCAACGGTTATCAAAATTACGAAAAAAGTGTTACCATCTCTCTATAATTAATCAATTTGGTTATTTAAATAATTATTATGACTAAAATGGTGATATTCGTGATTATTTTTACTGCAGAACTCCGAACTTTCCCTCTGAGCGTCTGCGAGTTTCTTGCTGCGCGGGCTCATTTTTTTAGTCTTGGGTAAAGTGCTGGGTATGAGAGGTCTTTTTTATCATGAATTTAGTTTACCACCTACCAGTTATGCTGTCCCATGCGGTATTCGTGTCTAGAACGAAGCATAATCGAAAGGCGAGGGGTCTCTCGAATTCTGTCCCCGACTGTACATGAAAAAAAGTAATGATACTAAGGAAAAAGGAAATGGCTTTCAGGCAATGTAAATAACAAAGGACAGGGAAAATTACTCTTTATTCACCAAAGTTGAAGGCTGAGAGGAGTGAAAAACATATGTGATAATCAAAAACAAACAACATTTAGGTTTTGTATCTTATTCATGTGATAGGGAACAAGTTAGTTCGGGAGGCGTGCAATGCCGAAGTTTACCACATGACTGGCTTGGCAGCGAAAGACAGGGTGGGGGGGGGGGGAGGTGGTGTGGGTGGTGGGGGTGAATTGTACAGAATTGAACTATTGATACGCCAGGAAAGTATATCGATAGTTCATCAAGGTTCCCACTCTTTTATCAAAAGAAAAATTAAGGCCTATATAAGGCTTTTTAAGGCAATTTTTCATATTTTTAAGGCTATATTTGATGTATATTAAAATGATATGAAAAACTAATATGCAACTTACAGCAAAGAAATTAAAATATGCATGTTAAGATTATGATGAAATAAGCTTGAATTGAATTTATAAATTAATAAATAATAAATTTTTCTTTTGTTGTCACACAATACAGTGAATATTGAAACTTTTCCCTTTCATATATTAAATATAAAACAAAACAAAAACTACTATACCCCAGAAAACTGACACAAGGGCAAAAAGAAACATTACCACCTTAGTAATAAGAATTACTAACATATAAATATATATTTTAACTTAATTTGTTTTTATACATTATGGCACATTAGCAGTTACGTCAGAGGAACTGCCAAATTGTCAGCTCCATTACTTATTAGATTTCAGGTATAATGTTGAATGAGGAAGACTCACCCCCCCCCCTTTTTTTTAAATCTACATGTAAAAGACCCGTTAAAGATGAAACATTTTCCATAGGTTTAAGAAATAGGTTAAATACAACTTTTTCAACATCTTTCGAGTTACAGCAGTAGTTCCCTATTGGGAATATTTGATCAAATATTTTCTTATATGAGTAAAGTTTACTTATCAGATGAGCTACAACATGTTATAAGGGTAAACATAAAACATACTGGTAAGAGTTGTTAATATGTATGCAGGTTAAATAAAAAAATATACACTATTTTAAATGATATTTTTTTTATTTTCACATTGTTTAAAAACAAAGGTCAATTCTCTTTTAAATCTTTCAATAGAGCCTTAATTTTACTTTCAACATCCTCAAATCCAGCTTTTTTAACTTTAGCGGTTCATCAAAAACTATTGGACTGTGTGATTTATAACCTCAGCTGTATCTGCTAGTTTATCAGCATTATCTTCAAGATCTTAAATTGCAGTTTCTACATGTGCCTATTTATATTTCAAATCTTCCAAATCATCTAAAATTGATTTGTGTTTCACTCACTGAATCCCTGTATTATTTGCGTTTTTTTTCTCTTCCAGGTACGCAAAATACTTTTGATGAGCCATAGCTGCATACATCCTTAACTCCTTAGTTACTAACAACTTATTTTTTCTGTTTTTGAAATGTTGACTGACTAATCTTTGAGCCACTAAAGACTCTTCTTTTAAATTTTCAACTTCCAACTGTTTGTTCACAGAGAAGCCTCGTTGAACAACTGCTTGTCCATGTGATAACAGCAACAATATTTTTACTACTTTGTGTACTCTGTTATAATCTTCTTTGCCTAGATACTTCTCTAAAAAATATCTAACTATGAATGCTCATCATGTGGATTAAATTAGCTGAAGTGGTTTGAAGCATTTGAGGCAACTTGTGATTAAAAACTGTGATACTGTATAAGAATTTCATCACAGTCTCCTTCACCAATTAAATTTATTTTTGACAAGTGAATCAGAATATATTTCATCTTTTCATAACAGTTGCTACTATTTAGTGCCATCTGTCTAGGATCAAGGCTAGCCATACTTCTGACAACTCTATAATTTATAGGAGATTTGTCCAGTATGTACTTAATCATCATAAAAATGTCTTTGACCTCCATTTTCATCTCGAAAACTTCTCTTTAACCATAATATATTAAATGTACACTTTCCCATCGTAAATCATACAAAAAAAAAATAATAATAATTAGTGAATGTAAATTAAGCTGTAATATACAATAAAACAATATATACATAAGAAACTAGTGAGAAATTGCCAAGAAATGTAAGACGCAGGCATGTACGAAGCAGAACTACATAAGAGAGGACCTGTGCAAAGACTCTACTACTAGCTTGAAATATAAGCACTTTGACTCACACTTGGTCAAGGTCAAGCCAGAGAGAAATCTACCGATCGGTGCGTCACCGGGATAGTGAAATTTACTACGCCATATCTTGGTGTTAAAAAAAATCAGGCTTTTTCAAAGATTTTAAGGCTTTTGAGCAAATTTTAGGGCCTTTTAATGGACCTTAAAAATCAAAATGAAAATTAAGGCCTTTTTAAGACTTTTTAAGGCCCATGGGAACCCTGTTCATTTGAGCCCTTTGTTATCTACATGAATGAAGTGTTAAATTGAAATACTGTAATATTATGTTGATCTCATGTTTTGTATGTTCATTGCTGTCCTCCTGTCTTCTATTTTGGGAAGTGATGGGTTTATTTTCTCTTTACTTTTTTTTATTTTTATTGCCCAAAGACCTTTTTTCATTTAATTTGTATTGTAACAATCATATGGTTATGACAAAAAGCAAAAAATCATGACACACGTGTATCAGTGTTGTTCACATGGCTTCTCTGACAAGCATCATTTGAAGTGGTGCTGTCAGGCTTGTGTATGAACATAATGATTCATTTTTACGTATATAATTTTATGGTATAAACTGCCTGATAGAATCGCAAAGTCGAACACATCACTTGTCGGGGCTTTTTCTCTGTGAGATAAATCTGCTATTATATCTATAAAACTAGTGTAAACCTGTGACAGTATTTTGGGTATGATCACAGATATAGAATAGTTCCAGTTTTAAGGGTCAAACCTAATCTGGCTAAAATACATAGGGTATTGAAAGCCTGTGAGTTTTTTTTTTGGTATGGTCAGAGGTATAGAATAGTTCCCATTTCTAAGATCAAAATCATGGCAGTTTGATCTAAAGTGGTTAAAATAAGAACTTAAATTTTCACATTAAATTCTGCATAGTAACCATAGTAAAATAAAAATAAAAAACACCCACATTTTTACTTTTAACAGCTTTAACAAAGAGTGTAGTAGCCTCAAGTCTGATGTTCAATGCAAGTACCAAAAGATGACCAAGCAGAGTAACAGCAGTGATGGAAAAATGGCAACAGTGGGAAGGACTTCATTGAATCATAAAGTAAAATTTTATTCAATGTGTTTCCAGCATTAAAGTTTTATCACGTACTTTTAATTTTTAATAAATTATTCCAAAGTGGAGAAAGTGTATTGCCTTTTTTTGCATACGGCTTTACGCCTCATTGACATTGAGGTCATTAGAGGCAAAGGGAAGGATAGAGAGCAAGGATTGGGAAGGAATTTGGCCGAAGCCTTTTGTAGGAAGTCGCCTGGAGTGATTTGGAGAAACTATGGAAAACCCAAATATGGATGCCCAGACAGGGATACGAACCCACTTTCTCCCGAACGCAAGGCCAGAGCGTTATCCGCTCACTCTTTACACTCGGTGAAAATATTCTGGCAATTCATTTCCTCAAAGTTGCTAAATTATTATAATCTCAGGATATTGCTAGTCTACAGGAGTGGCTCCAGTAAAAGCTAACATGTTTAATTGGGGTCTGACAACAGATGATCGATGTGAATGCGGAGAACAGCAGATCATGGATCACCTCTATGCTTGCAAGCAGTGCCAGTTTTCAACAACACTTGAAGAACTATGGATAGGAAGAGATATTGACATATTCCAACATTGGTCAAAATGTTTATGATGTCTGGACACAAAAAAGTAAAGTAAGTACTGCTAGTCAACCAATGAGAGCCACACACACAACATCAGAGTTCAGTGAAATCAGCACGATCTCCTGCCAATAGGTATCAAGGTGAGCAAAGAGTGAGCCAAAAAAGTAATAGTATAAATTCATTGTGTATAAGTAAACTACATAACTCACAAACTGGAAGATCCAGCTTTCTGACAGCTTGCCAAACCCCAGCAGCACCTATCAGAAAGAAACTTAACTAAAAACCTTACTTACCACCTCAATAACATATGGTGTGAATATGGCCTCTATAGGTCCACTGGTTTGTCAATGTTGCAGTTTACTCATAAATGAAGGATTCTATTTATAAAGATATGTTAGCAGGTTGGCTTTGACAAAAAATTGTAATCGCAAGGTGTATACCCTTCATCAGCAGAAGAATGTGGAATACACTTATCTATTATATTTGGGTTGCAATTGAAGGAGAGATGAATTAGAGAAACAATATTGCACACCGATGATTATATTTATTCCTTCTTTCCTGATGCTATTAGGGGTTGGAAAGCACATGGAGAGATTAATTCTGGTGCATACTATTCTCTCCTAATCCCAGTTTTGTGAATTTCAGAGTACAGATAAAGACCATAGGCTGAGGGTAGGCAGCTGTTAGTAACCTTGTTCGATAATGTAAACTAATTCACATCTAAATAATTCCAAAGGAATTGCTTTTTCTGAAACGCCTCTGATAGCACTAATAATGGAGAAATTGTTGAAGTTGTGGGAGCTGGCATGGACGGCGTAAGGGTGGTCTAAATTATTAGTATAAAGCTGTTTGTGCCACATTTATCTTACTGATATTTTCTTTCCTTCTATTTTTTACTTTTATCATAACCATCATGCCTCTGGTAAGTGATGGATTTACTTCCCATTAGATTGTTTGTTTTCATACAATTTTAAAAATTTTATTTCAATTTTTCTTGTCCAAAGATGCTATTAAACAGTTAACCTCTTATTATTATTATTTTCTACTTATGGCTTTACACCTTGTGGACGGCTAAGGTAATTAAAGATGGGATGGGACTGGGTACAAGGAACGGGAGGAAATTCAGCCATGGCCTTTTTGAAGGAATCATCGCATGGAGTGATTTGGGGAACTCATGGAAAACCCAAATCTGGTTGCCCAGACAGGGATTCCTCACTACCTCCTTGATTGCACTATACCTTTTTTGATTCTGCTCTCTTCCAGATAAAATCTTTTGCATCATACTGAACAATGGCTTCAGTAGAATGTATCATCACTAATTGACTATAATACTACTCCTTCCAAACAGGGCATTTCTTTGTATTTGGTGTGATCACAAATGTCTGTAGAGGAAACCAAATAATATACATTTTTGCAACACAACAATGGCAGTGAAGCTCATTAAATGTTCTGTCTCATTTTATCTTTTAGCTTTTATGATAGTACATCAAATCGTAAAACAAGCCAAAAATACAATAATAACGCATTAATATCATTAAATAGTAGTAAACAATGGCTACAATAATAAAACTTTATTTCATAGTCATTTAACAACATTCATCAGACAGCAAAGAAGATATGATATATACAAAATGGGTATTATATTTTTGCATGAGGTAGCTAGCAGTGAAAGGTGCTTCTTGTTCCACAGTATTTTTTAAATTTTTTTCACTTTTTTTTTTTTTTTTTTAGAACTAAAGGCTGAGATTACTGTCTTACATGGTAATAATGATTATGATAATTAAAAAGATAAGCCCCAAGCTATATCTCATTTTAACTAAGATAGTTTATGTTTCGTTAAGTTTTACACCAGAATAGTTCTAATAGTACAATACAATCTGCATCTATAACATATTGGATTTATCCAGGTAAACCAATTAGCCTCTTTCAGTGCACCTTAGAATTTGTTAAATTCTACATTTCATAACTACAGGACATAGGGGATGGGGTAAGGATCCCAGAATGTGTAAAATTGTTCACCTCGTCACTACAGGATATGGGGGCGGGAATCATACAGAAGCCGATACTACAGCTCATTGTCAAAAGTAGAGCGACTTAAAATCAGAAAAGTAACATGTAATAACAGCTATAAATAGACAGTTAATAATAGAAAATAACTTGCAAATCACTTAAATCCTCAAGATTCAACTTGTAAACACTCGATTTTGGTTACAAGGCCATATCACTATTTTTCAACACTTTTCGGTGCAGTAAAGTACATTTATAATAATAACGAACCGGGAGAAAATAAAATTCGCCATAAATCAATAGTTCCAGGCAGAATAAATAATGTAAAAATGATTTTAAAACTTCGTCAAACACACTCACATTTTCAACACCCCATAATAAATATGTTTTCAGTAATTTTTGGAGCTAACAAATAAATAACAAGGAACTCTGCACAACATACAAAAGTTTTGAAGCTTTCCACACAGCTAAACAAACATTAAATCAGTTTTTAACATAACTACGCCATAAAGGAAAACGTGGGAACTTTCAAAGTTAAATTTTGAACAACTAAGACCACCTCAGTAAATAGAATCACTTTTTAAATGGGCAATATTAGAGAAAAATTCTGAGGAGAACACTTTTTCAGAATAAGCAGCACTTTAATAGTAATTAACAAAATATCAGGTTTTTTTTAAAATATGTCGGCGTTCTGTTTATCACTTTAATTTTTGTAACACCGATAAATTTTGGAGTTTTCCACGTTCAGAAAAACCAAATAACTCCCTGAAGAGAAGAGAAAGAATAGAGTAACATGATAGGGGTTTAAACATGATAACTTATATTTCAGGAGAAAATTGCAAAATAAGCTGATGCCAAGGGAAGTACCTTTTTCTTACACGAAGACAGTATCATTCTGCAAACACATTCGAATTTTTTACAATAAACTGAGAAAGTTTAGAGCAAAAGTCATCATAGACTTAACCAATCAACAAGCCGAATACTATACACTGTAAAATTTTGAAATCTGGGGATCACAGGATTTTTCCAAACTTTTGTTTAGTAGTGAGATGCAACAGGTGTCATGGGTCCATAGGGATTAAATGGCCACTGGCTCAGAGAGGCCATCACTTGGATCTAAAGTCTTGAAGCAGTCTCTGTGTTAGGCAGAATCATGATCAGTTGCCCGGTGCTTTCTGGGTAGGCCATGGAAGTAGTACCAACCTCACAGTCTTGGCAGACATGTCGAATTTTCACCGAACGTGTGACTTGTAAACAGTGACAATGATACTTTGAAAATTTATTAATGGGGGTCAGTCCGTTTTATTCCTCTTGATAACTTGCAATTTTGGAAATGATTTGTTCGATAGCCAACTTCAATTGTAATTGTGACTTTGAAAGATATATTGAAAATTTTTACTTGAACAGTGCATATTTCTCATGGTGAATAGTAACCTTTTCTTTCCTAAAGGATAATGAGGAAAGTGGTGGCCTTAATAACATACAGTTGATTTATCCAGGCTCACACACGGTTCAGCAGTTTAATTAGTGAATATTTTGACAGTACTGAAAGCAAGTTGGAGGTTACTTAAGGTGATTAAACCAATACTTCTACCCCCGTATGTAGTTCATTCACTTACAAACTCCAGCACGTAACCCTCAAGAGGTGTCCCTGTTAAGACAAGCAACCTAGTGGGGTTGGCGAGTGAATCATCTTTGGAGGAAGTAAAGACAGTCGAAAGCTTCAATGATGAAGGAGAACCACACAAGTCTGATCTCTGAATGAGCGGTGTTACATTCAGCACTTGTACAGCAGGTGAAGTACGACTGATAAATGACCTCTATGGTTCATGAATATTGTTTTAACATTGAAGTAGTCCACAAAACATTTCCCAAGACAGTCAAGGAATCTACATGCATGGTGAAAATTTATGGAAGTACCACTCCAGTTGGAAACATTCTGCTGTAAAAGTGCTGAACGTAACACCGCTCATTCAGAGATCAGACTTGTGTGGTTCTCCTTCATCATTGAAGCTTTCGACTGTCTTTACTTCCTCCAAAGATGATTCACTCACCAACCCCACTAGGTTGCTTGTCTTAACAGGGACACTTCTTGAGGGTTACGTGCTGGAGTTTGTAAGGGAATGAACTACATACCGGGGTAGAAGTATTGGTTTAATCACCTTAAGTAACCTCCAACTTGCTTTCAGTACTGTCAAAATATTCACTAATTAAACTGCTGAACCGTGTGTGAGCCTGGATAAATCAACTGTACGTTATTAAGGCCACCACTTTCCTCATTATCCTTTAGGAAAGAAAAGGTTACTATTCACTATGAGAAATATGCACTGTTCAAGTAAAAATTTTCAATATATCTTTCAAAGTCACAATTACAATTGAAGTTGGCTATCGAACAAATCATTTCCAAAATTGCAAGTTATCAAGAGGAATAAAACGGACTGACCCCCATTAATAAATTTTCAATGTATCATTGTCACTGTTTACAAGTCACACGTTCGGTGAAAATTCGACATGTCTGCCAAGACTGTGAGGTTGGTACTACTTCCGGTACTACTTCCATGGCCTACCCAGAAACATTCTGGAGAGCCCAGAACGACATGCAAGGAGAAATGAAATCAATGACTCATCAAACAGCAATCAGAGACCAAAACAAAAATAATACTTTAGAATTCTTAACATTAACTCACTTCTGAAAGTTGGAAAACTAATAGAACCAACCACAATTCTTGAAGACCAGAAAATCTTAATACTTGCCCTTAAGGCTATACAAAGAATAACTTGGTAATAAAATAGTAAAGAATGTCATCCACCTTCAAACTGCTTTCATAGTAAACAAGAACATAGTAGAATCGGTTCAAAACTTCCATTCACCCTCTGAGAAGCTGTATCTCTTGACAATAAGATGTGGAAATAAAAACTATAATTAAATTAACATGCATCCTCCAGTCAACAATCACAGGAAAAAATCCTGATGAAGAGTATGGGGAACTTTTAAAAAACGAAATCCATAAAGATCATGTCAAAGTGTTACTTGAAGATTTCAATTCAAAAATTGGGAGAGAAGAGAATTTATAAGTTTATTGTAGGAGAGTTCCTGATTCACAGAAAAATTAACAGAAATGCAATAAGGCTTGTTGAATTGCACAAGCTCTTACATCTCAAGCTGCTGTCTACCTACTTTAAAAAAAACTGAGCAGAAAACAAACATGGAGATCCCCAAACCCAAGTCATGAAAAATTCTAAATTGACCAAGTAGCTATCTCCTACAAGAGCAAAAATAATAAGGCGAAAAAAGGAGCCTACATTGAAAGTGACCATTATCTTACAACCATAAAAGAGATTTATCCCTCAAAACAGAAGTAACAAGAGTACAAACAGGATAACTAAATTTGATGTTTAAATGTTCGGAAACATCTTGGAAGTAAATAAAAAATTCAAAGAGAAGTTAGAAAAAGTATACTTTGAAGAACTAGCACCAACTGAGTTGCTCATGATGCCCTATGATGAGAAATAAGAAGCATAGAAAGTTGAGTGAAGAATGTGAAGTGGCCTTAAGTGAAAGTCTGATAACTTGGAGAAGGTGGCATTCCTGTAAAATCGATGAGAATATCCAAACTTTCAATACAATCTGGAAACAAACTTCAAAACTATAAGCAACATCAAGAGGATATATGAAAGAAATAGACTCTCCCAAATTAGCAAAGATTTCACTAATCGTTAAAAAAAATGTTGTTTCCTCTTTGAACATTTCATAAAAAAAAGTATCAACTAGCAAACCTTGGTTTAAAAATTAAAAAGGAAAAATTGGGCTAAATAACAGACAACTGCAAAATTTTAGCATGTAACTAAAAAAATTCCTGAACTATGAGGAAACTGCAGAAAGATTAGAATTCATTAAATTTCAAGCAAACATTATATTTTCAGTCCCCATCAGGTGTGAAAGAAATCTTGAGATAATCTGAAGTCTGAAAAACAATAAAGATACAGTGGAAGCTCTGATTACTGCAGAACTGAGGATAAAGCAGGCAGTCAATTAAGGCAGGAACTGACAAACAAGCATACTACGAGAAATCTGTGAACATAAAAAATACACGATGATTGGAAGAATGGACTGATACACTCATTACACAAGAATGGTGACAAAACAGATGTAAGCAATTACAGAGAAATCTTCCTGATAACAGTCATGTATAAGATACGATCAAAAGCTCTATGCAAAAGAATTGAACATGTAATAGACAAATTGGAAAATACCAAGATGGGTTTCGAAAAGGCAGATCCAGAACAGAACAGATTCTGAAGCTGAAAACCATAATACATGTTACACAGAACACAAACCACGTTACAGTCCATGTGGATTCCAAGAAAGCTTACAACTCAGTAGTCTCATTGCTGAACATTTTACAGGAATTTGTTATCGACTTAAAAATCAGTCGACATAATCAGGTAGACCAACAAAGCCAAGAGTGAAATTTATCAGAAAGATTTCAAATTTAAATCTAATGGGCTTTCCCTGATTCTTTTCAATTGTGTCCTGGAGAAGGTAATAAGAGTAAGGAAAGAAAAACTCAAATGGGACTTCATCCTGAGATAAGAATAGATTTGAAGCACAAAGGAGTTGGTGTACAATGTTTGGACTTCACTTATGACATAGCAATTCTCTTTGAAAGTATAGAAATTGCATCTGAACAAATAAACTTTTTGAAAGAAGTAGTAACAAAAGTAAGACTTCAGATAACTTTTGAGAGGGCTAAATTCCTGAGCAATATTAAGAATTCGCGCACAGTACTAAATATAGAATATGGGAAAATTTAAAAGGTCAATAAATTTAAATATCTAGGTGAAGTAACTCGGCCTAATTGGCTTAGTAACAAAGCAGTCACATATAAGATACTGTCAAAAGCTATTTGCAACAGAATAACCAGTAATGGATAAACTGGAGAATACCAAGGTGGGTTTAGAAAAGGCAGATCCAGAACAGAACAGATTCTGAAGATGAAAACCATAATACAGGTTACACAAAACACAAACTACATTACAGCCAAAGTGGACTCCAAAAAAGCTTACAACTCAGAAAGTCTCATTATTGAACATTTTACAGGAATATGCTGTCGACTTAAAAATCACTCGACATAATCAGGCAGACCAACAAAATCAAGAGTGAAATTTATCAACGAGATTGTAATAAAGAAATGTCACTTGGGGTTATGATCCTATTGCCTGTATAACTGATACCTTTCCTCAAAGACACTATAGTTCTTTAAACCGGCCCTGTAATAGCTAACAGGTCATACATAAAGAAAGTCACTGTAGCACTGTAGTTACTGGTTTGAATATATTCTGAATGTTTTATGAAATAAGAGCTGGTATCAGATTACACATGTTGAAAATATTTAAATGGCAGAATCGAACTTCATAATAACATAAGAAGATGCAGATTATCCTCAAAGGCACAACACCATAAAGAAGCATTCACCCTGATAAACATACTTGTATTTGCACCCCAAAGTTCAGAGTGAGCTTAATGATAGTTTTGACCACTCCTACTAATGACTTCTTAAACCACTGTAAAAAAAAAAAAAGTTCTTTCATTTAGTTTAGCTTAAAGTTTCCTTGAAATGGATGTTAGTGTCCATGAACTTACTCCCAGGTGAGATAATTAAACTACGAGTCTTTACATTTTGAATTTTACTTCATGATGTGACACACACATGTGCAGTGGTAGATCCAGGGGTGGGGGGGGGTGAGGACTAGGGTGCTGAAGCGCCCCCCCCCAAATGGCCAGAGTCAAGCCCCCCCCCCAAACCACAATCCTGAATCCGCCACTGCATATGTGACTGTTAAAATAAGACTGTGTGCTTACGGAAACATGACATACCCGTTAGAGTGTCCCTTATAAGAGCAAAATAATTTTTTTTTTTTTTGAATATTCAAACCCATACCTTCTAATTCTTTTTAAATTACTGTAGCTTACTTACATAAGAAATTTTATTCTCCTACGATGACATTAACCCGTGCCGAGTAGTCCCAAATGTTTATGAAAAATGCTTATTTTGACTATCGATACGTGACTATATCATTAAAATTTTATATAATTCTGGGTTAACAATAAAATCCAGACAGCAAAAAATAATACTCAATTTTTTAGTAAGACAGAAGTATTAAAATTATGAGAGTTATTTTCTTTTTACAATCTCTTTTTTACGGTGCAGGTACAATTTTCAGCATTTTTGCAAAAAAATTGTTTCCATTCTTCATCCACTGTAATTAAACCATGAAATTCCTACATTAATTTTACAGCTCTTTCAGATAAAATATCTTTCTTATAGCCTCTTTAAACCCTGCAGTATCCTCAAATCAAGAAACGGTTTCCTGAAAAACACTGCTTTAAATTTTCAATCGAGAAAACAAATATTTGCTCTTCATGGATACAAATTCATTGTGGTTTTTCCTAAAACAAAATTTAGGTAAGCATTAATCAAGTTGCAAAAGATACAAAATAATGCAAACAGTACATACAAGACAGCTAATTTTACATACCATACAAAATAGAGCCGGATATTTCTGCCATCAAAGGAGTGTACCTTTCTACAAAGTCAGATGTACTCTCCCTTTCTAAATTGTGTACCATTTTGTGTTCCTTGCTCAATTTAAGTTGAAAACTTAGGCAACGTATCTTGAGTGAATAAATGGCTCCTGCAAAATATCACGCATGATGCACAGCATGAGTATGTCTTATTTTCAGTTCTTTGCCACTATCTCCATCCAAAAATATAACTCATAGCTCAATTAGTTCTCTGTAGTTGACTCTCATGAAGGATTTTTTTTTTAACTAAGCCAAATAGAAATGTAACAATTATTCAATTTATGACTCACTGAAAAGTTGTTTTTTTTTCTGAGTGCTTGTATCAATTTGATGCCATCATGCAAAACGTAACAACTTTCTTTCGAACATTTGCTCCAGAAGTGCCCAGGCACCATTGAGATGACCTATGTTAGATGCTATTGTGTTGCAGTTCATTATCTGCAATTTATCACTTACTCTGAGCATTCAGAATAACTTCACCTTAGTGTTTATCACAAGAAGTTGTTCCCTATTATGAAATGTAATTATGAGACAGATTGGCAGTCATTCTTCTTTGCAACTTTTTACGCCCAGGCCAGGTAACAAATTGCCATTCCACTGAATGGTCACAACTAGGGTCACATCATTTTAAACACAATTATTTTAGCTTCTGTTCATTCCTGACTCATTTGTGTCATCATTCGTTGAATGGTAGACTTGTTTAAAGAAAAACTGTCAATACTAAGTCCAAGTGCCTCCACGATTACTAGAAAAATGTAAACTGAATCTCTTACACTTAACTGGCATCCATCCAAGGCATCTATTAATTTAGGAGTAATGATATTTTTTTCTTCTGCACTTTGCAGCAGTTCCTGATTGAATTATTTTGGATGGGTTTGTTAAATGCTCTTCCTGATGTTATCCAGAACTAGAAGATATGTCGTTGAGTTCTTCAGATAGCAGAAACAAATCAAGGATGCTGGATCACATATATTTAAGTATTTTTCTATTCATTTATTTTTATTTACTTTTATTACTTTTATTTAATTTTTATTTGTTTTTATTTGTTTTACTATTTCTTCTTTTTCAGCTAGCTTTACATACACACACATCAAGCAATCTGGTCTCCTTGGCTCTTACTGTCTCTGCAAGAAGATTTTACCCTACTTTGTGTACTCGTACATCCTTTCGAGGGCGTAAACATGTGCAATACCATAAACATTATCCAATTCATGTTGCAAATCCTCTTCCCTTCGCTTATAAACATCCAGAGATTTGCTTGCATTATTTTTCAAATGTCTCCATAATATTCTCCAAAATGTAGGCTAACGCAATCATGTACTGCGACATTAGGGCTTTCACTCAGAGTCAATTTGCCTTCGCAGATATTAAAAAAATAAAACTGATAGAACTCCTGCAATTTGGTAGTTTGCCTCTCCTAATAAAAAATATGCTCTTTCTAGCACTTTATAATCTTAAATACTTCTATTAGATCAAAACAATACGCAATACCTATTCAAGAATTGTAATGACAGAACAATTAACGGGGGTGCGAGCCACTACTCTCGCGTTACTTACATAAAGATGAATCGGTGCTAGTCGGCACGGGTTACAGTTACCCGAATGGTGTAAAAATTTATTTGTGTGTATTTTAGGGTAAAATAAAAAAAAAATATGACCTATTCGTTACAAAATTTTGACTTTGAAAAATAAGGGACACCCTAAAGTCTGTTGTATACCGACGTACTGCCGAAAACTGCCTACCCAATGGAACACTGCTCGGCTCTTTTTATAGCCTTGGCAAATCTTTAGCTGAATTGTCTTAGAACAATGGTATATTCCCATGGGGAAATACTAGTCTCTGGCGAGTTACAAAAATCCCACATTCTCATGGTATATTAATTTTATTCAGATTTTCCCAAAATTTTAATATTTCATAGTTTAATTTATTTAGAATCTTTTAAATCATGACAAATTTTCTTGTAGATTTACTCATTTAGAAGTTAATAATTTTTAAAGGTTACACATGGTGATGTCATCAAGCTTTGATACTAAACTTTCATGTTTCTCCATTTAAATCTGGAATTACTACTAAACTGTTATATTATTATTATTAAATAAAATTGGTGTTGGCAGTAAACTGCACTCACTTAGCACCAGCAGCAGTCACTTGACAATGGCAGCAGAGATTATGATCGCCGAAACGTCGTGTTTGATCGATGGACTAACTCTGCTAGTTACCGGAGAAAATTTTATTCATTACCTTAGAAAATGTTTAAGCATACTATTCTGAAGATAAATTTTTTTCTAAACACAGTGAAATCACTTATTCTACATTAATATTTAGGAAGGAAAACTCAAATTGAATGAAAATAGAAAATATGGTGGCAAAGCCTCCCTCTGACGTTACTGGAAATCAAAACGATAGGTTTGGGGAAAATCAATAGTGTTTGAATATTTGCAACATATAAAATTAGAAATATAAAGAAGATAAGACTTGGAAAACACTGCTGCCAAATAGGGAATTAAATTTGTGAAATTTTAATACCAATTTCAACCTAATAGAACAAGTAGTTTAGAAGATATTCAATACTAAAGTTGAGTACTATTGCATCACATGAGAAAAGGAATAGTTTTTATAAAGAAATAATTTTAGAATTAATTAGAAGCTTATCTCAAAAGATATAAGAAATTTATTATGTCCATTTTAAAAAAGAATTAGCTCACAGATGCAAAGACTTTTTGAATGAAAGTAAATTTAAAGTTTATTCACTTTAAGAATTTTGCTTGGAAACCAAGATACCTAGAGAAAAAACTGTAGTAACATGATTTTACATTGGGATCACGCTCTATAACAGGTAAAAAGGTTCAAGCTGATCAGAGAAAAAAATAAGGTTGTGTTTTGCACGCAACCCCAATATATTGCACAATTGAACAGATTTTCTACAACTAGGACCGCCGCCATGTTAGGGATCCTTCTGCCAGACAGTCGTGGTCGTAGCGGAAAATGCAAGACAGATCATGTAGGTGGAAATTTCTAAATAGAAGTTCAGTGTTGGGTCAGGATGATCCGATGCTTCCTTTGAGATGAACTGTTAGTCTTATCATCATCTAGGGAGGAGAAGAAAGCTTCTGCTTACTGAGAGAATGACTTTACCTGCAATCATTAATTACATCTGCATGGTACCGATATTTTGTAAGACACTTATTTGCAATACAGTGTTTTCAATTTATCAAGAATTTTACCGTTTATTCAGTTATTTCATCTACCTTTAACATAAACAATGGTTTGGCAACCAAGAGCGAATCTGTAAAGGTACCCGGCACGGTTATATTTCAGGTATCACATGTATGAAAACCACTATGGTCACACAAATTCGACATTATCTTTCTACTAACATTTTTCTTCTGTATATTATTTGGTCAGTAATTTTGAAGTAAGTGATGTTAGACTTATAGTGGAATAATTCTCACAACTGACAAGCTTGTGGTTTCTTCGAAGTGAGAAAATTATACTTTTATTAAAATTAAATGGAATATTTCTAGTTTCATAACTGTCTGATATAAGTTTAAATAACCTTTGGATTCATTCTCCTCCTAGTGTTTTCAGAAGTTCTGCTGGAATCGCATCAATTCCAACAATATTACTTGATTTGATATCTTTCAAAGTTCGATCAAATTTTATCCTTAAAACAAGATCTCCTAAATCATCAATGTTGACAAAGCCTTCCTTTTCCAACACACTGTTCAAATCATCCTCATTATACAGTATCTCTATGTATTCCTTCCATTGATTAGCTCTATCTTCTGAACTTAAAAGAGGTTTCACATCAGCAGTGTTAATGTTTATACATCTTTTCTTAATTTCTCTGAAATTCAGTTTGATCCTCCTACAGGTCACATCTACTTTCTCTATGACAATTTCCTTTTCTACTTCACAGTTTTCTTCTGCTTTCTGGAATTTCTTGTTTATTTGATTTTTTAAATGTCTGTACTACTCTCTTCCTCTCTCTGCTTCATCATGAACATTTTTGTTCCTGCTCCTCTGATCCATCAATCTTATGTATATATAAAAACTGACGTATGCCTCCCCCCCCCCCAAAAAAAAAAGAAAAAACCAGAATTATTAAACAATCTTATCCCCTTCAAAATACTCTCCATTACAACTAATACATTTGTCCCACCGATGCTTCCACTGTCCGAAACATTTAATGTAGCCATCTTTAGAAATGACTGACAGCTCCTCCCTCTCCTCCCTCATTTTTTTCTTGACCTCTTCACTGTTGTCAAATCGTTGTCCTTTCACACTGCTTTTCATGCGTGGAAATAAGAAAAAGTTGCACAGAGCCAGGTCAGGCCAATAGAGTGCATGGGGCAGTGGAACCATGAAATTTTTAGCCAAAAACTGCCTAGCAGAGACAGCTGTGTGTGCAGGTGCTTTGTCGTGGAAGGACCAGTCACCTCTCTGCCACAAAATGGGTCTTATTTGACGAACACTGTTGTGTAATCTTCTTAAAACTTCCAAATAAAAGGTTTGATTGATGATCTGATATGGGAGAACTAACTCTAAATGAACTACGCACTTGGCATCACAAAAAGCTAATGAGCATTGTTTTGATGTTTAATTTGACGACATTTTTTTGGACGGGGTGACAATGACGTCTTCCATTGGCTTGACTGTTGCTTTGTTTCCGGGTCATAACCATAGCACCTTTGACAGAAAATTTGGATCAATTTCAAGCTGTTGTTTCAAAGGAAGACATGTTTCAACTCAACGTTCTTTTTGATAATCAGTCACAGTCTGAGGAACAAACTTGGCAGCAACCCTTTTCATTCCCAAATATTCAGTTAAAATTCACTGAACTGAGCTCCAAGATTAACTTAAGATTCACTTAAACTTGTTATCATCCAAAAACAGCAAAACAGCACTAGCAAAAACAATCACTGCAGATTAACAGCCAGGTTGACAACAAAGGTAGCAATGAGTTGCGCTGTAAATGCCTAGCAACAGAAACACGTACTACACAAGCTCTGTCCATGGCAATGCTATTCCAGTTATTTTTGGGTACCCCCTTTATTTCACCCTGCAGCCACCACTACCAAGTGGAGGCTACTGATATATGTGTGTGTTGGTAGCATGGATTTTTCCATCACGCACAATGTTAGCTTAATGTCAGTACCTGTGGGAATATGAGAGATATGGTGGTTGAAAGTGGTCGATCTCCTTGCTGCCACAACCATATAGTGCAGACCACTGGTGTTTGTGTGTAGTAGTAGCATCAAGTCTCCCATCATGCACTACAGTGGTTGAATGTCAGAGTGTCAGAGATATGGTGGTTGAAAGTGGTTGACATTGAGCACTTTCATATTTCAACCTAAGATGTGAGAGTGCCCATTTTTCACTTTTCAGCCAAAACTACCTAGCACAGAAGGTTGGTATTTGTGTGTAGTAGGAGCATGGGGTCACTAATCATGCACAACATTGGCAGAATGTCAGTAGCTGTGAGGATGTGGGAGATGTAGTTGTTGAAAGTGGTAGATCAAGGACATTTTTGTATTTCGACCAAAGATGCGTGTGCTGCTACAACTACATAGCACAGACCACTGGTCAGACCAATTAGTCTCACATCGTGCACCTTACTAGTAACATGCGAGTAGCTATCTACATCTACATTTATACTCTGCAATTCACAAAATTGTGGGTGGTAGAGGGTGCTCAGCACCAAAGCTAATCTCTTTGTTGTGCATTCCAATCCCTAATGGTACGAGGGAAAAAAGAATTCATATAAGAATCAGTGCTGCACCTTATTTCTTGAATTTTATCTTTCCTGTCCTTCCAACTTAAATAGGTTGGTGTAAGAAGTATTTCAATACACTCGAAAGTGAAAGTGGGAGTATACATGTTTACCAATAAGTTTAAACGAAACGTGCGTCGTCTATCTACCAGAGACTCCCAGCCCAGTCTACTACTCAAGTTCTGAGGCGCTTTAATAAGGACTGTAGCAAACGGTCACTAATCGAGCAGCTTTTCTCTGTACTTTCTCTATACTTTCGATCAACCCCTTATGAAACGGGTCCCAAATGGTACAACAATTGTCCAAATGTGGATGCACAAGATATTTGTACGCTATCTCCTTTGTTTGTTCATTACAATTTTTCAAGATTCGAACTATGAATTGCAGCCTAGAATTTGCTCTACCTACTAACAAATTAATGTGTATGTCCCATTTCATGTTCCTTTGTACTGTTACTCCCAAATATTTCATAGAATCAACCATATCAATAACTGTATTAGTTTAACTCGTATTTCTGAACAATTGGATTCTTTTTGTTAGTTATGCTCATTGTCTTGCACTTTTTACAATTTAGAGTAAGTTAGCCACTCAGCACACCATGCCAAAATAACATCCAGATCACGCTGAATGTCTAAGCAATCAGCCAAATTTCTTACTTCGCTATAAATAACAGTATCATCAGCAAACAATCTAAAAAGGCTTTTCACTTTGTCTCCGAGATCGTTTATAAAAATTAAGAAAAGAAGTATTCCTATTACACTTCCTTGAGGTACACATGATGTAACATCTAGATTAGAAGAACTTTCTCCTTCAACGATGACATACTGTGACCAACCAGTTAGAAAATCCTTTATCCGTTCACAAAGCTGATCCGATATACTGTACGCTCGAAGCTTCGCTAAAAGACGGTTGTGTCGCACAGAGTCAAAGGCTTTCTGAAAATCTAAAAAAATTGCATCTACTTGTGAACCTTCATTACGTCAGTGTGTAAATAGGGGCAGCTGTTTTTCACATGATCTTTTCTTCTGAAATACGTGTTAATTTGTTGTAAGCAAATTATTTTCATCTACAAAATTCATGATGTTCAAGCATATAATATCCTCCATAACTCTACTAAAAACAGATGTTATAGATATGGGATGACAGTTTCCAGGATCACTTCGATCATCTTTCTTGAAAATCGGAGTTACTTGCACGATTTTCCAGTCTGAAGGTACTTTTCGGTTTTCTAATGATTTACTGAATATATCAGACAGAAATGGCCCGATTTCCGCCGCATACTCTGAAAATACTCTTACTGGAATTCCATCTGGGCCCGGTGCTTTCCCCCACTTCAGGAGCTCTAATTGCTTAATGATACCTGCAGTATCTATTTGTAATGATTCCATCACCGACTTGCCACGGAGTGGAAAAATGGGAATACTATCCTTATTTTCATTAGTAAATGAATTTTTGAATACAGTATTTAGTACGTTAGCTTTATCACAGCTTTCATTAACCTCGGAACCTTCACAAATTAGTGGTGGAATATTGCTGTTGGTACAATTAACTTTTCGTACATACGATCAAAATTTCTTTGGGTTTTCTGTGAGACTCTTAGAGAGAGAGTTGGAATGAAAATCATTGAATGCCTCACGCATTACATTCTTAATATGTCCTGTTAACTCAGCTAAGGTTTCTAAATTCGCTGCGACACCCCTTCCTTCTTGAGCGTGCATGTATTTTCCTTCGTTTTTTGAGTAATCTTTTGACATCACATGTGTAGCACGGTGGATCATTCTCCCCCTTTATTGTCCACTTCGGTATATGTATTTCCATACCTTCCCTGACTATATGTATAAATTGATGCCACATCTCTTCAACGGTGTCCTTTGTTGACTTGAAGTTACGGTAATTATTCCTCAGGTAGGTTCTAAAACACTCCTTTGAGGCCATACTGAATCTGTTTACAATCTGCACTTTTTTCCTTTTTCATTAATTTGATAGTCGCAATTACTGCTTTATGATCGCTTATTCCTGTGGTCGTTGAAATGTCGGTGAATAATTCTGGCCTGTTGGTAACCAGCAAATCTAAAATGTTTTCACTACCATTATGACACCTGTCTAGGTTCATTAACTAGCTGCTCGAGATGATTATCTGACAACAAATCGAGAATTACTTCAGAAGCTGCCTTATCCCTGCTACCTGTGATGTGAACGTAATTACGCCAGTCAATATAAGGCAGATTGAAGTCGCCTCCTAGAATCATAGTATGATCCTTAAAACGGCTAGCAATACTATTTACATTATTTCTTAACTCCTCAGCGATAGCTATGTCGGAATCGGGTGGGCAGTAGAAGGCGCCTATGATGAGTTTTGACCCAGCAACGTTGAGTTTAATCCATATGATTTCACAGATCGTATCAACGTCTATTTCATTACATGGGAGAAATTTACTCACAGCTATAAATACCCCTCCTCCATGAAAATGTAATATGTCTTTACAAAAAATGTTCATGCTATCTTTAAAAGTTTCGGCGGAACTTATTTCCGGTTTCAGCCAACTTTCTGTACCGATAACGATATCCACTTCTGTACTACAAATAACGCTTTCAAGTTCCAGTTGTTTGTTACAAACACTTCTACAGTTTAATTACGAGAACTTATAACAGTCGAGATTCTTTTACGTTGTTCCTAAATTCTGGTGTTGCATCTGATTGGGTTGCCAATAACTGTATTTCGTGTTTCGGGTCTTCCTCCCTCAGCCTAAAATTAACCACCCAGTGCTACTCCACACGGCCCCTGCCACCCGTGTAGCCGATTCACGTGTGTAGTGTACACCTGACCTATTAAGGGGAACCCTACAAGACTCGACCCTATGGCGAAGATCAAGAAATCTGCAGCCAATATCATCACAGAAACATTGTAGTCTCTGGTTCAGCCCCTCAATAAGGCTCTGAACTAGAGGTCCACAATCAACTCTGTCTACGATGCTACAGATGGTTAGCTCTGCCGATATCTTGTGGCCACAGAGTTCACCTTTTCAGCCAGCCGCCGGAAGGAAGAGAGGGTAACCTCCGACCCAAGGCGACAAGCATCATTGGTGCCGACATGAACCACAATCTGTAGTTGGCTACACCCCATCCTTTCCATGGCATCCGGGATGGCCTGTTCCACATCTCGGATGAGGCAACCCGGAATACATACTTAATGGACGTTGGATTTCTTCCCCGAGAAATCCGCCATTTCCCTAAGGGGCTCTAATAACCGCCTAACATTAGAGCTCCCAACTACCAGAATGCCTTTCTGTGTTTGCTCAGACCTGGCGGGCTGGGGGCCGTCAACTCGCAGGATGGCAATTGTGGCACTGAGTCAGCCTCCGACAATATATCAAACCAGTTGGACAGACGAACAAGTTCAGTGTCTTGGCCTTTAAGCCTGCTATGGGGGTGTGGGAGAGGTGGTGGTTGAAAGTGGTCACCCTGGGGCACTTTCATATTTCAACCAAAGACATGTGTCCCTATAATTCACTTTTCAGCCATAACTACCTAGTGCAGACCACTGGTGTTTGTGTGTGGTAGAAGCAAGGAGTAACTTATCATGCATAATGTTGGCTGAATGTAGGTAGCTGTTGGGGTAGGGGAAATATAGTGGTTGAAACTGGTCGATGAAGGACACTTTTGCATTTTGACCAGAGATGTGTGCATTATTTCACTTTGCTGCCACAGCTACATAGGATAGAAAACTGGTGTTTGTTTGTCGCAGTGGCCTCGAATCTCCCACCATGCACTATGGGGGTTTGATGTCAGTAGCTATGGGGGTATTGGAGATATGATGGTTGAAAGTGATCGACAGTAGGGCATTTTTCTATGGTGATTGCATGTCAGTTGTGGGGGTGTGGTAGATATGATGGTTGTAAGTGGTCAACATGATATAAAAATACACATTTGTGTCGGTATATTTCACTCTGCAGCCATAACTACCTAGCGCAATCCATTGGTGTTTGCATGTGGTAGTAGCTTTGAGTCTCCCAAAGTGTATCAAGGTGTTTGAATATTGGTAGTTATGGGGGTATGGATGATATGGTGGTTGAAATTGGTCAACGGAGGTCATTTTTCTATTTCAACCAAAGACATGTGTGTCCCTATATTTCACTCTGCAGTCAAAAGAACCTAGCGAAGACCACCGGTGTTAAGGTGTGGTAGTAACCTCAAGTCTTCCATTATGCACTATTGTGGTTGCATGTTGTAGCTGTGGGGGTGTGGGAGATATGGAGGTTGAATGTGGTCTTCCGATCATATTTCGATCAAAGACATGTGTGTCTCTATATTTCACTTTGCACCCATAACTACCCTCTGCAGAACACTGGCATATGTATGTAGCATTAGCCTTGAGTCTCCCATCATGCACTATCATGGTTGCAAGTCAGTAGCTATGACTCAAATGGTTTTACAAACATGAATGAAGCTATGCATACCAGCTAGTTCAAAAAGCAAATTCTGTAATCCAAGCTTTTCATGCTGCTTTCTTCCTGTAGCCTAATGTTTAAATACCAGCTTTTATTAACTTCTCTTTTCAGAGCATTCCAGAGTTATTTCTCATACCCACGTTTAGCATCTCTAAATTTTTCTCTTTTGTTAGATTGTTTCAATTTGTTCACTTACAGTTTGTTCTGCTTACTTTGCCTGTTTATTATCAGCCTGCACTTTATAAATATCTGACTGTAGTCAGAATATATACCAGCTCCTGGATATGTTTAACATTCTAGAACTTGATTCCTGAACTTCTGTTGAACCATGATATAATCTAGATGATATCAACCTGTGTCCCCCTAGGCATTTCCAGGTGTATATCCTTATGGTATTATTCTTAAATAGTGTGTTTGCCACAATGAGTTAATATTTTTCATGAAATTCCATCAACCTGCTTCCCCACTTATGGCTGGAGCAGGCTTAGTTACAACTCTCATCCAAATAATCCCGTCATTAAACTGTTCGTAAAAACTCACCTGTTTCCCTACAAATCCAATACCAGTTACTCCAACAGCTTGTATGCTAATGATTATATGTTCCACAGACCAGAAATCCTGTGCATCCTTCCACTTAATATCAATAATCACAACAACATATAAGTCAAGTAATTCCATCTCCCTTTTTGTTTTCTAACCTATCTGTCCTATTAAGACTTCTAACAGTCTACATTCCAACTCGTAGAATGTTTATATCTGAATCAATAAAAGTTTCACGGGTGTCCAGCCGGATGGTGTCATAAAACGACGACGTTTCGACAACCTGCTCGGTTGTCTTCATCAGGTCCATTTAGATGTTGCTTCTTGAAATCACAACAGACTGGCTTCACTGCCGCTGAAATTCGAATGTCGTGTATAGAGGGTTGGCAGGACGCCCAATCAGAGCGCTGGAACTGAGGGTGTTAGTGTTGCGGACTGCGTATGGAGCCAAAACGGTCACCCATCCAGCCGCTGACCACGCTCACCGTTGCTTAACCGGTCTACCGCAAGCCGAGGGTATCAGTGTTGCGGACTGCGTATTGAGCCATACGCGGTCACCCATCCAAGCACTCGCCACGTTCAACGTTGCTTAACCTGTAGACGTAAGTGCTGGCACATGGAGTCAGTTTGCTTCCATTTGGCCTTGTTGAGAAGATTTTTGTTTTTACATAGATCCCTAATAATTGGTCTCCAGGCTTCACTTAAATACAGTCCACTGTCCCTATTGATGTTATTATTAAGCTGAATTTCCAATGCTTCCCGAATTACTGAGTCCCAGAACGAAGAGACTCTGGCCAGCACCACCGTTTCATCAAACACTATCTTATGTTCTTCATCGAACGCATGTTCGGCTATTGCGGACTTTTCCACTTGCACCAGTCTCAAGTGTCGTTTGTGCTCGGTGATACGTTCAGCGATGGTTCTGATCGTCTGTCCGATACAAACTTTGCTGCATTCGCAAGGTATTGAATAAATTCCAGGAATTCTTAGGCCTAAATCATCCTTAACCGAGCGAAGCACATCACGTATCTTGGTGGGCGGCCGAAAAATGCTTTTATATCAGACCGCGCCAAGAGCCTTCCAATCTTTCCGGACGTGTTGCCGGCATATGGCAGAAAGGCAAGAGATTTTGGTGGTTCAATCTGTTCATTCGGTAGTCTTGGTGGCTTCTGGATAAAAGCACGCTCTATCTGTCACCAAGAGTACCCGTACTGATCAAAAACAGTCCTTAGATGTTTCAACTCCAGCGATAAGCTCTCACGATCGGAAATGGCTCTCACTCTGCACACCAATGTGGTCAATACGGAGTGGCATTGTGCTGTGTGGTGGTAACTGGTTGCACCCAAGTAACGTTCAGTGTGGGTGGGTTTACGGTACACACTATGTGCCAAAGATCCATCAAGTTTGCGTTTGATTAAGATGTCCTAGAACGGGATGCACCCGTCCTTCTCAACTTCTATCATATACCGTATGTTGGGATGGATCCCATTAAGATGGTCTAGAAATTCATCCAATGCTTCCATACCATGTGGCCACACGGCAAAGGCGTCATCAACATAGCGGTAAAACCAAGTGGGTTTTAGGGTAGTTTATATCTGTTCTGATGACTCCTCCCTAAGCAGTCCCCACATGGAGATCCCACAGAAAGATTATTTTACATCCAGAATATTTTACCCAGGAAAAATCCATCATTATATATGTAATTAGCTGGCCTGGCAGATGTTGTCCTGTCCAAATTTTAATAAATTTGTTTGTGATCATTTTGTGAATTTGTGAAAAGTTAATGAGAATGTGGAAATAAAGTAAAAATTAATTTAAAAATGTATTTCAGAGTGATCATTGTGTTTATTAATGACCGTGTCCATGGATGTTGAATTTGAGGAGAAGTAAATTCAGAAGTATGCCTATGGGTAATTTTACATTTAAGATGAATTCAGTTAGGAGTACACAGCTGAAATGCTGGAAATGTGTGATGTGCCTGGAATGTGATTGACTTGGAACCATGCAGTTTTGTTTCAAAATTTAAGTCATAATTGAATTAAGCCAGAATTTCATGTGAACCAAATGATTTATTTTCTTCCATTAAATTCAAAATCTCAATGAATCTCAAGGTGTTTTATTTACATTTCAAATTTGATCATTGCATCACCAAACCGGTTTCAATTAAGCCATAGATCTTGCATCAATTGGTCTAATGTCTCCTAAGGATTTTTATGTCAATTTGCTGCAAAAAACTTTGCCCATCGTACAGTTCTTCAAAAGGTTGCACATTGGAGTTTCGTTGATTTACATATTCAGTGGCAACTTGCATACTGAATGAGCTATTTAACCACCTTCCAACAATGCAGCTGCAATTCCTGATGAAGCAAGTGCAAGTCTGCGTGAATCATTGCCAAAATCAATAAGACCAAAATGTTTTTTCCAGTTTCACTGGGAGTGTCCAAGAAGAAAATCCCTCTAGTTTCACTGTGCAAAACTTTCATTACAATATCGTAAGAATATTTTTGTTGACGATTTAATAGTGCAACGTTCTATTGAACTAATTCCCGCAGTGCATCACAATACTATTGTTTTTTCGCTTTTCGACTTAGTTAAATGCATCGTGCATTGGACGATTGGGCACTGTCATGCCTAATTGAGGTAATACCCTGTTTCTTATATCACCAGGCCCATGTAATCAATTAATATCAATGGAACAGAACAAAAATAACTGCATTTGTTGGACAGAAACAACACAAAAATAAAAATGTAGATAATTTTATTTTAATTTATGCAGGAATGGGTTTTTTCAGATTTTTCTCCAGATCTACCAGTTCTTTTCCAATATAAAACATTCAATTGAGTTATTTCCATCCCAGGAGCACAAGGAAAAAAACAAAAAAGACTTACGCATATCTATGATTTGAATTTTGAGTTATGGTCTTAAGTTCATATGAATAAAAAAAAAACATAGAAAAAGGCAGTCATTTTTATCCCAGAATTTTCCAATTTTTCTTTCAATAAAAAACTTATTCAGACTATTACGAATATTATTTAAAAAGTTTGCCAAATAGGTACATAGAAAAGAGCACATTCAGTTTTTCCCAAATTTTCCATGTAACATTTCCAATTTTTCTTTCTCCATAAACCCTATTGGGGCTATTTCAAATTTTTTAAATAATTAGCCAAATCAGTACAAAAAAAAACTCTCTCATTTTTTTCCAGAATTCTCCAATTTTCCAGGAAATTTTTCCAATTTTTCTTCCTTTATAAATCTTATTCAGACTATTATGAACATATTAATAAAAACAAATAGACAAAATGGTACACAGAAAAATCAATTTCAATTTTTCACAAGTTTTACAGGCAACTTTTCCAAATGTTTTTTCTCTAAAAACCTTATTTGGACTGTTACAAACATTTTTTTATATAGAAATTAGCCTTATTGGTATGTAGAAAAAAGCACTTTCAATTTTTTCTTAATTTTCAGGGACACTTTCCAATTTTTCTAAAAACCTGATTCGGACTGCCAAGTGCAGTTTTTTTTAAAAAAAAAAAAAGGTTTAGCCAAACACGTCCAGCAGTGCAAGTGATGTGCTTACCAATGAACAGCATCTCATTGTTATTTACATAGATAGATTGTATCCATAGTTATTCGGTTTCAGGAGTACATTGAGAGGTACGCAAAGGGAAATTTTACACGTGAGATGATCTTTATTGGCAGTACGTCACTGAAATGTTGGAAATGTGTGATGTGTCTGGAATGTGATAGACTTGGACCATGCGGTTTTGCTCAAAAATTTAAGTCAAAACAAAGACTTTTGATGTGCCATTAATTCCAAATGATCAATTTGCAATGCTGCAGAACGATGGCCATTGCACAGTTCTTCGAAAGGATGTATTTCGGAGTTTCATTGATTTGCATATTCCATGGAAGCTAGAATGCTGAATGAACTGTTTGACCACCTTCCAACAACATAGTGCAATTCCTGATTAAGCAAGTGCAAGTGCAATTTCATTCTGTGAGTGAATCGCTGCCAAAATCATCGAGATCAAAAACTGTTTTTCAGTTCCACCAGGCGCGTCCAAGAAGAAAAAACCGCCAGTTTCATCATTCACAACTGACATGAGAGAGATGTATACATATTTTTGTTGCTGATTCAACAGTGGAACATTCGTTCGAACTCTCAATGCATCACAATCATATTGTTTTTCATGTTTCAACTCTTGATTAAATTTGTTGTGCATCAGGCTAGGCACTGTCATGCCTAATTGAGGTAATGCCTTGTTCAATATTTTGAAGCACATGTCCTCAATTTCAATGGACTATAAATAAAATAACTAGATTCTCAACTGATGCAGTTACCAACGAACAGCATTTCATTTCAACTTATATATATTTTAAGGGATTGTAGGTCATAGAAATATCCTTTGGGCCTTTAATACAGTGGCTTCCCACTGCCTTTGCATCTCATGTTATTGATCATTTCTGATTCATCCACCTTTTGGGATGTTTTCCAACACCAAGGGCAAGAGAGTGCCCTGGACCACTCCCTGCTCTTCCACCTTCATATCAGAGTGACTCCTTATGCCACCAGTGCTTCGTTCATGCAAACAGGGTGCACCACGTAAAGGAGAGGTAGACATTTGGTTGGAATAGGGTAGTATAGTCTCTCCCAAACCCTTATACCACACGAGGTGATTTACGGACAAAATTAGAGGTGTAATTATCAATTTAAACAACTATGAATCTACTGCAAGAGCTAAATAATAATGAGCTGACTGTTCTTAAAAATTGTAAACTATCAGTCAGTGGAAGAAGATTAAAAAGTTAGCTTCGTTGCAAGCTGCAATAAAAGAGAAAGGAGAAGATCCAGAATCATTTGACTAGACTTAATATTTAAGAGGACAGGTAATGGATACCGATGAAACTGAAAAAATTAGTCTAACACCAATAATGCAGAACCTTACCAGCATGAACTATGAGATGTGAGCTGCTAATTTAAAAATGCAATCTACTATTTAGTCTGACATACAAGAAATGAAATCTAGCACTGAAGACTTAAGATCCAAAATGGGAAAGAAAAGTTGCAAGAAAAAAGTACCGAGATGAAATATGCTCTACTAGGGGGGGGGGGGGGGGGGGAATGGAGGAAACATCTGCTCAATGATACAAAGCTGTTTAGAATGCATTTAACCTCAAAGAAGGGTTGAGTGATATCACAGTGGAGTTAGATGTTTGAAGCAATCACTGGAACAAAGAACATTTGCTGATTGGAGGTCTACAAATGCAAACTAGAGCATGGGTAAAATGAAATCACCAATTGTTATGGAAAATTGCATGGTCAACATTTCAGAAGCAGTTTGAGGCAGCAGGAAAGTACAATGGTTGGTTCAGTATGGGTAAAAAAAGCTGATGACTGTGTGTCTCATTGCAGGTTTGGGGATGACCATACAAAGATGGTCTATATGAATGACAAAGAGTTGCATTCAACAACTTGGATAGTCTTTCCAGGAACTAAAGGTGGATATTAAACAAGTAACCACAAACTGCTATTGCAGATGTGCTCAACTAACATCAAGTAAATTAATTTGTGACAAACAGGCTGTTCTGACATGTGGCAACGACCTGAAGGAACTTCATGCACACACACTTTTTAAAATTATCATTGATACGGGTGCACAGAGATCCATACTGAAGTGAAAAAATGGAACAAGGAAACAGTGCAACAGAAAACCAACCATGTCCTGTGGACAGCAGTCAGTTCCAATCATTGGGAAAATTGACGCCAGCTTACAGTTTCAAAAGGTCAATTTTCAATGCACATTTCTGATAGCAAATATATCTGATGACTGAATTTTAGACTTGGGCTTCTTAAGCATAAATGGTGTGTTAGTTGATCTTCAGGGTGAAGTTATGAGGTATGAAATCTGAGAATTTCCTTTGTGTGGGAGGCTATGGAGTTTCAATGTAGTAAACATCATTATTATAGCAAGTAAAGTTGTGATTCTAGCCAAATCACAATTAGTGTGTCAATATAAGGATTCCAAAGACTGTGTGCAGATTATTGAACTAGTGCAGTTTCAGTTACCCAATGGTTTAGTTCCTGAGAAGACTTCGGTCAAACCTACTAAAAATGGAAAAGTGGAAATGAGAATAGTGAACATAATGGATCATGGAGAATTGCTTGAGAAGGGCACTGTTGTCGGCAAGAATGAGCGAATTTCTCATTTAGTGAAAGTTGAGGATGCCACCCCTCCAAAAGCAATTCCATCAGAAGGGGCTCTCAAAACTGTTGACTAGAGTACAGGAGGAGGAAGCTCTAACCATATTGAGAAAATGGTGAATATGGCAGAAAGAATATCAACACTATCAAAACAGAGAACACTAATCCATTTTGCCAAGTCACCAAGAGGGACAAACACACCTTGCCCAAATAAATGATACCTTCGAAACTCTTTCTGTATCAAAATGATTTCTCATACTTGATCTCAAGAGTACGTACTGCAAGTACAAATGTCATTGGATTCATGCAAAAAGCTGGTGTTCTGCATAGGAATGGGCCTATAGCAGTTTGGCATCTTGCTTTCTGGTCTCTGTAATGCCTCAGCTACTTTTGAGTGGCTAATTGAACACATGATTAATGGTCTCAACTGTAAAACCTGTTTGGTGTACCTCGATTATATCACAGTGATTGTGTGTACCTTTGAAGATTGCTTAGAAATTCAGCGCAGTCTGTTAGTTATTATGAGATGGTGCAACAAATGGCAATTTACAATAAATTGTAAAAAGTGTAAGGCAATGCACATAACGAACAAAAATAATCCACTTGTTCTGAAATACAAAATCAACAGTTTAGCTATCACCGGAAGATGGCGCCGATGATTCAGAGTGCCGAAATATCGTGTGATTACTGTAACACTCCTATAACTCGGCTAGTCACCCGAGAACATTATTTGTATTCTCAACGCCGAGAAAGAATACGTAATTATATAGTTTAGCTATTGTATGGCAGATTCCATGAAGTATTTTGGTGTAACAGTACAAACCAACGTGAAATGAGACTTGCAAATTAATTTGATTGTAGGTAGAGCTAGGCTGCTATTTGGGACCTGTTTCATAGGGGGCTGATTGACAATATAGAGAAAGTACAGAGAAGAGCCACTCGATTTGTGACTGCTTTCTCAGCACTTATGAAAGAGTCATAGAATTGATTCGTAGGTTGGGGGTGGGATAATCTGGTAGACAGACAATGTAGGTTTCGTTTGAACTTATTGGCAAACATGCGTATACCCATTTTCATTTACGAGTGCAATTGATTTTTTTTCTTATGGCTTTACGCCTTGTAGACGTCGATGTCATTAGAGGCAGGATGGGAATGGGGTCAGGAAGAAATTCAGCCATGTGCTTTTAAAGGAAGCATCCCGGCATTTGCCTGGAGTGATACGGGGAAACCATGGAAAATCCAAATCTGGATGCCCGGATGGGGATTCGAACCAGTGTCCTCCCGAATGTGAGGCCAGAGCGTTAACTGCTCACCCACCATGCTCAGTACAGTTGCGATGTAATACTTCATACAACCCATTTGGGCCGCAATAACAGTAGTGATAAGATTAGAGAAATAAGATGCCACATTGATGCTTATGTGAGTTCTTTCTTCCCTCACGCAATTCAAGATTGGAATGAACGCAGTAGAGATTAATTTTGATTTAAAGCAACCTCTGCCATCCACAAATTTGCGAACTGCAGAGTACATATGTAATAGAGCATCTCAACAATCTGAGGGAAACATTTTCAATACTTAAAGAAAGGCGCACTAAAACTTAACCCAAAAAAGTGTCAGTTATTCTGGGAGAAAGTTTGTTACTTGGGGCACATAGTTTCCAGTCAGGGCATTGCAACTGATTCAGAAAAATAACTGCCATGAAGAAATGGCTAGTACCAAGGGACCTGACTGAACTATGGTCATTCCTGGATCTTTGTATGTATAACAGGAGGTTTGTGCAAGATTTCTTCAAAATCACAACCTGCTTGGGTAACAACTCAGAAAGTATGCCCATAAACCTTCTATTTAGGTCATGCCTAATGAAACATACAAATGGAGTCCAAGGGCACAATCCCCAAAACAAATCTAAGTCCTTTTTAAGCATTGACTCTGTTGTGATGACATGTGACCTACATGAGCTCCACTGTGGTATGCTGCGCCTTCTTTGTCAGTTTCCCGAGATTTCTCTCTATACTATAATTCATGTTTCTATCATTACTATTCACCTGCCCTCTGCTCTCAATATCCTTCTTTTTGAGACTCCTACAAACTGATCCTCTACTTCCCACCATAATGTTGCACTAGGTTAGAGAAATCTTGAGAACCTAACATCCTGCAGGTGAGAGCCTACACCTCCCTAACAACAGAATCTTTTTCTTCCTCTTTTTCCTTGCATGTCTATTCCTAAAGGCCTCCTGTACCTTACCTGTATTTCGATTAGGATCTTCCCATCTTAGCTCTGGTAATATGTCAATCTTATTACTCCCCACAATTTCTGAAGTGTCTAGCCCTAATAATTTTGCCCTTCTCTCTGATCTCTCTTCACTCTTACAGACAGTTGTAACTAAACCTATATGCAACTACTGTGTGACTATTGTTGAACTTTCATTACATAATGCAATTATTAAAACAAAGTAATGTCTTTTTACTTCATGTGAAACGAGGGACTAGAAGAGATCACAATTCTGTTACACTGATGCTGCTCCCCACTGACTAATGTCATATTACTGTGGTATTCAACTGCAAAATTTATTTTTTTCTTGTAGTAAACCCTGGACCAAAATAACACAGATTACTTTGTAAAGAATTTCCAGTGGTGTCTTGCATTTGTCTACTGCAGTATTACGACACCAATTCCCGGTGGAATCACAATATGCAGTAATCCATGAAAAACTTATGTAATACAAAAGTGCAGATATAAAACAAGGTAGTAGGCCTATCTTTGAACCTCAAAACAATGAAAATAGATTAAATTATCGCCAAAGATTTCCTTAATTTTAAAGATTTAAAAACTTTGATACAGTCAAAAATCATATGAGGGCATTCAAAAATGCAGGCAAAGATATTACCAAACCAAATTCAGTCTATGTCATTATGTCTAGGGTACATTCTAAAGTACAGCAATGATAAAGAAAACAGCTTTATAAATCTTCAAAAAAGTTTTTAAACTAAAATGTGTAAAGTAGGCCTATAACTACATACATTACTTACAGTGACTACAACAAACAAGACAAAATTAAATATATCTACACTAATATTATAAACATGAAAGTAACTCTGTCCATATGTTTGTTACATTTCTTGGGCTTTAGGCTTAATCTGATCGTTCTGAAATTTGACAAGGAGATGCTATTTGGCATTAGAATGGACTTAGGATACTTTTTTCTGGTTAAATAATACATATTATCATATAATTTTGAAAAATTACTGAACAGTGATAGACACATAGGTTGTCTACGTCTCTGTAGTACTTACCAGTATAGCGGTTTGGTAGCTCATTGGTTAATGCGCTTGGTTACTGATGTTTGGAGTGTGGTCTCCATTTGGAATCTCAGTGGAAGCAAAGATTTTTTGATCATATGATCCATGTCTTGACAGTCAGTTGTTCAGAATCCATGTTAAACTGTAGATACCACAAATTTAGGGGGGCACTGCATGGCAAATCATAGGCGGTCTAACAATGCCGTACGTGTACAATTTTTTATGCTATATTGATCTCTCAGGCATTGTTTATCTAATAGTAAAAGTGTGTGTGTGATCTTCACAAATAAAATTATAAATGCGGAAGTGAGTCTCTGTCTTTTTGTTACGTTTTAACAACTAAATGGCTTTACCAATATTGATGGAATTTGACAAGAAAATACTTTGTATCAGTAGGAAGGACACAGGACATTTTTTTTTTTTTTCAGTATGAATAATAGTTTTAGTCATGAAATTTTGAGAACTTATCGAATGGTGACAGACAGACGGAAGCATGTGTTAGTCTGTAATGTTACATCAGTTGCTCAAGCTGTGCTTCTCACACAGTCTGTTAGTGTACGATTTGTTAGTAAATTTTGTTTAGAGACAAAACTTATTGCAAGAACGAAGACTTTTCCAGCGTACAACTACAATGAAGTCTTCACAAGTGTACCACCGGATTGTGTTGTGAAAACACGATATTTCGACGACTAGCTCAACCGTCTTCTTCAGGTGTGAGGACATCTGCACTGGTCGGCGGACCCACAGTTACTGAGATAGCTCAGGTGCCACACTTCCTTATATACATGCCCGAACTAATATGGAGCCCTCTATGGAGGCAGCTGGACAGGGTAACAACGTTCTCTGTGATTCTTGCCAAGGCTGGTTTCCATGCCTCACTAAGACATCAACCACTGTCTCTACTGAATGGATTGGTCAGTCGAATTTTGACCACTTCTTTGATAACAGATTCCCAAAAACGTAAAGTTCTAGCCATTATCCTAACGTTATAGAACTCTACTCTGTGGCCATCGTCGTACACATGCTTGGCGATCACTGATTTGCTGTATTGTCCTAGGTGGAGGTGGCGTTTATGTTCTTCACACCGGTTTTCTATAGTGCGGATAGTTTGACCGATGTAGGTCTTTCCAAACTACCGCGGGATGTTATAAATCCCTGGATCCCAAGATCACCCTTGAATGAACAGAGGTAGTCCTTCATTATGGCTGGTGGTCAATAGAACCATTTTATTCCATGACGTGCGAGGATTCTGCAAATTTTCCCCAAGGTGTTTCTGGTGAATTGCAGAAAGACAGTGGCCTTGTGTGTTTCTTCCTGTTGGACTGGAATTTTCCCTGGCTTACGTTCAATTGCACTTTCTATCTGCCTCTCGGTGTATCCCCTAGGGGTCTGGACCTTCCTCTGGGGAGGCCTAGATGACTGGTTTGGCGCACCCGGGAGTCCCGAAGTCCCCCCCCCCCTTTTGATGCTTTTCTTGTATCCGCTATGGGTGCAGTTTAGGCGCTGGGTGAAATCTTTTCCCTACTAAGGGAAGCGACGGGTTGATTGATGTGCTGGTGGTTCTGTTACAATATTTCTCTGAATTGTGATGATTGGCTAACTATGAAACCACTGGTGCTGATCTTATAATTGTTGCATCTACCTGGATTGGGGATATTGCTGGCTGTCGGAATTGGGACCTTGTAGGGGGCGGTTGTAGGGAACATGTTGTTACCACCTCTGCTGTCCCAGAGACTCATGCCTGGCGTCAACAGTCCTGTTGCTCCTGGTCTTCGGGTTGGGGGTTCAGAGGGGTCACGTCCCCTACCAGACTGAAGGCTTTTTGGTAGTCAATCTGCAACTTGGGGCACTACGGTGTTGTCCGCAGCTCAAAAAACTGAGCAACCTTGCCCTGACTGCTCCAGTGTTGGGGGTGCTCTGGTGAACGAAGGCCAAGCACCCCAGAGGCTTAGTGCACCTCTGCTGCTGACGTTGCATAATCCCCAGAGTCGAATGGAGGGATCAGTACCATGGTCTTTAGTCCAGTAATGGGGTAGTTTTCACTTGCATTATATCACGTAGAAGATTTTTTTCCTTATGTTCTATATTTTGGTGAGAGTATGCAGAAACCAAGTTTTCGACCTCCAACACCCTCGGCACAATTTTCTGTGGCAAAAAAAAAAAAAAAAAAAAAATCAAAATTTTGGTACTTTTTTCAGTTTTTCGTCTATAACTCATTCCTGATTAGTCCTAGCAAGAAATACTCTATTTCCAATTTGAAAGAGGACAAAATTTCTTACAACTTTCATACTACAAACTTTTTTCTGAACTCAAAAGTAAGCGAGATACAGTTCTTCGAAAATCAGCAAAATATCACACTATTCCTAACAGTTGTGTTTTTCCTACTTTGCCACTCAAAATGTCCTGAAACCCCTGTATATGTAACTGATATATATGTATTTCTGTATAACATAGTTTATATATGTACTACACTTTGATTACTGATGGTTAATTCAATAATTATTTAGCATTGTTGGCCGGGGTATCCTGAAGGATTGTTCGGCATCCAGGTTACAGTGTTTTCGACATGCTGCGCAATGCGCTCCTTTGTGGCTATCTCACCTGACCAAGTAATAGTACCGGGTGTAGCGATCCTTCAGCTGAAGGTTGAATCCAAACCACAGAATCGTTCTGACATACTTCATGTTACACAGCACACTGTGGCAGAGGTGAAGGTCAGGTCAATGGTCTTTGAAAATCACTGCTGAGACCAGGATTTCGATCACCAGTCAGACGCCTTAACCAATGAGCTACCAGATCGCACTATTACTGATGATAGTAGAGCGAAAATGAATGCATAATGTTATGGCACAAAGATATTAAGCAATAAATTCGTAATAAGTTAAAAATGATCATAAATCAATTTCTTTTCTGTTTGCATTGGGTCTCATTCATCCATTGCATCAGGAACAGCTTCCTCGAGGTTGAAGAACTCTTCCTCTCCTTCATATACTTCATTTCAGGAACGTTTTCACGAGACGGGTCAGTGCAATTTTTGCAAGCAGCTGAACAGTGCAGTCCTGATTAGCAACAGATGCATGGTGGAGAGCAAGGTTTCTTGGAGGAACATGATACAACCTTCGAAGTAAACTCAGATGCAGCGTCTTTTATTATTGTTTTTCTTATGGATTTACGCTACGTCGACATTGAGGTCATTAGAGGCACGATGGGACTAGGGACAAGGAATGGGAATGATTTCGGCCATGGCCTTTTGAAGGAAGCATTCCGGCATTTGGCTGGAGTGATTTGGGGAAACCGTGGAAAACCCAAATCTGGATGCCCGGATGGGGATTCGAACCAGCGTCTCCTGAATGCATTTATTAGTGTAACTGGAATAAGACTTGACGAGTCTTTCCTTCATCCCCACGGCAATGGGTACGTTTCTCGACCCAACCAACCTTCACTTGGTGGTACATGCATATTGAGTGAAACTTTGCCGCATCTGATTTTGGTGGCAACCGTGCTAGCCTGAATGCATTTTTTGGCAGATTTCTTAAACATTTCGTATCCGAGCATTCCAATGTTCCACAAGCTATTTTTCCGTACCGTTCCAAGATGAGCTGATTCCCTGCATGTTCTCCAGATACTAGTCACTGGAGGCTAGGAGTTCTGGGAAGTTAGCTTGCATGTTACTTTCATATATGGTTGGTATTGAATTGAGGCACAGAATTTTTCTTTCTCGTAGCCGAAATATGCTGATATTATATATCATCCTGCTAATGCATAGATGAAGAGGATATGTGTGGGTTCAAACTTGTAAGTGTTACCAAGGTTCATTAGCAAAATAAGAAAGCCAATATAATAACTTAGAATTATCACACTGTTGGATTTTGCTGCTTGGGAAATAGTGCGTCAACGATCAATCCAGCTGCATCTTGTTTTGCCTGTTGATCTTGGATTCCTCTTTTTTCAGTTTTTCCATTACTATCAACATTACACGGTTCTTCCTGCTCTCATTTGCTGTGTCACTGCAGTATTTGTTTCCTCGGTGAAAACGATGTCCGCTGAAGTATCTGATGTTTTCAAACTACAAAACATTTCAGATGACTTTATTCCTCTCTGTGCAGCATCACTTCGATATCCGTCAAATATAACTGTGATGTTGGATCTATAGTTCGTTGTCAAATAGGCTTCATATTGTGCACAGAAGCAGCCAAGGTCTTCACTATGATGCCACATAACCTTATGCAGGAGGCATCCTCCGTCCATGACAAAACTTTTTATGTTCGGTATTGCATCTTTAAGAGAATTAAATGCTTTATATAGAGACAATTTTGTTCCCTTGAAGGACGGAACAAATTCAAATGGAAAACATTGTTTCAACCCACTAAAACGGAAAAGAAATGGATTTATGACTAATTTTTGACTTATTATGACTTAATTTTGACTACGTAAATAAACTTTGTGCCATAACATTATGTTTTAAATTTTGTAAATCCGTTTTTCAAACTGGTAGAAATACCATCAGCTAATAGAACGGACTGGTAGCTCAGTGGTTAAGGTATCTGACTGGAGATCGAAATCCCGGTCTCAGCAGTGATTTTCAAAGGCCATTGACCCAATCTTCACCACTGCCACAGCTTGCTGTGTAATATAAAGTAAGCCAGAACGATTCTTGTGTTTGGATATCACGTTAAGCTATAGGTCCCCTACACCCGGTACTATTACTTGGTCAGGTTAGATAGCCACAAAGGCGCGTCTTATCGAAAACACTGTCACCTGGCAGCCGAACAATCCTTCGGGATCTCCCGGCCAACAATGCTAAATGATTATTGAATTGACCATCAGTAATCAAAGGGTAGTACAGATATAACCTATGTCATACAGAAATGCATATATAACAGTTATGTATAAAGGGGTTTCAGGACATTTTGAGTGGCAAAGTAGGTAAAAACACAACTTTTAAGAAAAGTGTGAAATTTTGCAGATTTTCGAAGAACTGTATTTCGCTTACTTTTGAGTTTAGAAAAAAGTTTGTAGTATGAAAGTTGTAAGAAATTTTGTCCTCTTTCAAATTGGAAAGAGTGTTTCTTGCTAGGACTCATCAGGAGGGAGTTAAAGACGAAAAACTGAAAAAAGTATCTAAATTTTTATGTTTTTTTTTGGCCACAGAAAATTGTACCGAGGGAGTTGGAGGTCGAAAACTTGGTTTCTGCATACTCTCACTAATATATACAAGATAATAAAAAAAACTTCTGTGTGATATAATGTTTCTGAGACCCCCTTTTTACGACGACCCCGTTACTGGACTACTTGGGGGCTGTTCTTGGCTGCGGTTCGCCACCTTTGGGTTCCAACTCTAGGGCTCAGGGGAAGCATCCCTGCTGGTTGGAGCCATCTCTAATGCTGACACAGTAGGTCCACTATATAAGTGTGGACTGCTAGTGCATGGGTTTTACCTGGCGTGGGGCAGCATTCACCCTGAGAACATTGTGGGGACCTTTGAGCCTCTGCAGCGGGATCGTGCGCTATGACGGTGTTCTCTGAAGCTTGGACGAGGGCGTGGGAACCCATGCTTGTACTGGACTTGTGTGTAGGGCGGGTGCGGGGGAAAGAGCCCTAGGAGCGCACCCTACTGTGAAAAGCTGCGTATTCAATGACGATATGTTCGGTCGACTGACATGGTGGATCATGCGAAGAGGCATTCCTGTGCGGCGCTTGGTCGTTACAGCTTCAGGGGGTTCAGGTGGAGCCTGGTGTTGCGCGTAGGAATCACAGAGTGGCTTATCCTACACGGCCAGGTTTAGGAAGGGTCTTTGGCTTAGTTCGTGGTGGGCGCTGCTTCTGTGCGGTTCCCCGTGGGCACCCATAAGGGATGACGAAAGGCACCTTGCCTCACCGTCCCTGTTGTAATGGCGGGTAATTCGGAAGAGTCCAATTCTGTGGCGGGGGCATAGTGAAGTAGAAAGGTAGAGTGGTGTGGTTGGGGTGGCAGGAGAGGGCTTTGCCTCAAGTACCGATTAACATCTCAACCAGGTTGGTGGACCAAACATCTGTATGTATGCCTCTCGGTGTACCTGTTCTGCCTGAAGACAGTTCGCAGGTGTTCCAGTTCTTGTGGCAGGCTGTCTTTGTCAGCAATTGCTCTAGCCCTATGCACAAGAGTCTTTAAAACAGTGTTACGCTGCATAGGACGGTGGAAACTTGTGGCGCCCAGATACTGGTCCATATGGGTCAATTTTCTGTATACAATATGCCTTAGTGTTCCATCCAGCTTTCTTTTAATTAAGATGTCAAGGAAAGGTAGACGGCCATCCTTTTCCATTTCCATAGTGAACTATATGCTAGGATGAATTCTGTTAAGTTATTCCAGAAATTCATGTGCAACACCCGAGCTATCTCACTATCTGTGGGTCAGCCGACCAGTGCAGACGTCTCCGCACCTGAAGAAGACGGCAGAGCTAGTCGTCGAAATATAGTGTTTTCACAACACAATCTGGTGGTACGCCCGTGAAGACTTCATTACAAAACTTATTATTTAGTACAGATGCTGATTTGTTCTGCACTGTACTATTACTTTGTGTCTGCCTAAAAGTTTCTTGCACCAGTTTGTTTTGTCTTCTTTTTTGACATGCCTTGCGGACGTAAACCTGGCCTGAGGTGTAGCTCTAGAAGAGCATGAGCAGCTTAAGTTATTAGAACCCAAGAATCTGAAGCGTGTGCTGAAGAAAGAAGAAAAGACCAAGCTGAAATAAAGCTGCCCTCAGTTAAACCCCCAAAATCCCCCCCACCTTCTTTTGTTTATTTGTTTTTAAATATGTTTGAAATTGATTCTCTTCATGAGACAGGTTTGACAGTAGAATGATATAGTGATGGCTTTCCTGTCATATTATGCCAACTTGGTTTTGTAAGGGACAAATCTTAAGTTACTAACAGCTTTCTTTATCCAATTCTGGCAATGAATTTCTAAGTCGACGCGTACAAATTCATGGGTAACCAATATATATAGATCTTATAAGTGTGTTGTAAATTGTTTTGAACAATATATATTCACGGAATTACAAAAAATGAAGTTGCTCGTTTTTTAAAAATTACTGGGCAAGTTAACACAGGAATCACGCTGTACAAATTTCGTTTAAAAATATATTCCATAATCAAACTGCCAAAAGTGATTAAAAGACATTATTTTCAACACTAATAATCTCGAAATTTGCATTGCTACTAGTGATTTCCTATTATCATTGCCAGACCAATCACGCTAGCTTCACATAATCATTGGTAATAATTGTGATAAGAGTTCATGTCCCATTGGAAATTTCCCTTTAAAAGCCTTCACAGTCTGATGTATACTATTTGTTACCAGTACCTATTTAGTTAATTTCTTCCAATCCCTCACTCCCCTACCAATACATGAAAGGTATTCCTACTTCCTTACATCTGAAATCAATTTATGATTTATAGTAATGGCCATTTTTTTCCATCCATCAATATTTTTCCAGGTCTCATCATCAGTATATGCCTTTTACCCGTCCACACTTCTCTTCACTTTCCTTTTATACTGCAATGCATCCAAGTCAAAATCTGTTATTTCAGTTTCTGAGAGTACCCTTTGATAATTTCCAGAAACTCCAATCTTTGATACACATAAGTTGTGCCCCAAATTATTCCACAATACTCTCACAAGAATCAGACCAGTTTTTTGTAAACCATCTCTTTTCCTTAACTGCTATATTTTATCATTATCCTCTCAAATTGATAATATAATCAGAACCCTTTCCCTACAACTTCAACAAGGTGTCACTCCCAGTTTAGCTTACAGTAAATTGATATTCCCAGGTATTTAGATTTAGTTCCTTCAATAAACAATTCCCTTATACAAAAACCTTATTTTCCTATCTATATACCTTGGCATTTATCTTCATGCCATGTGTATCCACCTAACTAGAAATCATGAATAAACACCTTTGCATTTACTCACAATCTTCTCTTGATGTAATCCAACTACAGCATTATGTCATCTGCAACCATTTGTAGATCAACAGCAGAATCACTTATTAAAATAATGAAAAGTAATTGTCTCAATACGCCACCCTGTGGCACACCTGTTCTCACATTCATTTTCCTTGATACTTTGCTTCCTATGTCTTAGGAATTCTTAAAACCATCAGAATCCAACAATTGTCTTCTCCTTATTCACAACCATTCTATAGATATTTACTTGGCCTCCTTTGTCTATTTCATTAGAAATATCTTGTATAGGGTATATCCCACTAACCAAGATTCACAAGAAAAGCCTCTTCTAAATCCATGTTCCTGACTTACAAGACGCTTCTTTTTCCCACAGATATTTCCTAATGTATCTGTCTATAGAACACTCCATTAACTTGCCCACCAATGATGTCTATGGTTCTCAACCCTATTTGTCCCCCATCCATTATGGATTAGTATTACTACTGTGGAACTTTTCCAGTTCACTGTAACATGGCAAGTTTCCAGACTTAAACCAAAAAATTCTACTTGATATCTGGTAATGTGGTAATATTATCCATACTGAGCACTTAACTGCCTTTTTTTATTTTTCAATCCTCTCATAACACCCTGTAACCATTTCCAAATTTCTAATTCACTCCACTAAGACAGAAATGATCTCTTCAATTAATTCTCTATCACTCTCTGCGTGACAATTTATAGGATTCTCATTGAATCAATAATTCAGTGTCTCAGCCTTTTTAATAATCTCGACAACTACTGCTCTATTCTTTAAGATGATTGTTTGAATACTTCCCTTCCTTCTTATAACTATAAAAATTTCAGCTTGAACCTAGATTGTGATACTGCTATTTTACCAGCAGTACAAAATTAATACAAATCTCTTAAAATGTTGGTTCATTCTTTTTTTGTGTGTTCTTGACATTTCAGCTTCTCACTGTTCCAAATTGTCACAAGAATTTATAGGAAAATGTTTTCTACAGATTAGGAACAGATACATCCCACCACGTTGCATCCAAAGAATGCAAATACCACAGATATAGCTTTTACAAAAACTCTCTCCTGGTCTAGGCCGCATTTGACCTTACCACAACCGCTACGGAAAAATAAAACAGTTAAGATTAATGCAGTTTCTGAAGCGACAATGGTTTTGCCAGAAAGTGTCTGAAGAGTTGTGACGATGTCCTAATCTAGAATTATGCAGAAATTTCTACTTACTTCATGCAATGTTCTTGATACTTTTCATGAATTTATCCTTAGCTATAGCTGCTGTTAATTCCCTCCTTAGTTGTTTTTATACATCCTGTTACCATGCTGCTTCTTTGTTGTTCTCTTCCCAACCTATTCAGCCTCCTTACATTCCTATCGCAATATGATTGTCCCAAGCTCCTTTAGACACAAAATAGCTGGTAATTACAGTAGAACTTCAATTATCCAAACTCCGACTATCCGAATCACTTTTTAGATATAGGAGAGCGGGTAGTGTGTGATTCTTCAGATCCTGGGCATGAAATTCTAAATGATGATTAACTTATTGAAAGTGTGAAAGAAGAATGTGACGAGGAAGAAGATGACCTTATGTCGAAGTTGAAGCAGATATGGGACCATCAGCCAGTCAAGCATTTACCGGCCTTGAAACTGCGTTGAAGTGGCTGGAGTGTCAGCCCGAGGGTGACCACATGCAACTTCTGTTAAGGGTATGCGCAACTTTGCTAAAGTATTAAGGTATAGATGGCATTGTTAATAAATGACTTAGTTCTTACCTTCTAAATAAAAAACAAAGTGTCAATGGAGAATTTTATGGCTGCCTTAAGAAGTCCTATGTTTTCTGAGTGGAAATTAATCAGATGTGGAGTACCTCAGGATTCTATATTGGGGCCATTATTGTTCTTAATATATATAAATGATCTACCCTTTGTTTCATCTAAAAACTCAAAATTTGTCCAATTTGCAGATGACACAAACATAGGAATTAAAAACACTACAGATTTATCTACAGAATATATTTCAAATTATGTCTTTGAACTGATTAATAAATGGTTTACAGCTAATGGCTTGTCTTTAAACTTTGATAAAACTCAGTATATGCAATTCAGTACATCACACAGATTAACACCAGCTACAACGAAAGTGTGAAGAAGTAGAAAAGGAAATGGTCATAGGTAAAGTAGATGTTGCCTACAGAAAGATCAAACAGAATTTTGGAGAAATGAAGAAAAGAGGTATGAACATTAAAGCTGCCGATGGGAAACCTCTTTTAAGCTCAGAAGATAGAGCTAACCGATGGAAAGAATACATTGAGAAACTTTATGATGGGGACGACTTGAACAATAGTGTAATGGAAAAGGAAGATGATGTTGACATTGATGACTTAGGGGATCCTGTTTTGAGGACAGAATTTCATAAAGCTCTGAATGACTTGAAAGCCAATAAGGCAGTTGGAATTGATGAGATCCCTGCAGAACTTCTTAAATCCCTAGGAGAGGAAGGAATCGAAAGATTATTCAAGCTGATATCCAAAAGTTATGAAACAGGAGAAATTCCAACTGATTTTAATAAAAATATCATGTTCACACTTCCAAAGAAAGCACAAGCCGACACATGTGAGAATTATCACACCATTAGTCTAACATCACATGCTTCAAAATTACTGACCAGAATAATATACAGAAGGATGGAAAGGGTAGTAGAAGAGATAGTAGGTGAAGATCAGTTTGGGTTTAGGAAAAATCGTGGTACAAGGGAAGCAATTCTGTCTTTAAGATTAATACTTGAAGGGCGGATCAAGAAAAACAAAGATACTTTTATGGCATTTGTTGATTTAGAAAAAGCTTTTGATAATGTTAGGTGGGACAAGATGTTCAAAATTTTAAAGAAGTCAGGTCTAAAGTATCGAGATAGAAGAATACTCTATAAACTATATAAGAATCAAGTGGCTGTAATAAAAGTAGAGAATCACGAGACACATGCATCGGTTAAAAAGGGTGTGAGACAAGGTTGTAGTCTATCCCCGTTAATATTCAACTTGTATGTAGAAGAAGCAATGAAGAAAGTCAAAGAAAAATTTCCATGCGGCATAAGTTTTCAGGGAGAAAAAATCAGTATGCTACGATTTGCTGATGACATTGTCTTGTTAGCAGAGAGGGCTGAGGATATTGAGAAGTTATTGAATGGCATGAACAAAATACTGAAGGAAGATTTTGGACTGAATATAAATCAAAGTAAGACAAAAGTGATGGAATGTAGCAGAAATGATACCAATAGTAGCAGATTAAATATAAAAATAGAATCGGATGCAATAGGAGAAGTAAGCCAATTCTGTTACTTGGGAAGCAAAATTACAACCGATGGCCGAAGCAGGAAGGATGTTAAAAGCAGAATAGGACTAGCTAAAAGAGCCTTCATGAAAAAGAGAAACCTTTTAGTTTCAAATATTGATCTAGGAATTAGAAAGAACTTTTTAAAACTCTATGTGTGGAGCACAGCACTTTACGGTAGCGAAACATGGACTTTAGGAATACCGGAAAGAAATAAACTTGAAGCATTTGAAATGTGGTGCTACAGAAGAATGCTAAAAATTAGGTGGACAGACAAAGTAAGAAATGAACGAGTTATGGAAATGATGGGTGAGAAAAGAAGTTTATGGAAGAAGCTTACAGGACGAAGAGACAGGCTTTTAGGTCATATTTTGAGACATGCTGGATTGGTTAATTTGTTAGTGGAGGGAACAGTCGAAGGTAAGAACTGTAGAGGTAGACAGAGATTAGAATATATGAAGCAGATATATGAGGACGTGGGTTATAAGGGGTAGGTAGAAACGAAAAGGTTAGCACAGGATAGAAAGGGATGGAGGATTGCATCAAACCAGTCTGAAGACTGACGACAGCAAAAAAAATAGACATAAGATTTGCAGGCCGGTACATTCAAGAGGTAGAGTGTGTGAAATTTCTAGGTTTGTATATTGATCATAATTTAAATGGAAAAGTACATGTTTCTGACATACTAAGGCGATTGGGGGCAGCCAAGTTTGCAATTCGTACAATTTCGGCTATAGGTGATCTCCGTATGAGACAGCTAGTTTATTTTGTTTATTTTCACTCCTTATTGTCATATGGAATAATATTCTGGGGCAATTATACCCATAGAGACAAAGTGTTCAGAGCCCAAAAGCATGTAATAAGAATTATGTAAGAGGTTAGCAATAGAACTTCATGTAGAGAGCTGTTCAAGAAGTTAGGGATTTTAACATTGGTGGCTGAGTATATATACACATTAATGTCCTTTGTAGTCACAAATTATACTTTGTTTGAAACAAATAGTAAAATACACAATTATGGCACTAGAAGTAAAAATTATCTTCAAAAGGCTTACAAGTCATTGTCATTTGTTCAAAAAGGGGTCCGATATTCAGGGATACATATCTTCAATAAGCTTCCAAAACATATTAAATGTCTATCAGATGATAAGAATAAATTCAGGAAAAAATTGAAAGAATTTTTGGATAATATCTAGATTGCGATACCGCTGCAACCACTTACCACCTCGCATTGTAAACACTTCCGGATGGAGAGAGTATGACGTCACTAAATGTGACGTGTTTAGCCTTTGGTCGATTTGTGAATACACGTGAGGCCATAGAACCTAACGCAACCAACAGTAATAATAATAAAAAAAAATTACAGATTGAAAATGTTAAAGAAAATTATTACTTCTGCTGTTAATAATATTATTAAAATATCAACAACATTCCGTACTGATATGATTCATTCCTGTATTACTGTTGCAAAATTAACTATTTCTCGATATGAGACATATTAGTGAAGGACTACTTTCCGTGGAAGGTCCAGTTAGTGACATTTAAAGCTGCGAGCGGAACGTATACATCACATTCAGCACCTTAGTGACGTCATAGTCTCTCCATCCGGAAGTGTTTACATCGCGAGGCGGTAAATGGTTGCAGCGGTATCGCGATCTACATATTACCCGAATTTTTAATTGGCAACTCCTTCTACTCTGTCGAAGAATTTATTTCTAAGGTACTAAAAAATAACTGCTAGTAGCTTATGTAAATGTAGTTTACATAATTAATTTACCATGTATGATGTGACTGTACATCTCCTGGGGTATGTATTTAGTTTGTTACGCAATTGTTTACGGTACCATATATGCTATTACTGTACATCTTGTGGTGTATGTATTATTTTGCTATGGAATTTTTTTTAATGTTCATGTATGCTATGACTGTACATATTCTGGTGTATGTATTATTTTGTAATGGAATTGTTTAATGTACCATGTATGCTATGGCTGTGCATCTGGTGTACTTATCATTTTGTTATGCAACTGTTTATCTGTAAATTGACAACTTTCCACATCCCACAGAGCCAGTCTCTTATATTGGGATCAATGGAAAATGAATGTATTGTATTGCTGACCGCTTAACATGTAAAAGTGTTGCCTTTTCATTTAATTAACTAAAAACTCATTTTAAAATAGTTTTTTCTCCATTTTCAAAATACATGCAGTAATTAATTAAAATAGACCCTTTTTCGGGAAAAAATCCAATCATCCTAACTTTTTATTATCTGAATGGTGCCCGGTCCCAATTGATACTGGTAATTGGAGTTCTACTGTACATATAAAACTAAAGACAAAAAATAACATTACATTCATATCATTACAATTTAGTATCTACTGTCGCCGTACCACCAAATAAATTACCTTATTATAGGACATTTTATCCCAGGTGCATATTTATCAACTCACAAAAAACATTCACCACGGGCCAAACAAACATTAAACGATTTCATACATACGACTTGTTTCAGAACACGTGACTTATCAACTCCAGGCGGTAATAACAAAGTCGTAAACGGAAAAAGATATTTTCCATCACAGACATACTGTAAAGCGTTAATGATAGTAACTTTACAAAACGATATAAACAGTAAAAAAATTTGACATTTCTCCCGTAGCAGACATCTAAATCATGTATGCAGAGACAATATAATTCATAACTTTTCCAGTATCGAAGACAATACATACAAAGATAACTCATATACAAAACACATGGTATGAAGGAAAGTAATATCCTAATGAAAATTTGAAAGATAAAAAACATGTTAGCTAGAATTAGAATATTTGTACATCAATAAAAAAAATATAACATTTTAAATTAATTTAATTGTAATATATGTGAAGAGCGTAAAGTATTTTCAAGTAGCCATCATGGCTTTAGGTAAGGATATTTTGAATAAAAATCCGTCTTCTAACAACTGTTTTTTATTGACTTGTATCTACCAGACGCGTTTCGCCCTTGTGGAGTGGGGCATCGTCAGTGGCTATAAATAATTATATAAATTATGTACATAATTATATAAATTATATTAATTATATTAATAATAATAATTATATTATATTAATTATAATTATATTAATTATGTACATAATTTATATAATTATTTATAGCCACTGACGATGCCCCACTCCACAAGGGCGAAACGCGTCTGGTAGATACAAGTCAATAAAAAACAGTTGTTAGAAGACGGATTTTTATTCAAAATATTTATGCAACAACTGCGGAACATGGCCTACAACAAGATTACTGTTAGGTAAGGATATTCATGCAAATCAAGGTTGGTGCCATGGAGCAAAGAAAAGAGTACCTCCATGGTTGGTGCCATGGAGGAAGGAAATATATGGAGGAGAAGTGACGCTAAATTGGTGAAGCATGCGCAGTGGCGGCAGCGGCGATAATGCGCTTCCAAACAATTGCGATGTTCCCAGTATATCCCGAAAACTAAGCAAGATATCGAAAAATTTTATTCTTTATTTTCGATTTGTCTCGTCGTGTTACATAAGAATCGAATCATTAAATTTGACTTTTGCGAAATTTTTCTTCTCGATTTCAACTCAAGACACCTCACTTTTGATACAGTATATCTCTAGAACTAGGTGAGATATCGAAAAATTTATTCTTTATTTCTCATTTGTCTCGTCTTTTTAAATAAGAATCCATCATCAAATTTGACTTTGACCAATTTTTTCTTCTGAATTTCAACCAAAACCATTTCACATTTGGGACAGAATATCTCGAAAACTAAGCAGGATATCAAAAAATTTTATTCTTCATTTTTTATTTGTCATATCGAGTTACATAATAATCCATCACCAGATTGCGGCGTCACCTCTATCCTAGAGTCCCCTTGAGGTTTTTGTACATATTCCCCGTGTCTGTATGGAAGCGGCCATGCCCCCTCCACTCCAGCCATGCCCCCCACTCCTCCTCCGCCCTGCTTCACTTCAATGCGTGGTGAAGGTCTCTTGCGTCGTCTCCATATATTTCCTTCCTCCATGGTTGGTGCATGGGTTGGTCATGGAGGAAGGAATATATGGAGACAAAATAACGCTAAATCCGTGATCCTCATGAAAAAACTGCTCTCCTACTGCGCATGCGCGGCGGACATCGTAGGAGTACCAATACATTGAGCTGTTTGAACTGTGTCAGCTGCTGAGAATATTTCATTTTCTAATATTCTAAAGTTTTCTATAATGCCAAGTTGTGCTGCATATGTTTGCACAAACAGACGAGATAGGAAAAAAACCCTGGAATAGCGTTTCATAAGTAAGTCACATTGTAATTATCGTTCTTGAAGTATCTGACAGGCAACTGCAACATTAGGGCCATTCGCTATAAATTTATTTATTAGTCTCAATTGGATCATATCGTTCTCAAATTTTTGTTGGTGTAGTGTATACAATTAGCATATGTCACTATTTGGCACCAGAAAAGCTAGCCTTATTGTATACAAGTTTTGTAAATTTAATTTAAGCGGGTCATGTTTACATCGCGACACAGTGAATATGGTATTCTGCATGCTTTACTCACGTTTAAGTTTACACTGAAAGTGCACGATGAAATTAATTGTGATGATTGTGCTGTGCGAACTACTAAACGTGATGAAATAAACTTTGTTGTCCGAAATGTATTTCGCGATGCATTTCTTGTGTTTAGATGTGTATACATAGTTTGATTTTGTAGCGGCAATATTAATGGAAATGTAGGCAGGTTGAAATGCGGTGTGTACCAGAAGAGAACAAACAATTTATTTATTATTAGCTGTTAGCTTCTGATTTATGAATACACCGATTTTTCTAGCAAAATTATATAGGCCACTAACAGTACAATATCTTCTTAGTAAGCTCAGAAACTATGAGGTTTTTTTGAAGTGTTAATTTTTTTAAAAGTTATAAACATTGACTTATGCTATTTTTAAAATTTCAGCTATGACTTGTTTCTGTTTGTAAATATGTCTACAACTATATTTCTAGGTTGTGAAATCTTTCTTATCAATTACTGAAATAGAATGTGAAAATATAATCTATTTGAACAACAACTAAAATTTAAGGACTGTAGAAATAAACAGTTTGTTATTCCTTCCTCCATGGGTGGGATATATGCAAGATATTTTAGATCAAATGGACAAGAGAGGCCAAATTCATAGTTTAACACTAGAACTTCAAAGACTTTTAACTGAATGAGCCAAAAATGGTAGCAAATAAGTTAAAAACTATTGAAGTGGATGAGAAAGTGATTTGCTGAGTAGATGAATTTTTAAAAGGTAGAAAACAGAAAATTAGGGTAGGAAAAGCAGAATCAATAGAAGTGGAAGTTAAAACGAGGGTGCCACAGGGTAGAGTATTGGGACCATTGCTATTCATTAATCTAGTCGAGAATTGAGTTGATTGTTAACTGTCAGAAATTAGATTGTATGCAGATGACATAAAACTATATAGAAGGATAGAGGATTGTAAACAGCTCCAGGGAGATCTGGAACGGATATCTAGTTGGTTTGGTAAACATGGGAGAATGATTAATGTAAAGAAGAGTCAGCTTATTGGATACACAAATATAAAAACTAAAGGTTGATTATGATTATAAGGTGGAGAAAGAACTGCTTGTTGAAGATATGAATTGTAAATATCATGTCATTAAATTTGATAAGAAGCTTAACTGGGGAACACACTTTGGACAGGTGGTAGGAAAATGTTTCGAAACTCTGTACATGTATAAAATCTTCTAAGGCTTTCCACCGAGGTAGCGCGTCAATGTAAGGCGACGTTTCGAAGCCTGCCTCCGGCTCCATCTTCCGGCGAAGTGTCATGATCCTGGAAGCGTCAACTCTTTAAAGGGGCTTTGTTTGCCAGGTGACGTAAGTCACATGCGTCGGGGCCAATCAGTGCACAGGTGGTGGGGCAGGGAAGGAACTGGTGAGGCGGCCGGGTGGTGGGGCAGGCGGCGTGGTAGGGGTACGCATGGCGGAGGGGGGCGGCTGGCAGCGATAATCTTGCTACCTTGATCTCTGCCTCCGAAGCGATAAATCATCTTCGGAGGCAGAGATCAAGGTGGCAAGATTATCGCTGCCAGCCGCCCCCCTCCGCCATGCGTACCCCTACCACGCCGCCTGCCCCACTACCCGGCCGCCCCACCAGTTCCTTCCCTGCCCCACCACCTGTGCACTGATTGGCCCCGACGCATGTGACTTACGTCACCTGGCAAACAAAGCCCCTTTAAAGAGTGGACGCTTCCAGGAATCCGACACTTCGCCGGAAGATGGAGCCGGAGGCAGGCTTCGAAACGTCGCCCTACATTGACGCGCTACCTCGGTGGAAAGCCTTAGACGATTTTATACAACTGACACACCGAGAAAGCTTACATTCGTTCAACTCTGTACTTGTTGGAGGGGATGTACGAGAGTAGTAAAGGAATTGGGTTACAAAACTTGGGGTAGACCAATGCTTGAATTTTGTGGTGTAGTGTGGGACCCACATTTTGAGTATCAAATTCAGGTGTTGGACGGGGTACAAAGGATGGCTGCGAGATTTGTTTATGGAAATTATCGCAGAATGCAATCAGTAACAGATATGATAAAAGAGCTGGAATAGGATTCATTGAAAGACAGGAGAAGAGTGGAGAGGGTCTTAAGGGTGTACAAGGCGTATATTGGTGATAAGGCGTGAAAAGAGATTGATGTAAGAATCAAACTTAATGCATGGAAGGGAAAACATGATCATGACCACAAGCTGGCTCTCAATTTTAGGCACAAGGGTGTAGGAAAATTCTCTTTTTTAGGTAAGGATGTCATGGATGGAATAAGTTACCGAGAGTTACGACTTCGTTCGTATGTCATTGGTCAAAATACGAAAATATCCTTGATCGACCAATTTCAACCACCATATCTTCCTCACTCCCACAGTTACCGAGATTCGGGCAGCGTTGTGATCGACGGGTGACTGTGCTACTACCACACACAAACACCAGTGATCTGCGCTAGATAGTTTTGACTGAAAAGTGATACAACTTGACAAATACGTTTTTGGCAGAAATATGAAAGAGCCGCAGGTCGACCATTTTCAACCACCATATCTTCCACACCCCCATAGCTACCAAGATAGTTTTGGCTGAAAAGTGATACACCATGACACATAAGTTTTTGGTAGAAATATCAAAGTGCCCCAGATCGACCACTTTCAACCACCATATCTCCCACACCCCCATAGCTGCCGAGTTGTAACCACTATAGTACACGATAGGAAACACGATAGCACTACCAAACACAAAAACCATTGGTCTATGCTACATAGTTGTGGCAGCGGAGTGACATATACGGAGACACATGTGTTTGGTCGAAATACGAAAATGCCCTGCATTGACTACTTTTAACCATCATATCTCCAACATCCCCACAGCTATCGACATTCGGCCAACGTTGTGCACGACAAGAAACTCCATGCTACATCCACATACAAAGACAAGTGATCTGTGCTAGGTAGTGGTGGCTGAAAAGTGAAATATAGGAAACACACACGTCTTTTTTTATGTATATATAGGATTTAGAAAAAACGTTGAAAGAATTTAAAGCTAAAATTAGCAGGGGGCGAATGTAGGTGGGTGCAGTAAAGGGGGAAGATTTGTGTGTAGGAAAATTGTCACTGGATCGTGCAATCCATTACAATTTAATTAGGTATTATTGTTATTATTATTACACCTTCAACCATCAATTGTTCATTGCATCATTAATAATAATAATAATATTTAACTAAATTGCAATGGAGCGCACGCACCGGTGGCAATTTCCCTACACACCCATCTTCCCCCTTTTCTGCATCCACCTACACTTGCCCTCTACAGATTTTAACTTTAAAATCTTTCAACTTTTTTTGTAAATTATTCCAATCCCTGGCACCCTTACCTATAAACAAGGGTCATATTTTTCCTTCCAAGCCACCAATATACGCCTTGTACACTCTCAGACCCTCTTACCCTCCTCCTGTCTTTCTAGCTCTTTTATCATTTCTGTTCTTGTTTGCATTCTGCGACAATTTCCAGAGCCACCCTTTTATTCACCTTCTTTAACTCTTGTATTTGATACTCAAACTGAACTGTGGGTTCCATACTATACCACCATATTCAAGCAATAATCTGACCAAAGTTTGAGACCCAATTGGCTATTTGACTATTTTTTGAAAATGGTTTTAAATAATTTATTGATACACGTTATTTACCGGGAAATATTTATTTTTTGACAAAAGTGCTTATTTTATGTAAAATTCAACGTTAAAATTTAGATTATTTGAAAGCCCGCCAAAACGTTCCTTTGCTGCCTGGCGCGGGCCAACGACACTCGTGACGTCACATGCCAGCAGGCGCTCACTCTACATAAATAACGTTTGGTTTGTTTCTCTGAATTTGTGTATAAATTGTTGGAAATATGGTTTATAAATAGAGTGTAGTACATCAATCTACAACCACAACAATAAAAACTCTCCAAATAAACATAAGTGTTCCCGCATGAGCTGAAATAGGTAAAAAAAGTCACTGCAACTTGCTCATAGAAACCCAGACGACATTGCGACTAAGTCGCATATGATTTATTGTAAATATAATATGTACCATAATTCCTTTGAGATGATGTAGTACGCTGTTTAAGGCGAGTATCAGTAAAGTTATGGTTCTTAGGTTCGATTCCTCGCTTTGGAATATGTTTTGTTATTCGTGAGAGTTTTCTGTAGATACTAGTTGCTGTTGGTAACGCCGCATGTTCTTATTCTAAAATCCACCTTTTTTTTTTTTTTTTTTTTTTTTTTTTTTTTTTTTTTTTTTTTTAAGTTTCACAAATTTTTGGGTAGCAAGAGTGTTATAAACATTTGAGACATAATCAAAAAAAGACATCAAAACTGAAACTGGACGTTACTTTCACCCCGACAAAAAGTTTAAATAAAACAATTGAAAATTACTTAGGCATTAAAAGTAAATACCGCTTAAATAGATGCATTTATGTTAGAAAGGCAACATACAGTTGTATCGTCACGTAAAAATTCCAACAAAAAGTATTCTAAGCGTTCCGGAATTGTTGCGAGATTAGCGTGCAATGTTATTGCTAAAATAAATCCTATTATTCACTGCCAATTACTTAGGTTTTGTTCCAATGATGATGTATCTCTAGTATGTTTCAAGATTAAAAGCAGAAGGTTATCTTTTTATGAAACTTTTCTAGTATTACAGCAATTTATGTTTCAAACGTTTGCATGACGTTTAATGACTCCTAATAAAAACATGATTCTGTAAAGCAATAAACGGTAAACAGAAAAAAGGTACACAGGAAAAAAATATTATCCTAATCAAAGTTCTAATATAGGATCCTCAAACTCCTATAGCACTCTTTAAACATGCAGCTAACTGGACATCTCGGCATCGTGACTTTTCTTTTCGTTAATAGTGAACACTTAAACATCACATTTTCTACGTGCGGTGAAGTCAACGGGGTCGGTAAATAAATGAACAATAAATTCAGTTTCGTTGGAAAAAATATTATTTATCTATAATTATTTATCCGCAGTTAATAAAAATTGTCCACAACATCCAGTTATTTAACAGTTGTGCTTACTTTATACTGGACGCATTTTTCTCGTAAATATCTTCTAAATCAACTAACTTAATTTATAACTTTAGTCATTCTTATGAAGGATTTCTGTTAATCTCTAACTTCCAGTTTAAATATAAATGATTCTCGAATTGAAGTTAATACATTCTCAAGCTCCATAGAATAAAAGTCAGCGGTTGTTTCTGTAGCTAGTCCGACAAATAATTTAGTGTATTTTTCCGCTGTAGGCTTCTACAAATTGTTCTTCATTTTATATTCAACACAAAATCTCATTAGTAACAAGAGATAACCAGCCAAAAATAGTGGAGAACATGGATAGCGGGAAACACTCCATACGCAACCGCAGCGCCTACAGGCAGGTGACGTCACTAAAGCTAGTTCCAATCCCAGAGCGTTTTCTGCCACGTGACAAGAGGCAAGAAAAATTTGAATTTTATGTCGCTTTTTTTAATTAAAAACAATCCATATTTATTTTCAAATTTAACAAAAATAGCTTCCTTAAGCATTAATCTACGCGAATGACAACAGTTTGTAATATATTTTGAATACTGTCAAATAGCCTATTGCTCTACTTCTCTCGTTCATCCATTCATCACTCTCTCCAACAAGTGCAGAATTTTGAAACCCTTTCCTACTACCTGTCCAATGTGTCCTGACCAGTTAAGCTTGTTAACTAATGAAATTTCAAGATATTTACGTTTCAATTATTCAACAAACAATTCTTTTCCCACCTTATAATCGTCATCAAATTTAATTTCTTTATCCGTGTATCTAATAAGCTGACTCCTCTTTGCATTTATCTATTTACCAATCCAACTAAATAGCCTACCCAAATCACCCTGCAGCTGTTCATAGTCATCTGCAAACAATCTAACTTCTTACACTAAACTACCCGTATCAACACAATCATTCATTCGAATAATGAATAGAAACGCTACAATATGGCACTCCCATTTTTAGTTCCACTTCTTTTGATACTGCATTTCCTTCCCAACCATTTTGCTTTCTAACTTTTAAAAATTCTTCTACCCAGAAAATCACTTTCTCATCCACTCCAATAGTTTTTACCTTATTTACTACCATTTTATGGCTCACTCAGTCAAGAGAAAGATCCAGTGCCACCCAATCAGTTTGGCCTCCCTTGTCCATTTCATCCAAAATATCTTGTATATATCCCACACACTAAGATTCGCATTAATATGCCATGTTGCCGACTTGAAAACCATTTTAGTATTAGAAGTGTTGATAGCGAAATGAATAAATATTGGATTGAATTAATCGAAGTAGCTATCTAACATTATTGTTAACTGCGAAGGAATTTAAGCCCAATTGGAAATTTCTCTAATAATATTTACAATTCACACATATTTTTTCCTTAAAATTTAAACCGTCTTAAGGCGTGTACCGGTACACATCAGGACGAGGTATTGCACGATCGGCTACCAGTAGCCTAGGCAGTAACTTCAAAGAGAATTCGCATTCAGTTTGGATAGGTATCTCCAGCCATACATCTACCTCCTTTGTTTACACTGTCACATTGGCATTCAATAGTCGTTTAACATACTGTGCGTTTAAAATAAATAAAACCACTATATTTTAGTTAAGGTGGTATTGCATTTTTAATCAATGAGTGGGGAAGCGAAAATGTATTATTTTTTATTAAAGGCGTCCCATAATGTGCAAGAAGGACGATAAACTTTATAATAACGCGTTTTTTTAATAAAATAAAGATGATGCATGGTGTGAAATAAGTGCACTTACTGGAGAAGAGAAAATATTTTTTATTGGAAAGTCTTCGAGGCTCTCGCAGGAAAAAAAAAACTAGTTCTTAATAGCGTGGGAACAGGCAAAGGTAAATTAGTCCAGAATACTCAATATTTTAATCATTAGTTTTATTTAAATGAAAATAAATACAACATGCTAAAGTTTATTTTAATTTTATCTCAATAAATTCTAGACACATATTTACTATGTTTATCAAGAAATAATTTCAGAGTTAAATTTTATACGTTTACTGTGTAATTTCAAGTAATTACTAGAATTTATTTTTAGTTGCGAATGACATTTACGTTTCTAAATAATACACTTGGGAAAGTTTAAAAACCTTAGATGATCCAGCTGACTTTCAAGCTACATCAGCTGTAGGAAAATTACATTATATATTGTATACAAGTGCGAGTTGAAATTTCGCAACACATTTTATGCACATTCAATCTGCTAAGAAACTGGTCCATAGGAGTGCGAATATTCCGTGATTCCTCCCTAATATTGTTAAAAGAAATCGATGATTTTCGTGGAACCTCCCTCAGATCTCGCAAAGCTGTTGTGTTATATTCAGTTCTCCAAGCTCCAGAAATTAGTTATCCCTATTGAAAGTTCCATCTAGCTTTTAAAAATCTCTTGACGAAGACCTTCCACGTTAAAAATTGTGGAGAAAGATTGTACTCTTGACTATAAGTTCGGTCTTTTCAGGTTCCAATGAAATTTGATTTCTTAGCATTAAAAAAAAAGGCCAAAAGAACACAAAGTGCGTTTTCTGTTACTCGACGAACTCTGCTTAATTAGTTAAAAATCCCTGTAGGGCGTATTCCAGCATACGGCTTCATGTCACTGCCTGGTAAGGCAAGTTCTTCATCGGCAACAAATGGGAAAGATATTATTGCAGTTACACCCGGTAAATTTGAGGTTAACGTCAAATTTAATTTATTGTTCTCTAAGTCTTCACACATTTGACACTTTTTTAAATATACCACTGTCACAAAACCCTTCTTGCAGCCAATGTCAGTAAAAATGAAATTGTATTCAGCGTCAACAGTTGCCATTAATATAATGCTAAAGAATGATTTGTAGTTATAATATTCATTTTAGGTATTCATTGGAGATTGCAGCACTATGTGTTTTCCATCAAGTGCCCCTAAACAACGAGGAAATTTCCAAACCTTATTGAATGTGTTGAAGATTTACATCCAATCTTCTGCTAACAAAGGCACCTGAAATTATCAAATTATTAAAATTGTTACATGTGCTATATACTAAATGTGTAGCAAAGTTATAACTGTAAATTAAATTTATTTAAAAAAGAATTAACTACATTATTCATTACCTTGATACCAAAACCGTAAAATTTTAGAATGTTTAGACTTTCTCTTTACTGTCTGTCTACATGTTCGCGCACTACGCAAAAACTAATGGACTGGTTTTTAACGAAACTCCGGGTAATATTTCTTTTTTTTAAGTCCATATTAATAACATAGTTGTCTGCGATACAGGGGTCAAAACTATAAATTTGTAATCTAGTTAAATTAATGAAATTGTTATTAAAATATTAAATCAATTGAACTAAATGATATAAGCTAATAGATAACTTAAAATTAAAATATGAATGTTGATGGTTTAATTTTCAGAACTATCCTGCACTGGAAAATTAAGATGATCCGAAGACAACACTGTGAATTCTGGAGAGAACATTGATGATGTTATCTATGACTGAAACGAAGAAGATTCACAGATTAAGTGAATGCTGCAAGAAACCTGTTTGGATAACCCAAAAAATCGGCGTCAACAAGAAAATGTACTGAAGATCTCAGCGTGGAAGAAGCTTATCGTATTTTAGAAAATAAAACGACTACAGATAAAAAAGGTAAATAGGCAATGTTCAGGGATTTCATTGTAGAAAAAATGAGAAAATTACAACACCAGCAGCGTGCCATACTGCAGCATCAAACCTAGGTAGGATGGTGTTCCTCAGGGATCAACTCTTGGTTCCCTGCTGTTTATTCTATATATTATTGATCTATCTCCTAATATTGAAAAGGGAACTCCTAATGTTATAAATACGCTGATGATATAAATGTAAAAAGTAAGCTGTACAATAACTTCTAAAAATGATATATTGTCATCGATGATAAATCTTCTTATATACTGGTGTAATGCCGATAAACTATCTCTTTACTTATAAAAAACATATCACCTTGATATAGCCTTAAAAATCAACTTTATCTTTAATTCTGTATAATAATTCTTGGGAATAATTATACAGTCAAATTTAAAATGGTGGTAACATATTGAACTAATTTAAAACGAAGTCGTTAAAGGAATCTTAATGATTAGGAGACTTAAAGGTACAGTGACCATTGATGTACCATTATCTATTTACTATGGTTATGTCCACTCCTACCTATCTTATGGAACTATACTTTTGGTAAATAGGCCGTATTCATAGTGTCACTTTATATTAAAAAAAATAAAAATATAAAAAAAGCAGTTTGTCAGATAAGTAGAGTATTACCTAGAACACACTGTAAGGAATTATTCTTTAAGTTAGAAATTATGTCACTATCTGGCTTATATATGTATTTAATGTTTACTTTTTATTAAAAAATACATTTTTTTAAAAAGACATGTTGACGTGCATGATCACAATACTACAGATAAATACAATATAAGAATTGAATATTGCACAACCAAAAATAGTTTTAAGACTATGGGAAGCAGATTCTTCAACCATTTACCCAAGAATAATCCCCTAAATAAATTCAAAATTTAGCACTAAGGAATTTATCGCTGCAACATGTCCATAAAAAAGTGAGGAATTATTTGATATAATCTAAATTTTTCTACTTTATTAATGTTATATCATTAACTGTATTTATTGTATATATAATTATAATTGTGCTGCAACCAAAATACAGCGCCCATTAGTTGACAGCGCGGCTATTAGAACAGTGTCAAGCCAACCGCTAGGGGGCAGTGCGATATTGGATAACCGTCATAGCGCTCGCCGCTCAGCATTGTTTTTGTCGTGGCGCGTAAGTTTCTCAAGTTTCTGACTGTGTAATATTTTAAGTGGGCCACACGGCCCATAATTGGTGACCTCGACGTGATCTGAAATACGACGTGTTTTCTAATCGTGATTTCTGCGTGTGCTACAGGAAGAACAGTGTTCTTAATATAACAATAAGAAATAAACATTGAACTACCACGCCGCCACAATGGAAGAACTTCAAGAACAAAACATCATCCTACAACAACAAATGCTTCAGCAGCAACCTATACTGTCTACGCAGTTTAGTGAATCTGTGATCCGTGTTACCGTAAAGCTACCGATTTTCTGGCCAGACAAACCAGTGCTATGGTTCGCGCAGGCAGAAGCACAATTTTACTTTGCGGGAATTACGCAAGATTCTACCAAGTACGCCCACATAATTTCTCAGTTGGATAGCCGCTATGCAGCTGAAGTGGAAGACTTTCTAATAAATCCACATTCCCAGTACTCGTACGAACACTTGCGAAATGAATTAATTAGGCGTCTCTCCTTGTCGGAAGATAACACGTTCGTCAATTATTAATGGAAGAAGAGCTCGGCGACTGGAAACCGTCTCAGTTTTTAAGACACTTGTAATCATTGGCAGTTGCTACTCAACCACAAGACAGAAATCATTAGGCAGTTGTGGATTCAGCGCCTTCCGCCACAGGTACAAGCCAGCCTACAAACTCAAGCTGTCACCCCATTGGATAAAGTAGCTGTGTTAGCTGATAAAATTAGCTCCTGGAGCCGACCGCGACGCGACTACAACAACCGCGAGCCTGCACCACAGTCTGGGGGCTTTTGATGTCTGCTGGTATCACCGTCGACTCCACGACAATGCTCAAAATGCCAAAACCTCGTAATTTTCAGTCAAACTCCAACGGCGGCCAGAGATGGCGGTAAACGGCTGCCCAATAGGTGGAAGCCGCTTCTTTGTCATCGACACAAACAGTAAACATAAATTTTTGATCGATTCCGGCTCGGACTTATGTTGTTTTCTAAAACATTTTGTAATGGGGCGTCGTCAACTCAATAAATATGAACTTGTTACAGCGAATGATTCCACCATTCACACGTATGGCACATTGTTTCCAAAGCTAAACCTCGGTCTGCGGCGCGATTTGTCTTGGAGATTCATAGTAGCTGACGTTGCCATTCCCATCATTGGCTCAGATTTCCTCGCACACTACCGCTTGCTTCCAAACTCTCATAGAAAGCGTATCATCCACAGCGTCACAAGGTTGTCAGTGCCAGTACATCCTGCTTGCTTGAAGCAACCTAGTGTAAAATCACTCAAGGCCAGAAGATGGCGACGGAGCCTGAGATCGCCGAAATATCGTGTGGAAGCACCTAGTTTACTCGGCTAGTCTCCCAAGAAGACTACATCCATTCTCAATGCCGAGAAAGACTTCGTTCCTATATATCACTCAAGGCCGTCACTGCTTTTCACGAAATCTTGCGAGATTTCCCCGATCTCACGCGCCCACCAGGAACGCCGAGAGAATTTAAGCATTCCACAGTACATTACATCTGTACTACACCTGGACCACCCATCTCGTGCCGTACTCGTCGCCTCACACATGACCGTCTCCAGATTGCTAAGAAGGAGTTTGAAGCAATGTTACAGGAAGGCACAGCGCGTCGCTCAGAGGGACCATGGTCTTCACATCTCCACCTGGTGCCAAAGAAGGACAATGGTTGGCGACCCTGCGGAGACTATCGTGCCCTCAATTCGCAGACAATCGCAGACATATATCCACCTCGCCATCTCCATGATTTCAGCCACCAATTGCGTGGTTGCACTATCTTCTCTGTGATCGATCTGGTGAAAGCATACACTCAGATTCCTGTGAATCCAAATGACATCCCGAAGATTGCAACTATCACACCCTTCGGACTATTTGAGTTTCCATTCATGACATTCGGTTTGCGGAATGACGGTCAAACCTTACAAAGATTCATTGGCGAAGTACTATCTGGTCTAGACTTTACATTCACCTATGTGTATGACATACTTGTCTTTTCTAAGAGCCCTGAAGAAAACGAGCGCCACCTGCGATACCACCTCCAAAGATTATCATCTATGGAATACTTGTCAATGCTTGTAAGAGTTTTTTAGCTCTTCCAAGCGTTACATTCTTGGGATATGCAGTCTCTGCTGCCGGGATCCACCACTACCAGACTGAATCAGCGCTCTGCGAAACTTCCCGCTACCAAGGACAGTCCGCAATCCCAAACGCTTTTTGGGAATGGTGAATTTCCTACCTTTGGCATCAGAATATCAGGCCTCTCTCCATTCAGCAGTATCCAGTTTATGTGGCTCCCAACCCGTACCCTGGACTCTGGACCTGGAAGATTCCTTTAATACCTGCAAAGCCAGCCTATCCCGATCGACGCTCCTGATGCATCCTGATCCCAAAGCACCGCTGGGAGTGCTCACTGATGCTTCCAACTCAGCTATAGGAGCTAGTCCACAACAGCATGTAAATGGAACGTGGCAGCCCTTAGCTTTCTTTTCCAACAAGCTTTCGCCGAAACAAGCGGAGTGGCCAACGTATTAACGAGGGTTACTCGCAATCTACGAAGCCAACCAACATTTTCGGCATATCTTGGAAACTCATTAGTTCACCATATACACCGATCACAAGCCACTTACGTGCGCATTTCAACAACGTCGCGACAAGCTCCCACCTGTGCCACTGAACCAATTGTCGTTCATTGCGCAGTTCACTACCAACATTGAACACATCGAAGGTTCCTCCAACGTAGCCGCAAAATCAATGTCCCGTATCAATGGAATCTCAGACAGAACCTTGAACTTCATCGCGCTGGCAAACTCTCAGAAGAACGATGCTGAGCTCCGCTCTCTCATTAACGGCGATTCATCACTTCGCTTGGAGCAAGTCCCAGTCCCTGGGACTACCACCATTCTTTTTTGTGATACCTCAACAGGCACGCCCAGACCCTTCATCACAACATTTTTTCGAAAACTAGTCTTTTCGTCCCTTCATGGCCTTAGCCATCCCGGCGCCAGAGCTACCATCCGTTTGGTGTCAGAACGTTTTGTGTAGCCCCACATGGTGAAAGACTGCCGCGCGTGGGTTCGAAATTGTCAGCGCACCAAAGTTACACGTCATACGAACGCACCAGTTGGTAACCTCACAACACTTCCAGCTTCAGGGAATTATCGCTATTGTATGACAGCTACTGACAGATTTTCTCGTTGGTCAGAGGTCTGGCCTCTAGAACGCATCACTGCAGAGGACGTCACCGAGGATTTCATAGCATGCTAGATTTCGCGGTTTGGATCACCTCTAGGCAATATCAGCTGTTCCAGAACCTAAGGATCCTGACCGGCGCGAACAGATCCCGCACCACCGGCTGGCACTCGTGTTCAAATGGCATGGTGAAGAGATTTCACCGTCAACTCAAAGCAGCTATCATGTGTCATCCCGGCATGTCCTGGTTGCAAACTCTACCGATAGTCCTGCTCGGCATCCGCAGTGCTTATAAAGACGACATAGGTGCTTCTTCCGCCGAACTTGTGTACAGAGAACCACTCCATCTTCCGGGTGAATTACCTTGTGACACGACAAAGAAACGTCTGGAAGACAGTCCGACTTCTTGGGTAGACTATGTCAGCAAATGCACAAACTACGTCCAACATCAGCTACAAGACGTGGTCAAGTTCCACGTTCATATTCAAGGACCTTGAGACGTGTACACATGTGTATCTGCGAGATGATTTGGTACGTGGGGCCCTTAAACCTCTATATACTGGATCGGAATGATAGACTTTAACTATTATGAACAAAAACAAGGCTGTATGTGTAAGCATAGACTGAGTGAAACCTGCTTTCCTTCTAAATGACAGTGCCCCCAATACTGAACGAGACAATCCTCCAGAATTCCCCGACGTGTCAAGAAAGAAGGCGACAACGAGACCACTCGACACGGGACTACCCCGTAACCACAAGATCCGGCCGAATAGTAATTTTTCCAAAACATCTACTACGATAACCTCATCAACTCCGTGGGGGGCTGGTGTGGCGCAACCAAAATGCAGCACCCAGCAGTTCGCAGCGAGGCTATCAGAATAGTCAAGCCAGCCGCTAGTGGGAAGTGCGATAGTGGATAACTGTCATGGCGCTCACCGGCCAGCATTGTTTTTGTCGTGGCGCGTAAGTTTCTCAAGTTTCTGACTGTGTAATACAGGGCGTTCGCCGGGAAACGCAACCCACTGTTAGCGCTACAAGGAAGAAACTGCTCCCGGCGAGCGAGCGCTCAGTTTCCGGCATTGTTCGACCGTCGGCCGCGGACTATTTCATAATAATTACGCTTCAAAAACTTCATAAACTTGTGTGCTAAGCATTTAAATGTGACGTAATTCATTAGCTTACCTTATAAAAGATGCTGGAAGTGTTGACCCTCTTGTGTAATGCACATTTCACATCTTCTGAACATATTTCGAGACACACGCTGCCCTAACTGACTTAATGATTTTTTGGGTGACTGTTCTAGTCGAAAAGCGATATCGTCAATTTTCTCCTCTGTGAGAATACGGTTGACCGACAGTCTCTTTTTGTTAAAAAATGAACCCGTTTCTCTTACTTTTTTAACCAGACGCAGAATTGTTGATTTAGCTGGCAGTAAAGCGCCAGGAAATTCGTGACGAAATTTACTGCGACACTTTTTAAACGACTTCTTCTTCACATATGTATCGTAGAGAAATATTCTTTGTTGCAAACTGTAACGTACCATAATTTTACTCACACTCAAACACGGTACAGATTAGTAAGAGTAGGAAGCCCCAAACCAGCCAAACCGCAAAGAAAAGTTTATTCACAACACTGATTAATAAGAGACTGAAGTCACAAACTATCTACAATGCAAAGAAACCGTTCTTAACAATATAAGGGTCACTGCACTGCACTGTTGGGGCAGCGGAGGTGTTAAACAGTGCGGTGATTCACGGTGGCGTGTGGCGGAAACTGCTGGCTCCACTGACCGAGCAAGTTGCCGACGGCAACAGACTGGGAGGGTAGCGTTTTCCGGCGAACGCCCTGTATTTTAAGCGGGCCACACGGCCCATATAATGATTATATGGCGAAGCCTTTTTCAGTATTGTATTGACTAATGGTGAATAAAATGATAAGATATGATAGTCCAGTTTTTAAAACAAAAATGGCTACCACAGATACATCTCAGCCATCACATCCAGTCACTAATTCGGAATTGTCAGTATTCACGTGATCCTCATTCAAAGCTTACCATGCAATTCACTCTACAACCAGTTTAATCACCTCACCAGCATATATACTTACAAGAACATTAAGACGAAACACAATATTTACCTTCTCAAAGTATCGAATTTAGCAACGAATCTCAAATTACATAGTCTCAGAATGTCCAGTAGCTATCTGGAAACAACTCTTCCAATGTGGCCCGGTATTATTTTTCCATTTTTATAACTACAAAGTATTTACATATAAATCCAATACGATTAGCGGTCTGGTAGCTCAGGGGTTAAGGCATCTAACTGGAGAGCAAAAGGTCCTCGGTTCGAATCCCTGTATCGACGGGGATTATCATTAGCCCTTGGCCCGACCTTCTCCTCTGGCATAGCTTACTGTAATGTGGTTCGGATTCCGCCTTAAAGTGTAGGTTCCTCTACTAGTTTCTTTACTAAATAACCGAGAAAGACCGATGAGTACTAATAAGTACCATCAGGGACTTCTGGTTAGTTTCATACAAATTACTGGTAAATAGATTTAGCAAGTATACAATTGGTTTTATTATTGTTTTGGATGTTTTCAAATTGATATTTCTAAGAACTACGCTCTGATTGACTCTTCTCTTAATTTATCAAGGTAAAGATAAAAAAATTACTGCAAAAACTCGGATTACTCATTAGGAGAAGGAGTGGTTTTAGAATTGACTGAACGAGAATGAAGCAATGAAAAAGTTATCAATTTTGATAATTATTTTTCATTTGTTGCCATTTTAGGAAAACTGCAAGAACTTTTGGTTGTGAGACAATAAGGGCCAACCGCAAGGGGATTCCTAACAACTTAGATGCTGATGCTAAACTAAAAAGGGAAGAATGTGAAAATAGATATTGTAACCTATACATTGGCTACTGGAAATGCAAGAGATAAATAGGTCGTACATTAAGTATCAAATTTTAACGGCAGCTAGGAAACTACTATTACACGCAGTGTCGTAACTATTAACCATACTGTTTGAGGCCCGTGGCAAATTCAACGGATGGGGCCCTCTCTCAGGCCGGATTGGTCATCGGGGGATCCCTCCGGGAGTGGACCTGTGGAATTTTGGCCATCCTGCTACCCTATTGCCACTATTGTCATTATCATCGTATACCAAGTACAACTGTAGTAACCTGGAGAGATATCCTCCCAGGTCCCTACCGAGAGCAAGCCAATAGGCAAGGATTGCGTGGTCGGATTATTGCCAAGCGCACACAACCAGTCCCCGTTTATAAGAAGCAGATCAATTGAATCAACACCTACAGTACATTATGTACAGCTTTATTACAAGTAAATATATATACACGTATCTGTCAGAGTTATGTACAATACAGTGAATTGTGAATGAAGTAAGACCTATAGGGTGACTTGCTGTCGGGTAATACTTAAAGGCACTAGGGCTGAAAGCAGCGGCAGCGGCTCCTCTGCTACTGGCCGGCTACATCGAGGCTGTCCCTGCGACACCTCTGGCGGCGGCGGCGGCTGCAGACGACGGCGGCGGCGTCTGCGAAAGACCCCAAATTCGACCTCGCTCCTAGGTTTTTACCCCAACCCCCACCCTCTCGACTAATGTGGAGGGGATTCTGTGGGCCTATCGAATCACTCCGTAATGCCGTCATCTTCCTTCGATGCGGTCATGCTAGTGGGGCGAGTCTGCTGTCTCGGCGTTCAACTTAGAGTGCGATGCCTGACAACTCGGTGGTTTCGTATGCCCGCTACTCCACAATCAGCCATTGGGTAATTGTTATGAAAACTGCTACAGTGGCCTGTGTTCACTACATCTACACCCTCGCAACAAGGCGCGACATCCACTCTCGCCAATACTTAGTCTAGTAACAAGTGATATGTACACACAATGTTTTTACATCTAATTCCCCTACTTCTAATTAATACCAACAAAACATGGAAAGGTCAGGGAGGGACGACACGTCTGCCTCTGGCGTTTGTTGTGCTGGCGCGTAGACTCCAACCGTGAGCGCTGACGCGGCAAGGCCTCGACCTTGCTGTGCTGACGCCGAGCCCCCGTGCTCAGCCTGTTGTGTCAGCTCCGTGCTGCTCGCTGCCGTAGCTAGAGCACCGTGGCGTTCTGCTGCGATACTTAGGATGGGTACTAACTGGTATAAGTTGAGGAAGCGTTAGGACTGTTATTGTGTGACTATTGTATGCTTATCTGTGTGTAACGGTTTACGTTGTGGTGGAATAGAAGGTATGTCTGTTATTAATATGGCTGCCAGTAGATGCGATTCCTTCATCGCCTCTCGTGCGCAGAACATTCCGTTGACGCTAGCTCCCCCTCTGCGTGGACAATGACCGCTGAAGGTTGCGACTCATCTTGACCGCTGAGGTAACTAGTTCTGACATGCGCAGTGACGCACGAGCAGCGCCTCCCCGGCGGCGTGGCTTCTCCGGCGCCGACCTGCATATTCTGCTGATATAGTCTGTAATACTGATATAGCACATAAGCGCAACACACCAATGTACTACGGACCCCAATTCTCATGAAGACCCGCGGTGTGAGGTCTCGATCGCTGTAGGCTGCAAACTCCCCCGGATATTGCCGCGTACGAAGACGTTGTTCAAACTCTTGTACACTTCTCCCTACGCTCCTTAGATCGGTGAGGTGGCGAATTAGCGGCTCTGTGGGAACAATCAAGAACACGTTGGTAAAATTAGCTCCTTGTGTAACATTCAGGTTCAGCTCGAATGTCGTATTGACGTCAGGCAATATGTTTGGAATGTAGATATCAGTCTGTATGACACTTTCTGATTGCAGCAGCACTTGGGCCCCATAAGCCTTACAGTTCTGGTGAAGTATCAGCTTCCCTGTACCCGAGAGCACGATGTCAATTGCCTTTTCCTGTCCACAGAGAATAGTGAGACTTTCCGAATAAGGGCTAACGTAGAGTTATTCACGGCTATTTAGTTGTTTCCACACAGTAGACGTTAGTTTTACTACTTGCCGACGACATGATTTGGGAAGTTCCTGGTTGACACGTAGTAACTCTCCTTGCTCTGCTTCCAACCGATTAATGTGCGAATGCAGTTTGCGAGTATCTTCTTTCGTTAGAGTCCCAAACAAAGTACGACTTAAATCTCCAATAATTCATAGGAAGGCCCTTTTTGGTCGGGAACCCCGTTCAGTAATTTTCCCAAATAGTTCTTGATTCCGCCTCATTTGCTTATTTTGCCATCCGACCTCCTGCTCCAACTGTATGCATTCGTGCACGTACCCCTTGTAACGTTGTAGTTCGACCTTACAATAGGCAATGGTTTGATTAGCACAACCGTTAGTTTGGGCTAACTTCTGGGTCAGCTCCTCCAGACTGAGGTAGCTTACTATCCGCCAAGTAGTACTAGATACCTGGATCCTAGTTTCCCCGTCAAAATACCCCCCCCCCCCGGCGTCGTCTGACTCCCTGGGGGACTCCTACGACGAATAGCCACACAAACGCCCGTAGCGCCATCTGCAAGTAAAAATAACACACCGTCACTGTGATTCCCGAAATTATTACCCCTTATTATTTACAAATTACAAAACGAAATTAGCCTACGCGTTCCCCGATGCTTCTATCACGACTACCTACGACCTCTAGTAACCTTGAGCACCTAGTATACACCATGCGTGCTTACTGCTGCGGTGTTTATGCTGCGTCAAGGGTCAAGGCTGTTGTTGCCTCCTTTCAGCCTTCCTTGACTCAGCACCCCGCTTGCGCGCTTAGTAGAACATCTTCAGCTGTTTGCATGAACTGTCATCAGCTAGTTTCCTCGCCCTCGTAACGTCACATTCGTAGGACGGGAACTCTCGACAACATACGGGCCTCTAAATGGCGGTGATAATTTTTTCTACCTTCCTCTCCGCAGCGTTGGATCGGTTAATAGCACTCGATCTGCTGGGTTTTCCGTTCGATCATACATTGCCTTGTTCTTTTCCTTCCGAGCCTCCGTGAACTTCCTCGCTTCCTCGTGAAGAAACTACATCCGATGCTTTAAGCTGCCGACATAACTATCGTAGTCGTTCCTAGGATAACCTGGATTCGCTGAAGCACCCCCGGTATGTTGGCTGGTCTTCCATAGAATAATAAGTGAGGCTCATAGCGAGTCGCCGAATGCAGCGTCGTGTTGAAAACAAACACGGCGAAACGCAAGAGCTCATCCCAATTTTCCTGAGCCTGGTCCGTGAAGTGACGTAAGTACTCTGACAACGTCCTGTGCGTCCGCTCAAGAGCGCCATTAGATTCTGGCCTGTAGGGGGAGGTAAACACCTTCTTGACGTTCAACAATTGGCAAACCTGCCTCAACACCTCGCTCGTAAAGTTAGCCGCGTTATCCAGACAAGACGGCTTGGTATCCCGTATAGAAGGATCACCTCCTCGACTAACGCCTCGCTTACACTTTCGGCATCCTGACGCTGGATCGGAACCGCTATTAAATACTTCGTCAATGCATCCTGGAATGTCAGGAAATATTTTTTCCCCTGGGAACTGACTTTGAGAGGTCCTACGATATCCATATCGCACCTCTCGAATATATGCGTGGGTGTGTCGGTAACTTTCATCGGCATCCTGGTTTTCGGCTGGGTCAATTTTTGCATTTTTTTTATATAGCGCGCGATGTCTGCTCTCATCTTCGGCCACCACACACGTTCTTTCAATCTGTTATATGTACGAGAGACACCTTCGAGGCCGCCAATACGAGTATCATGGGCCTCCCGCAGGATTTCTAGCTTCTCTTTCTCCGTAAGCGGCGGTGCAGTCGCCTCTATCCTTCGCTCTGCTGTGGTTCCACTACTCGCTGCGCTGCCTGCCGCGGCGCTAGGCTCGGCTACTACGCTCTGTGCGCCTGCCTCGGCGTTAGCGTTCGGTACCTCCTGCGTATGTCTGATCCGTGGCAAGGAATCAGCTACTTGATTTTGCTTCCCTGCACGGTACTGGATAGTGTACTGATATTCCTGTAATTTCAGGCGAAACTTAATAAGCCGTGAAGACGGGTCTTTTACCGAGAACACATATTTCAACGGTTTAATGTCCGTCACTATTGTAAATTTTCTTCCAAATACATTCGCTCGAAACTGCTTCACTGACCACACTATCGCTAACAGCTCACGTTCAATAACAGGGTAATACTGTTCCGCCTTGCTAAGTGTCCGAGAGGCATAACCTACAGGTGCATCCGCCCCCAGTGGTCCCTGGCTCAGAACTGCTCCCAGTGCGTAATTACTTGCACCAGCGGTGATTATAAACTCTTCCTCATGGTTTGGATATTTTAACACAGGTGGATTTACTAATGCCTTCTTCAGGGTGCAAAATGCATCTTCTTGCTCTTCTCCCCACTGAAATGCTATCCCCTTCTGGAGTAGTTTGTGTAACGGCTTGGCTATATGGCTGAAATTGCGGATAAATCGACGATAATAGCCGGCCAATCCCAGAATTCCTTGTAGTTGCTTCACTGTCGTAGGTTTTGGAAAATTTTGAACGGCAGCCACTTTATTCGGGTCAGGCATTACGCCCTGATCCGTTAGCCGATGCCCTAAATACGTGACTTCAGAACGTAAGAATTCACATTTTGCCATTTGCCACATTAAATTGTGCATTATGAGTCTTTCAAAGAACTCCGCAAGCCGGCGATATGTTCCTCCAGCGTTGCACTAAATATGTCGTCGCCTTCTTATCTTCCAGACCCATCAATACAATAGACATTAGGCGCTGAAAAGTGTCCGGCCCATCGGTTAATCCCATACTTAAACGCTTGAACTCCCAGTGTCCATTTGGTGTACTAAATGCCGTCTTACATCGATGTGTCTCCTCCAGCAAAATTTGGTGGTATCCTTTTGCTAGGTCCAACGTAGAGAAATAACGAGCTTTCCATAGTCGGTCCAATATATCCGAAATTAGGGGCAGTGGGAATACGCTATTTATCGTAATCTTATTCAATTTTCTATAATCAATGACTATTCTCCATTTTTGCCGACCGTCCGCATCACTCTTCTTTTGTATCAACAAAAGCGGTGCATTCCAGCCGCTAGTACTTGGGGCAATTATATCTTCCTTCAATAGGTGTTCTATTTCTCTCTGTAAATCCTGCTTTTGACTTTCGGGAATTCTATATTGCCGGGAGTTTAATAACTTTTCCTATAGCCTCCGGTTTAAGCTTAATTTCATGCTTCACCGTGTTCGTGTAGATCAGTGGCTTCCCTTCCAGATGGAACACATCGCTATAAGCCGCACACAGCTCTCTTATGGATCTTTTCTTCTCTTCATTCAAATGTTCGACTCTTAATCCCTCAATCAAACGTCGAACCCGCTCCATCTTCTTCTGATTCTGCCGCGGCTCTATTGTTCGCACTTTCCTTTCCGGCTCCTCTATATATTCTTCAGCATATACACATGAGTTCGTTAAGATTACTTCCTTCTCTGCGGTATTCAGTACTGGGATTACACACAATCCTTCATTATCGGTTACTAAAGCTTCCGGCACACATAACCCTTCTTGTAACTTCTGCTTCGGCACCACCACTATCTTCTGTGCTCGTTCTCCTTGATATACCAACAACTGCACCACTTTTTCCTGTCGTGGCCATGTGTGGATTCTTCTAACTTTGCATTCGCCTTTCATCTCCTGTGACGCCTCCTGCACTACTTGGCGGCTGGGCGGGTCCTCCTTACGCTGCCCGGCCACGCTTTCTCCTTCCGTCTTCATCCGAATGTCAACTCCTCTAATCTGAAGCACCCCTCGTCCATAATCCACTATTGCTTCCCACTTTTATAATAAATCTCTGCCAGGAATTCCATCATATGGTACGTCTATTTCTCCCGATACAACCTGCAACTTGTCTTCAACTTCCAATTCTTCTTCTTGTCTGAAGGTTAGGCGAATTGTGCATTCTGTATGAATCACTCCGCCTGCTATCCCTTTTAGCACTATTTCCTCCTCACAATTACTGTCCTGTGGTCTCTTTAAACACTCCCTCTGGATCATGCTTAATTGAGCACCACTGTCTACGAGCAGCTTAACAGGGCTGTGTTTGCTTTGCGTACATCGCAATTCTATCATTTTTATCACTGCAGTCTGTAGTATACACATCTCTTCTCTGAGCGTGGCGCGACCGCTCCGTCACACTCATTTTCAGTTTCCCTGGCTGGTCTGCGACTTTCCCTGTTCCCCCCATGGATAAGCAACACAGTTTCTTTCTCCGTGCCCCCGTCTCTTTCATTTATGACACACAACTGGCATAAAAAAACGGCATTCTCCTCTGTGGCGCGACAAATTACATCTTCCACATAAACCCGGCTTCCCGACATTTGTCTCCTCCTTCCAGTTTCCTCCCATATTATTCTCTGTTTGACGTCCCGGTCCATCTCTCCACTGGCGCAGTTCCACTAAATAATTTTCTCTCTCTTTCTCTTGTTTCTTCTGAATATCATTTTTCTTCCACACGGCAGTGACCTCCCGTATTTTCGGCACTCCTCTGCACTCTCTTGCGTTGTGCCCGACTTCATGCCTAGTTGGCAACGTTGGCAATCACTCGTTACATGGCCTTCCCGACCACAGCTTCCACACTTCATACCTCGTCTCGCCTCTCCACTCCGTCCTCCGTCAACCTCTCGATACACTCGCTTCTCTCTTGCCGATAATATTGCTGCCTCCTCCGATAAAGCGATCTCGATAGCTGTGGGCAATACCATATCCTCTCCTCTCGCTCTCAGCACAGCAATGATTCGTTCGTCTACCAGCCCCTGGACAAATACACCTCTCCCCAAGGTATAGATTAACTTGAGCGCCCCCGTTATTTCATTTTCCTGCATTGAGTTTTTCGCCGCTTCTCTAAACTCGTGCAACAAACCGTAGAGTCGGCTCGCCCACGCAGCCACCGACTCCCCTCCTTTTTTGACTACTAGCAAAGAGACGAATTGCGTAATGGTCCAATGTTCTCTTTGACTGGTAATTCTCGACCAGAATAGGTCTTACATCCTTCCATTTTTTTGTACATTCCCGAACCAACAATTTATTTCTTGCCCCACCATTTATTCGCGTTTTCACAAACTTCAGTAAAACATCATGATCATCTACATGTACTCATTGAAACGCGGTGTCACAATTATCGAGGAACTCCGTCATGCACTCTTTATCCCCACTAAAAGACTGAGGTATCAATTTTAATGCTTCTGTCAAGCTCACAAATGACTTTTTCGCTTCACCCCCTTCGGCAGTCTCACTCATGGCTCTTGTTGTAGGCATGACTTCGCTTTGCGTGCTCTTACTCACGGTTGCTGATACGGCAACAGCTGGGTCGGCCACCACTGCTGCTTCGATGCTGACGCTGCTCTCCAGACTGTTACTTCGTTGCGCCAACGGCCTCCGCTGTGCTGAATACCGCAACACTGGCTGGTACTCCTCTGCTCCTGTGAAAACACTGCGATACTGATCTGGTTGGGTGGTTTGTTTTTGCCGCTTCGCTTTCCTGCCCTCCTATTTGTATTCAGCCGTACCGCCGATTACTGGCGTCGGGCCGATCGGTACTGAAACTAGACTTGGTTTTATTTAATTTCTCGCTTTGAATGAAACTGCTGCTTCTCCAAAACTGCATGGGACTATCCTCACACCTGCCACATAAATACTGTAGTAACCTGGAGAGATATCCTGCCAGGTCCCTCCCGCAAGCAAGCCAATAGGCAAGGATTGCGTGGTCAGATTATTGCCGAGCGTACACAACCAGTCCCCGTTTATAAGAAGCAGATCAATTGAATCAACACCTACAGTGCATTATGAACAGCTTTATTACAAGTAAATATATATATACATGTATCTGCAAGATTTAGGAACAATACAGTGAACTGTGAATGAAGTAAGACCCATAGGGTGACTTGCTGTCGTGTAATACTTAAAGGCACTAAGGCTGAATGCGAAAGCGAGCGGGCATGAATGTGGGAGTAGTATTCTATAGCTTCCCGTGACTCCTCAGGCATCTGGCCATCCCACAACCGATGTCGACGGCAGCGGCTCCTCTGCTACTGGCCGGCTACACCGAGGCTGTTCCTGCGACACCTCTGGCGGCGGCGGCGACTGCAGACGACGGCGGCGGCGGTGGCGGCGGCGGCGGAAGACCCCAAATTCGACCTCGCTCCTAGGTTTTTACCCCAATGGGCCTATCGAATCACTCCGTAATGCCGTCATCTTCCTTCGATGCGGTCATGCTAGTGGGGTGAGTCTGCTGTCTCGGCGTTCTACTTAGAGTGCGATGCCTGACAACTCGGCGGTTTCGTATGCCCGCTGCTCCGCAATCAGCCGTTGGGTAATTGTTATGAAAACTGTTACAGTGGCCTTTGGTCACTACACAACAAAAGACATGTCAATCAGATAAATATATCTATAAATTCAATCCATCTTCTGGCGGCTAGTCTAGCTTGATGCAGTGTGAGAAGGCCTCTAGATAATTTCCTGCTGGACAGTCCATCACAATGTGGTCAGCAGTTTGGATACCTCCATAGTCACACAATGCATCTTCACAGAGACACAACTTATGCGTGTTTGCGTTGCACACTACTTGACCTTTGCGAAATCTGTTCAATTGACACCAAAGACGCCTAGGTAAGTCAAATCCTGGAAGACAGGTGGTCGAATCTTTTATAAGCCCACAGTTGTGTAGCTGTTGGCTTCCCACTCTTTTCTCCATTATTCATACAAGTTAAAGTCGCTATGTCTGAGATTGTATGCTTCCATGTAGGCAGGTCTACTCGATTTTAGTCGTGTGTGAGGCAGCTGAAGAAGATCACCATGCAGAGGAATCATGTTGTTTCCCCTCCACTCCTTCCAATTCTCTAAGCAATATCGATTTCTCCTCAAATGTGGTGGAGGAATGTTGGAAAGTACAGGCAACCAGGATACTGGGGTAGACCTAATGACACCACTCACTGTTCTCATAGCAGCATTAAGTTGGATGCCAACTTTGGAAGTATGAGCACTACCAAGCCATGCAGAGCAACAGTATTCTGCCGCGGAAAATGTCAAGCCAAGGGCTGCTCCTCGAAGATCATGGGCGACTGCACCCCTTGACGTACCAGCCAGTTTTTTAACAAGGTTCACATAGGTCTTCACTTTCTCTGCGGCGTCAGATAAATGCTGATTGAAAGTGATGGCTCGATTCATGGTAACTGCCAGATATTTGGGGTAGTCTTTGTGTTCTACTCTTCCAAGGGTTCAAAGGTTGGTCTTATTCTGGCGTAGGCAAACTGATTTGAAAGGTGGAAGCAACAAGACTCTGTTTTGGCCAGATTAGGTTTTAGTATCTACTTAGAAAAGAATGTGTAGAGCTGGTTAAGACTCTCAGAGAGTCTATCTTCACAAATCTGGAAGTTTCTATCCTGGAATGTAATAGCCAGATCATCGGCATACTGAAATTTCTTGCAATTTAGTTGAGGTAAGTCCGCAATATATAAATTAAAAAGCACTGGCGCCGGCACTGAACCCTGAGGCAGCCCATTGTTGAGAACACGCCAGTGACTCTTTTGGACCCCGCATTGGACCTGGATTTTGGGATTACTAAGTATGTTGTTCTAGAGTTCAGCTATTTTTTTACACGGTACAGCATTTAGGAATTTTAGGAGGACAGATAGTATCATAGGCTGCTGATAGGTTGACGAACACAGCTTCAGTTTTAAGTTTCTTTTGGAATCCAGTCTCGATATGGGTCATGAGAGTCAGAACCTGCTTGGCACAGTTACGCTTTGGTCTGAATCCAGCGTGCTCTGGGGGAATGACTTTATTCAAGGCGTTGTGAATCCGAGCCAGCACAATTCTCTCAGGCAGCTTATTGTGCTGAGTAGAGAAACTGGCCTATAGTGTTCTGTACCTGGTTTTACAATGGCAATCACCTTAGCTTTTTTAAAGGCAGGAGACAACTTTGAGGTCTGTAATATTTCGTTGAAAAGCGCAATCAACAATTTTCTTGCCAGGGGGCCTGTATTAACGAGGAATTCTGGGAACAGGCCATCATGTCCAGCGGCTTTGCGGAGTCTAGTATACTTTAATGCGGCATCAAGTTCAGACAAAGTGAAGGGGTTTGAATATTCTGCATTTGGTTTTATGAGCTTGTTGACTTCAGGAAGTTCACTTTTCACAGATCGAAATCTCTATTGCCAGGCACCTTAGAGGTTCTTAGCAGGTGACTAGCTATGACATTTCAGTACGTTCCCACTTTAGTACTTTTCTGGTTGTAGTCAACATCCAGTTTCGGATTCAAGACCATGTCTTTATGCTTGGGTGTGTGAAGTTTAACTTCTCAGTTGTTTCCTGCCAGAGTTGTTTTCGACGTTGGTTAAGAGACTCTAGCAACGTTGTCACTAAGGCGTGGTATCCACTTCTTTCGAACTCCTTGCGCAAATGGGTGCACTCGTGGTCCCAGCCAGGGATATAGTCAGATCTGCAGCCCCTAGGTATGTTATGGTTTACTGCTGTTTCCACAGCTTTCAAAAATTTCTTGTAAGGTGTTACAGCACCTGGGACATTTTCAAGGGATCTATCCAATATCCTAGTGAATTCTCCCCAATTTCCTTTCTTAAACTTCCAGCGAGAGGATGGAGTGGATTTTATGACTTTTATACGGATACCAAATGAAATGACTATTGGCCTATTTTGACTGTGTGGAAAGTAATTAAGGAAAATTCGTTGAATGCTCAGACCATCATCCGCATTCGGAGTTTTTGTTGTAAAACACATGTCAGGATTAGACTCTGATCCCATCTGGGCGACTTGAATGTCTTCATATTCTTGGCATCAAAGTGAAGGCCCAAGAGATTAAGTTCCATCCATTCACACAACCATCTACCATTTTCGTCTTTTTCCATGTATTCCCAGTCAGACCATGGGAATAAAATTCCCCCTCATACAACGCGAGGTGCTGGAAATTAGGCAGGGGGCTGGCAGACTAAAAGATATTCGGGGGCTTATAGATATTAGCTATACGCACGCCACATGCCTACACAAATAAAATTTGTACATTGCCTGAGTCTATTTGGTCAGATTTGATACATGCATTATATTGTTTCTGGCATATGTTGCAATACCATATTATTGGTGATTGATTCTATCTACTATATAATACCCAGGAATGTGGCCTCTGCGTTTAAGGTCTATGAAGTCGCGAGTGTGGGTCTCTTGAATTGCCAGAAAGTCCACATGGTGACAGCATCGGTTTGGACACGACTTCGCTTTTCTCTATAGATACTCTATAGATTCTCTACGTTAAAATGGCACACCCGGGGGGTGTTGGCTAAGCCCTGAATAGCTTAATTGCGATTGAAATTAGTTTCCAGGAGAACCGGCAGCATTTCTTATTCTATCATTGAATTGGCTTTCGAAGTGTTACGCCACTGGTTACAGGCAAGGAAAATGATGGGTTGAAGTAGGCAGATTCATGGCCAAGGGTCATCAAGGACCCTCCTCTATCACCCTTTACCGGCTACACGAAACAACAACTTAAACACTAGCGCGGTCACTGGCAGCGGGCGGGCCGATCGCCCCGCTAGCGGGATGGGGGAACCGACCGCTGCCGGCACTACGACACACACTGACTCGGGCGCTAGTTGCCGGGGCAACGAGTTTCTGCGCGGTGGGCCGACACCTATAGACCGTTCGCGGTTAACCTTTACCCGCACTCCACGGAAAAAATCTAAATTTAAGCAACACTAAATTGAGAATAAAATAACATACCCAGCTGTCTGTGTGTAAACCACACATCCAGGCTGGCAAATAACAACAATAAATACCGTTTAATAGCCGAACCAATCATATGCCTCTGAGCGAATAGACTGAAACTAATGGACCAAATTAATCAACTAAATGACTAAGCAACAGACAAACTCACCAACTGAATAACCAACTAACTAACCGACTAATGACAAAAGGACCGACATTATGGACTAGGTGGCAACACTCCTCCAGTAGCAGAAAGTGCGCTGCGCCTGCCAGCGGGGAGCCTGGGGGCCCCAGGGTGCGTCACGTGGCTGCTCGGGGGTGCGCCGAATTTGCTGCGACTGGTAAATATCATTAAAAGTCATCGACAACTGAAAAACGACGTAAAGCTCCAACCTGCTTTTGTTGCGAAGAATCTACAAACCATTCATTCGTCTTAATAGAAAAAAGGTTCTAATCTGGACTTATGTCTAATCACTACAGATGCTTCTCTAACTCCACTATCGTACTCTAGCAAGGTGTTACCTTGTTTTCTTGGTCAGATTTGATACATGCATTATATTGTTTCTGGCATATGTTGCAATACCATATTATTGGTGATTGATCTATCTACTATATAATACCCAGGAATGTGGCCTCTGCGTTTAAGGTCTATGAAGTCGCGAGTGTGGGTCTCTTGAATTGCCAGAAAGTCCACATGGTGACAGCATCGGTTTGGACACGACTTCGCTTTTCTCTATAGATACTCTATAGATTCTCTACGTTAAAATGGCACACCCGGGGGGTGTTGGCTAAGCCCTGAATAGCTTAATTGCGATTGAAATTAGTTTCCAGGAGAACCGGCAGCATTTCTTATTCTATCATTGAATTGGCTTTCGAAGTGTTACGCCACTGGTTACAGGCAAGGAAAATGATGGGTTGAAGTAGACAGATTCATGGCCAAGGGTCATCAAGGACCCTCCTCTATCACCCTTTACCGGCTACACGAAACAACAACTTAAACACTAGCGCGGTCACTGGCAGCGGGCGGGCCGATCGCCCCGCTAGCGGGATGGGGGAACCGACCGCTGCCGGCACTACGACACACACTGACTCGGGCGCTAGTTGCCGGGGCAACGAGTTTCTGCGCGGTGGGCCGACACCTATAGACCGTTCGCGGTTAACCTTTACCCGCACTCCACGGAAAAAATCTAAATTTAAGCAACACTAAATTGAGAATAAAATAACATACCCAGCTGTCTGTGTGTAAACCACACATCCAGGCTGGCAAATAACAACAATAAATACCGTTTAATAGCCGAACCAATCATATGCCTCTGAGCGAATAGACTGAAACTAATGGACCAAATTAATCAACTAAATGACTAAGCAACAGACAAACTCACCAACTGAATAACCAACTAACTAACCGACTAATGACAAAAGGACCGACATTATGGACTAGGTGGCAACACTCCTCCAGTAGCAGAAAGTGCGCTGCGCCTGCCAGCGGGGAGCCTGGGGGCCCCAGGGTGCGTCACGTGGCTGCTCGGGGGTGCGCCGAATTTGCTGCGACTGGTAAATATCATTAAAAGTCATCGACAACTGAAAAACGACGTACCTAAAATAATAGGGTGGAGGGGCGGCAGAAGATGCCCAAAGCGCCCAGAGACGTCTCGGGTGAAGCCGTGGCGTCACAAACCTCAATAGTTCGTTCGTTCGTTTCCACAGATAGCAGTCCTCTGAAGAAATCCACATAAAGATGGCTGAAACGTCAGAGTTTTAAAAATCGATGCGGCTCTGCCTGGAGAGCCAAGAAAACAAGGTAACACCTTGCTAGAGTACGATAGTGGAGTTAGAGAAGCATCTGTAGTGATTAGACATAAGTCCAGATTAGAACCTTTTTTCTATTAAGACGAATGAATGGTTTGTAGATTCTTCGCAACAAAAGCAGGTTGGAGCTTGGATTACGTCAACCATTCACAGTTTCATCATTCTTATAATTGGTTCTGTATCTCCAGTTAGTGGAATCTCCTAAACGAATCCCAGAATGGATTTGCTCGCTTAGCGCTTGGGGACTTATATTTTGTAGTGACCAATTGTTTGAGCCTACCACTTGCGATGATTCTATTCTTTTCTTCAGTTGATTCTTATACTAAATTGTCTTGCATTGAATTATTCTGCTACTGAGTGTGCTAAAAACGCATTCTCGTGATATCAATGGTCATTTAGTACCTGCGAGAATTAAGTGGAAAACATTGCAGATACAAATAGTTCCTTTACAATGTATTATTACCACTGATATTCCTACGATTTCAGTAGTAGTGTGTAATTTTCTACTTTATATTCTGTAACTCTGTAGTTCTTAGCATCTTGGCGTACATACACAGCAGATCTATAATATGGGGATAGGAGATGTACTATGGTTTTGTTATTTGGATCTGTAGCTACTGGAAAGAGTTGGGCTTCATTTGTAGCATGAGTTCCTTATAGATTGTCTCTGGGTAGATTGCTGAGATGATAACCTTAGCCTCTTGGGGTAAGGGTGTCAGGAATTGGAATAAATTACCAAGGGAAGTAATGAATAACTTAAAAAAAACGTTGAAAGAATTTAAATTTAAAATTCAAAAAATGTAAAAGTATATGGGTGAAGGAATTTAACACTCAAAGAATTACTATTATCAATTTTTTTTTGCTTTCATCAGTCTCTCGAGTAGTTCGATGCAATCCTTTATCCCTTCCTACCTTTCATTAAACTGTCTATACCAACGTACCCCTTACAAAAAAGTCTTCAATTATCTGCTACATATATTCTAATCTCTCTCTTCCTTTAGAGTTCTTACCTTCGACTGTTTCCTCCACTAACAAATTATGCAAACCAGCATGTCTCAAAATATGACCCACAATCGGTTTTCGACTTTCTACTAGACTCTTCCACAAACATCTTCCAAAACAAGATCATTTCGTTTTTTGTATGTCCATTTAATTTTCAGCATCGTTCATAGCACCACAATTCAACTGCTTCAATTTTCCTTCTTTCTGTTATTCCATCAAGTCCACACTTCTCTACAATAAAGTGCTGGGCTCCATATACAGAGTATTAACAAGTTTTTTCTGCTCCTAATAAGTCCTTTTTGCTAGAGCTACTTTGCTTTTAACATCATTCCTGCTACGCCCATTAATCATAATTTTACTACCGAAGTATCAGAATTCACTTCTCCTATTGCATCCGATCATATTTTTATATTTAATTTATTAATATTGCTATAATTTCTGTTACATTTCATCACTTTTGTCTTGCTTTGGTTTAAATTTAGTCAAATTCTCCCGTCAATAATTTGGTCTTGCAATTCATTAACTCCTCAAGATCTTTAGTCTGTTCCTCTAACAGGACAATGTCATCAGCAAATTGTAGCATACTGATATTTTTCTCATTGAACACTTATGCCTGATTCAAATTTTCTGTGCGTTCTTTGGAAGTATGCAGATGATATTTTTCATTAAAATCAGTTGGAATATCTCCTGTTTCATAACTGTTTGATATCAATTTGAATAATCTTTGGATTCCTTCTTCTCCTAGGTATTTCGTAAGTTCTGCAAGAATCTCATCAATTTCAACTGCCTTATTTGTTTGCAAATAATTGAAAACTCTACTAATTTCTGACCCCAAAATAGGACCACCTAAGTCATCAATGTCGACATCGCCTTCCTTTTCTTATACACTGTTGTTCACATCAACCCGATCGTACAGTTTCCTTATGTATTTCTGCCATCAGTTATCTCTATTTTCTGGGCTTAAAAGAGGTTTCCATCAGCGGCTTTAGTGTTTTCATACTTTTCTTCATTTCTATAAAACTCTGTTTGATCTTCCAATATGACACATTGTAATATCACAGTTACCTTTCGCCGGCTACTAAGTAGTGCCTGACAGGCGTAGGAACACATTGTTTCGGAGTCAGTGGGTAGCCGGCCAACGCCGGAGTACGTTCCGGATTATCGCGGAGTGCTGCTAGTTACTATGCAGTGTAATTCAATGTGTGCGAACTTTGTTTAAGAAGAACTGTATGTCGTCGATAGGAACTGTGATTGTAAAAGTGAAGTTTGAGCAGTTTTTAAATGAACATTGAACGTCAAGTTGTGATAGTGGATAATTTAGCTGGAAGTAGATATGAATTATAATTTTCCTTTTGTCTCAAGAACTCTGTAATCTTTCGGATACGAAGTTTCGATTAGCCTTTACATTGAAATTTGATGGTGGCCAAACTGTTCACAAGTGTTAACGTGCTTTATTAATAAACTTGTAATGGACGTAGTTATTCTTATTAATGAACTTAATGACCTTTATTATTTGTTCTTATAATTGCTGCTTAGGACGGCTTTGGTTTCATCATCTGGCGTCCTACGACACAAAAGGACTATTTAAAATTAAATTAGCTTGCTTTTTGAACTGTGTCTTTGAGAGAACATATTTGTGCGAGTATTAATATACCGCTAATTATAAAAGAAAGCATAAAAGTGTCTTACAACATCCACTTTACCTTCGACCATTACCTTTTTCTACTTTTTCACTCATGTCTTGCAGCCATTTTTCTTTTTGCTGTTTAGCATTTCGTGTGTTTGTTTTTTTATTATTATTATTTCTAAATTGTCTGTATTGCTTCATTCTGAGAGTTTTGTGCCTCCTTCTGTGATTTATCAACTCCAAAATTTCTTCCTTGATCCAAGGTTTTCGGGTGTCTTGATCCCTAAAGCCTAATTTTTCTATCCCAACTATGATTTTTTCTACCTCCAGTGTATTCTATTCGACCTCATTTGAAGTCCTTTCTGACTTATTTGGTAGCCCCATGTCTACGATCGTTGCAGTTTTTTCCTGTGTTAGTTTATTTCAGTTTGTCACGTCCAGTCTCTTCTCTGTTGCTTCCTTATTCACTTGATTTTCAGACCGCACTTCATAACTATAGGAATGTGGTCAGAGTCTATTTCCGTTATGGCTTTGCTTTACAGTCTACAACTTGATAGCTGAATCTCTATGTATTTTTTTTTATTCCTTAACTTCTCTTAACAGCGAGGTCTTCAGAGACGGGAAAGGATGGGGGGCAAGGAATGGGAAGGAATTCGGCCATGGCCTTTTGAAGGAAGCATCCCAACATTAACCTGGAGTGATTTGGGGAAACCATGGAAAACCCAAATCTGGATGCCCGCACGGGGATTCAAACAGCCGTCCTCCCGAACGCGGCTCTATGTAACCATAATCTAATGTTCCTTATTTCTATTTGTACCTCCTCGTCGTTTCTAGGCTATTGTTTCTGTTTCTAGGTACATATTCTTCGTGCGTGATTCTGAAATGACCATTTCATATTTTTCAAAAAATTCGAACAACCTGTTTCCTCGCTTAATTCTTTCTCCTAGATCAAAAACCTCCTACAGTATTCCTCTATTTTCCTGCTCCCACTGTCGCATTCCTAATACCCAAGTTTTTGTTAGGTTTTCTTCCTCTTAACATACTGGATTAATTCTTCATTTTCCGCATTTATTTTCTCTATTTCTTATTCATCTTCTTTTGAATTTGGCATATACACAAAATACACTTTATTATTATTATCATCACTCCCCGATTCACTAAAAGTGTGTGACCGAGGGTGCATTGCACCTATTCGAAAGGGTAATGGTTTGGAAGGGATATACGGGATATGGCAGGACATAGGCTATTGTAAGCATCCATCCCAGCATTCCCCTGGAGTTATCCGGGAAAACCATGCAAAACCCAGATCAGGATAGCCGAAGTGCTTTATCGAAAGCTACTCCTCTCAGATTTTAAGGTTATTTGCCCGGTATTTCTCTTATCGTATTTTTGCGGTTATTCCGAGATACTCGTATGAACGTTGCTGGTAGCAATATTTGTTTGCTGTCATTCCGAAATACGTCAGTTGAGAATTTTTCAATTAGCCTCTGTCGAGAGCAACGCCTTCCGTGTTCAAGGTCTTCCTAACATAACACCTTCAGCATCGCAATTGCGCTTTCCCTCCAACTATATATGCTTGTAAGGGATCGGGCGGCTCTTCTTTGGACCTTCTCTAATACCTCAATTAAACCCTTTTGATAGGGGTCTCATACAGAATGAAAATATTCAAAGTGGGGACGCACTAGTGACTTGTACCCAATAAATTTAACTTCCGGAGTGCATTGCTTTAAATTACGACTTAGAAATCGGAGCATCCGATTTGCTTTCCCAATTACATTCTCGATATGCTCATTCCACTACAAATTATTACGCATTAGTAGTGGGGGAAGGCTGATTCAAGTCAGAAACCGGGAAAACCAATGACGTCAGGAGGAGAGCAGCCAATCAGCGTTCAGAGTCGTGGGTAGGTGGTGAGGGGGATCTTCCTCCCTCACCCGTCCCTCCCTTGGCGGGCGACCAAACCTCAATTTGCGCATGCGTTAGTTCCTTGACCGGCCGCCTAGATGGCAGCACCTCCTAAGCGCTTAATTTTTTTGTGCGCAGACATTCCACTCCACGCACCATTACAATAAATGCTATCACACCAACCAAATCACCCGCAGTTCCCGGTTGACGCTCGTCAAGTGCAGTTCACTATGGCTAGTGAGGTTCTCCTGTTTTCGACATGGTACAAGTTAAACAGCAGCGACACCAAGTGACTCACTATTGGTTTGTCACCTAAGCTGGAATTTAATCCAGTAGTTGTACTCGAAAAAGTTGGATACAATAAAGTCACTCTTACACATGAAGAGGGGGATGTACTGAGACAGCTGGTCTATACAATTGGTGGCTTTTTCAACAACACTGAGCATCTGCAAACGTGTGTCTCGCTCGGCAACCACACCATCTCGTCCCGACTAGTGGCTGGGGCGAAAACTATATAGTTTTACAACAATGCTGTTCCTGCCTATGGTGTGTTTCTTGGCGAATCAGCATGGGACAACATGGTCGACGCCCTGCCAGCAGTGACTAGCACCATCAACACCATGAAGCCCTGGGGTTATCAAGATACCAAGTACTACAACGAGTTTGTGAAAGTGATTCGTGATTACCCCCCTTGTTCTGTGAATGGTCTGATAGATTTGCATTTTGATAATGTACATGTCAATGAAGTGTCATACAGCCCCTATTCATCATTAGTCTATGAACGTTTAAAGTTATAAATTAAAGCATATAAAAAACTGTTAGTGTATGATGATGTTAAGCGCAAAGTTGAACAAGATTTAAAAGGAACTGATGTATTTAACAGAATTGTAAGCAGAGGTGGTGATGAAGTATGCGGTTATAATTAGTGACGCCAGCCATCCCTTTGTCCGCTACGATGTGGCTAACAGTTCTACAATTGACTAAAAAATTTGATTGTACTTGAATTGTAAGCAGAGAATCTGTTGTGAGTAAATAAAATCATTTTACCAGATTTTTCTTTTGTCATTTCACCTATCCTAATTAAATAATAAGATAGTATATATTTTTTAATAAATCTTTTATTTCGCCCACCAATTGGCGATTAAAAATACATTTTCAATTGTACACATATTATTACAAAATATATGCAAGTTATATAGTTTTCTCAAATTATTTTTCTTGAGTTCTCGTAGGGGTGGACATCCTAAATCTTCAATGTTGTAGCATACTTTCTTCCTGATGATTTTCTGTAACCATCTAGCCATCTCCCGTTCTTTAACGTAAATGATTGAGTCATTCTCATTGGTTATTGCATGTAGTATAGAGCACATCTTGCTGAAGGAAACGCCATCTGAATTCCACGGTATTCCATGATAATTATGTGTTAGCCATCTAACTGATGGTTCATTACCTCCACGCGATGGTGATGCTACAGAAATACAATGTGTAGAGATAATTTTATCTGAGCGTACTATGCATAAAGCAACTTCTTTGAAAATAAATCCTCCATCCTTCTTCGTGAAGCCCTGTGCGTCCAGGAAAATGGTCGGCATGGTAATGAGTGGCAATACTTGGTGCTAATTGATTTTATGTCAGCATACGCACAACACTTGTTAGAGGTACGTATTCTACAACACCATCGTGCAGAATCAGACAGTATGCAGTGTTGTAGGCTGGAAAATTCTCACTGCTATCAAATTCTATACAAATATCTACAGGCTACGGTTAAGTAGCGGGGAAGGATGACTTGTTCGTAGTAAGACTGTTGGAATCTTGCATTCATGTCACACAATACTGTGGTTCGGTTTTTCTTAAAGTCTAGATTCATATTCTCGTTCGGATACAGTCTGACATTGGCGAGATTGCAGTGGTCAAACAGCGCTGCACTTAATTCCTCATTGCGTTTCCTGTTTGTTTGAAATTCCAGAACCACGAAACTAGGTTTCTCCAGTTGTGTGGATGTTTTCAAAGACCAAATTTGAGTCTTACTTATAGGAAGCAACGGGCACTCCAACAGATCCCAGCTTCTGAAATTAATTCGAAGTGGCTTCCCACTGTCTACAATCTTAAACAGCGCTAGTTTTTCTCTTTCGCCTACTTGCAAATGAGGCATCACCCATGCTAGTTTACTGATGGTAAATTTACTTTTCTGGGGATGTGGATTGGCTTCTATGTATGAATTTGCGTCATCCCTAGATCGAATCAGTATCAGTTCTTGTTTTACATTTGCAAGTATCCTTTTAAAGTCTTCACAAAATCCCAAGAGCGTACTCAAAGGTATACATACATCAAAGTAACCATTTCCAAGGTCGCGTTGCCCCCATCCTGCATTGTTCAATACACCAGCTTGTTGAGGATCAGCAGAAATAAGCGTTTTCAATGTACTTGTGATACCAATATTTCTATTTCGGTCAATTTCGGCTCCAATATGTTCGTACCGAACTTCCTCAAACAGAAATACGAATGCGTTGTATGTGACAATTGAATTTGTAGCTCCTGTTCCATCTGATTTGATGAATCTTCCTTCAATATACAAGTAACTTTCACACGGTAGTGTATATGTATCTTGGTTCTGAACAGGTATCCGAATTTCATCGTTGTTATTAAATGTGGCTGCCGTATACGGCTGATGGCTAAAGTATTGTTTGCGCGTCACCAACTCGTCAAATTCCACACTGGAAGTTATGTCTAGCACCTCATCCATGTTTTTTTACCGTATAGCCTAACGACTGTAGGAAGAGCACGTTCTCAGGTGTTTGGCCGGTCTACACGTAACGTCTTGACTGACGTTTTACTTGATCAGGCAAAACGTATCAGACAAAACATTGTGTGTGGACAGCAAAACGGACGTTTTACCTGAACTGAATGAAGACGGACGACTTCCAGAAAACCGTTTTGACTGACGACTTCCAGCATTGTTGTCGGTCTTGACTGATGTTTTTCCTCCTTGTGCGGAGATAAAATAACTATTATTTTGTTTTTCTTTTCGAAAACATTTTACTCGGTGGTCTTTTAGAATCTAGGGCAGTGATTTCTTTACGGAATTAATTGCGTTATATCGTAGGTATCGCTGGATACGGCAAGTTAAAGTCAAATGGCTACAGCGATCGGGACAATAAAATACTAAGCATATGCTTTGGTTGATAAATATAAGCAAGTGTATCTTGGAGATACAAAGGAAGCGGATATGAAAAAATAATCAATTCATTTCATTCAGTGTTTCTTAAAAGTTTGCTAAAAGTTAAGATATCATCTTCTCTGTGGAATTTCGACCTTTTTTATTCTTCTATATCTATAAAACGAAAACCGGACATATTGGTCGTATAAAAACTTGGAAACTTCGGGGCAGATTTCGATGGAGTTTTCACCGTTTTAAAGCTTAGAATCTTAATCCACTTGTAAACTATAAAGATACACCAATAGAAACAATTATCAATGCAGAGAATGATTCAGAAGTTGAAGTAAGTTGTTGACCGCTGCAAATTAACAGAACGGTACATCTAAAAATAAAATAGGTTTATTTAATAGCTAAACAGTAGTAGAACTAGAATGAAAGAAATATTTATTGTCTTCGAAATCCTCCTAAAAGAGTTACGGCGTTGTCCTCCCAATATCATGATCCTTGGTTATTAAAGTACATCTTGAATGTTTCGCATCTTCCAGAACAGGTCCACGTCTTCTTAGTTGAAAGTTGTGTATATTTCCTGGTTTCAATATTTCATATATAACTCGACAAGATTCTGGTATAAGGCGTCTAAGAGATTGTTACGACATTACAGCTGTGAACTCAAAGCTGTGAGATTGTTTTGACATTGTAGTTGTGAACTCTAGATCTTCGTAGTTTCTACTTGTTAATAGAAATCTTAGAATAGCAGTCAGTCCCTCAAGGGGTGAGATTCTCCCTGTCACAGCAGAGTCTTATTATTTCAAATAAGGATCCGTAACTATTCGTAAATAATTACGCCAGTATTCAGGTTCATGAAGTAATTTGCGAAGTAAATTTATGTGAAAGAACCTTTTCCTCTTTAGCAACCAACTTCTAGATCATTCTTACTCTTTAATCTTATTAGACATAGTGAAATCTTATATATCTTATATATGTATAAAAATAGACGTGTTTTTTTCCTATATTTCACTTTTCAGCCACCACTACCTAGCACAGATAGCTGATGTTTGTGGGTGGAAGTAGCATGGAGTTTCCTGTCGTGCACAACGTTGGCCGAATGCCGACAGCTGTGGGGATGTGGGAGATATAATGATTAAAGTTGGTCAGCGCAGGGCGTTTTCATATTTCGACCAAAAATTCGTATCTCCGTATACTTCTCTTTCCTGCCACAACTACATAACATAGACTTTTGGTGTTTGTGTGTGGTAGTAGAATCGTCTTTCCTGTCGTGCACTATGGTTGTTAGATGTCGGTAGCTATGGGGATGTTGGAGATATGGGGGTTGAAAGTGGTCGACCTGTGGCAATTTCATACTTCTGCCAAAGACAAAAGTGTCATGGTGTATCACTTTTCAGCGAAAACTATAGGTCACAGATAACTGGCGTTTGTGTGTAGTAGTAGCACAGAGTCACCTTTCGATCACAACAGCAGCCGAATTTCAGAAACTGTGGTACTGTAGTAGATATGGTGGTTGTAAGTGGCCGACCATGGATATTTTCATATTTCGACTGTCTCCGCATATGTCACTTTTCTGCCACAACTACATAGCATAGAGCATTGGTATTTGTGTTTGGTAGTAGAATCGTATCTCATGCAGTGCACTATGGTTGTTAGATGTCGGTAGCTGTGGGGATGTGGGAGATATGGGGGTTGAAAGTGGTCGACTTGTGGCAATTTCATACTTCTGCCAAAGACAAAAGTGTCATGGTGTATCACTTTTCAGCGAAAACTATAGGTCACAGATAACTGGCGTTTGTGTGTAGTAGTAGAACAGAGTCACCTTTCGATCACAACAGCGGCCGAATTTCAGAAACTGTGGTACTGTGGTAGATATGGTGGTTGTAAGTGGCCGACCAAGGATATTTTCGCATTTCGACTGTCTACGCATATGTCACTTTTCTGCCACAACTACATAGCATGGAGCATTGGTGTTTGTGTTTGGTAGTAGAATCGTATCTCATGTAGTGCACTATGGTTGTTAGATGTCGGTAGGTATGGGGGTATGGGAGAAATGAGGGTTGAAAGTGGTCGACCTATGGCAGTTTCATACTTCTGCCAAAGACAAAAGTGTCATGGTGTATCACTTTTCAGCGAAAACTATAGGTCACAGATAACTGGCGTTTGTGTGTAGTAGTAGCACAGAGTCACCTTTCGATCACAACAGCGGCCGAATTTCAGAAACTGTGGTACAGTGGTAGATATGGTGGTTGTAAGTGGCCGACCAAGGATATTTTCGAATTTCGACTGTCTCCGCATATGTCACTTTTCTGCCACAACTACATAGCATAGAGCATTGGTGTTTGTGTTTGGTAGTAGAATCGTATCTCATGTAGTACACAATGGTTGTTAGATGTCGGTAGCTATGGGGATGTGGGAGATATGGGGGTTGAAAGTGGTCGACCTTGTGGCAATTTCATACTTCTGCCAAAGACAAAAGTGTCATGGTGTATCACTTTTCAGCGAAAACTATAGGTCACAGATAACTGGCGTTTGTGTGTAGTAGTAGAACAGAGTCACCTTTCGATCACAACAGCGGCCGAATTTCAGAAACTGTGGTACTGTGGTAGATATGGTGGTTGTAAGTGGCCGACCAAGGATATTTTCGCATTTCGACTGTCTACGCATATGTCACTTTTCTGCCACAACTACATAGCATAGAGCATTGGTGTTTGTGTTTGGTAGTAGAATCGTATCTCATGTAGTGCACTATGGTTGTTAGATGTCGGTAGCTATGGGGGTATGGGAGAAATGAGGGTTGAAAGTGGTCGACCTATGGCAGTTTCATACTTCTGCCAAAGACAAAAGTGTCATGGTGTATCACTTTTCAGCGAAAACTATAGGTCACAGATAACTGGCGTTTGTGTGTAGTAGTAGCACAGAGTCACCTTTCGATCACAAAAGCGGCCGAATTTCAGAAACTGTGCTACTGTAGGTAGATATGGTGGTTGTAAGTGGCCGACCAATGGATATTTTCGATATTTCGACTGTCTCCGCATATGTCACTTTTCTGCCACAACTACATAGCATAGAGCATTGGTAGTTTGTGTTTGGTAGTAGAATCGTATCTCATGTAGTGCACTATGGTTGTTAGATGTCGGTAGCTATGGGGATGTGGAGAGATATGGGGGTTGAAAGTGGTCGACCTGTGGCAAGTTTCATACTTCTGCCAAAGACAAAAGTGTCATGGTGTATCACTTTTCAGCGAAAACTATAGATCACAGATAACTGGCGTTTGTGTGTAGTAGTAGCACAGAGTCACCTTTCGATCACAACAGCGGCCGAATTTCAGAAACTGTGGTACTGTGGTAGATATGGTGGTTGTAAGTGGCCGACCAAGGATATTTTCGTATTTCGACTGTCTCCGCATATGTAACTTTTCTGCCACAACTACATAGCATAGAGCATTGATGTTTGTGTTTGGTAGTAGAATCGTATCTCATGTAGTGCACTATGGTTGTTAGATGTCGGTAGCTATGGGGGTGTGGGAGAAATGAGGGTTGAAAGTGGTCGACCTGTGGCAGTTTCATACTTCTGCCAAAGACAAAAGTGTCATGGTGTATCACTTTTCAGCGAAAACTATAGATCACAGATAACTGGCGTTTGTGTGTAGTAGTAGCACAGAGTCACCTTTCGATCACAACAGCGGCCGAATTTCAGAAACTGTGGTACTGTGGTAGATATGGTGGTTGTAAGTGGCCGACCAAGGATATTTTCGTATTTCGACCTGTCTCCGCAGATGTCACTTTTCTACCACGACTACATAGCATAGAGCATTGGTGTTTATGTGTGGTAGTAGAAACGTGTCAGTTGTCGTGCACTATGGTTGTTAGATGTCTGTAGCTATGGGGGTGTGGAAGATATGGGGGATGAAAATGGTCGACCTGCGGCAATTTCATATTTCTGCCAAAGACGCATGTGTCACGGTGTATCACTTTTAAGTGAAAACTATCAATCGCAGATCACTGGCATTTGTGTGTGGTAGTAACACAGAGTCCCCCATCGATCACAACGTTGTCCGAAATTGGGTAACTGTGGGAGTGTGTGAGATATGGTGTTTGAAACTTGTCGATCATGAATATTTTCGTGTTTCATCCAAAGAGTTGTGTATATCCGTAAATTTTACCTTGCTGCCGAAACTACATAGCGCAGAAGACTGGTACTTGTGTGTGGTAATAGTATCGAGTCTCCCATCGTGCACTAGGGTGGTTAGATGTCTATAGCTGTCAATATGAATTCTTTAGAATCACGAACGAAGTCGTGGGTACCAGCTAGTACGTATATAAAAATAGACGTGTTTTTTTCTATATTTCACTTTTCAGCCACCACTACCTAGCACAGATCACTGATGTTTGTGGGTGGAAGTAGCATGGAGTTTCCTGTCGTGCACAACATTGGCCGAATGCCGATAGCAGTGGGGATGTGGGAGATATAATGATTAAAGTTGGTCAGTGCAGGGCGTTTTCATATTTCGACCAAAAATTCGTATCTCCGTATATTTCTCTTTCCTGCCACAACTACATAACATAGACCTTTGGTGTTTGTGTGTGGTAGTAGAATCGTCTTTCCTGTCGTGCACTATGGTTGTTAGATGTCGGTAGCTATGGGGGTGTGGGAGATATTGGGGTTGAAAGTGGTCGACCTGTGGCAATTTCATACTTCTGCCAAAGACAAAAGTGTCATGGTGTATCACTTTTCAGCGAAAACTATAGATCACAGATAACTGGCGTTTGTGTGTAGTAGTAGCACAGAGTCACCTTTCGATCACAACAGCGGCCCAATTTCAGAAACTGTGGTACTGTGGTAGATATGGTGGTTGTAAGTGGCCGACCAAGGATATTTTCGTATTTCGACTGTCTCTGCATATGTCACTTTTCTGCCACAACTACATAGCATAGAGCATTGGTGTTTATGTTTGGTAGTAGAATCGTATCTCATATAGTGCACTATGGTTGTTAGATGTCGGTAGCTAAGGGGGTGTGGGAGAAATGGGGGTTGAAAGTGGTCGACCTGTGGCAGTTTCATACTTCTGCCAAAGACAAAAGTGTCATGGTGTATCACTTTTCAGCGAAAACTATAGATCACAGATAACTGGCGTTTGTGTGTAGTAGTAGCACAGAGTCACCTTTCGATCACAACAGCGGCCGAATTTCAGAAACTGTGGTTGCGTGGGAGATATGGTGGTTGTAAGTGGCCGACCAAGGATATTTTCGTATTTCGACGAAAGGCATGTGTCTCCGCAGATTTCACTTTTCTGACACGACTATATAGCATAGAGCTTTGGTGTTTATGTGTGGTAGTGGAATCGTGTCTGTTGTCGTGCACTATGGTTGTTAGATGTCTGTAGCTATGGGGGTGTGGAAGATATGGGTGATGAAAATGGTCGACCTGCGGCAATTTCATATTTCTGCCAAAGACGCAATTGTCACGGTGTGTCACTTTTAAGTGAAATCTATCAATCGAAGATCACTGGCGTTTGTGTGTGGTAGTAACTCCGAGTCACCCATCGATCACAACGTTGACCGTAATTCGGTAACTGTGGTAGTTTGTGAGATATGGAGTTTGAAATTGGTCGATCATGAATATTTTCGTATTTCATCCAAAGACTTGTGTGTATCCGTAAATTTTACTTTGCTGCCGGAACTACATAGCGCAGAAGACTGGTATTTGTGTGTGGCAATAGTATCGAGTCTCCCATCGTGCACTATGGTGGTTAGATGTCTATAGCTGTCAATATGAATTCTTTACAATCACGAACGAAGTCGTGGGTATCAGCAAGTAATCACTAAAAGTAATGCTTCGCTCATGGTTTCAATAGAACTGAGCTGAAGACGGAAGTTAAAAATGTAAGCGTGTGGACGCTAGTTTTTGGTCAGTTTTACCTGACGTCTTGCATGATCAAATAAAACGTCAGTCAAGACGTTACGTGTAGACCCGGCCTTAATCGTTTCACTGTTGGTTCACGACTGACAGCTTTGCGTGGTTGACGCTTCTTGTAATAACGAGCGTCCATTCTTTTTATATGTAGTCTGAGAGTAATGGTTTCTCCTTTAAAATCCACTAAATTACCGTCTTGATCGACAACTCTAACGTTGATGTTGCTGAGAGTTTTCACTATAATGGGTAGATAGATGACATTAGCGGGTACTTCCACAATCTTGAACCCCGGGTGGAACTGTTGGAAAAAACTCGTGTAGTATATGTCCCAGCTCAGCTTATCGTTGACGTAATTTCCTGTGCATATACTGCACTCTATTCTTATAGAGTTAATTTTGAAGATCTGCACAGTGTAGTCTGAGGTATTAAATCCAGGGTTTAACACACGTTTCGGAAATCCAAGCAGAGATCCAATTGAGTTTGTTTTAGCGAAGTCAATTTCCACAGGTGTTTCTATCTCACACTTGAGTGAGTTGTTCTTTGCTATAATTTCTATCTTATCGTTTTTAATATGCCAAACCAAATAATTCGCCAAATCGTCAATATTGTAAGATCCTGTGGGTATGACTATCACGTTATTCTTCGAGTAATTAAATTTACAATTTGATTCGTCCCTATTGGGAATCGAATTGAAAGTCTGAAAGTCAACCAAACCAACTGTGTAATAACCTTGGCTCAAATATATCGGTGGAAAGAAATCGCAGCCCAAGACTGAACTGTTGCTCGACAAGCAGAGTGTCACAGACATGTGTTTCTCTGACCAAGGTTCATTTAAGACTGATGTCATACATTTTCATACAGGAATTTTAAACACAAATGTCCACAAACATGTGTACCAAACTTCTGGTGTTGCTGCACATTGTACATTATTCTGTTCCCTGCAAAGTATCACTGCAATTCCAATGGAGGAGGTAAGTCACGGAAACTATCGAAGTAATTAACTACACTATCTTTGTACTTGATGTAAGCAACCCAATGTGTTCCAGCACTTTTAGCACTATCCAAGTTCACAATTCCACATTCCCAATCACGAATTTTTTGGGCAATGTGTCACGCTTGAAAACACCACGAAAATAGGGTATGCACAAACGCTTTACATGTTTACGTATGTCATCGTCCGTCAGCAGCTGAACCGACTTTTTTTATAATCCAGACCCATCTTTCTGGTATGGCTTCAAATATAAATCTTTACCCCTCATTGCAAGTGCCTCCATCGTTTTGTTGTGTCGTTTCTCCTGAGCCAACAGCTTATTCGCCTCTTTTGCTGCTTTAACAGCTTTGAATACATTAACCAACCCGCCTGCTAAAGCACCAGCAGCTGAAGAGCCAGCAAATAGTAGTATTAATGGAGGAATACCACCCTTCTTTTTTTCTTCGATTTCTTTTTCTTAATATCCCCACGAAACTTTAACTTGGCATTCATGACCCTATTAACAAAGAATGCCGCTGCACGTTCACCAAACTTTGCATCTTTAGCCTTCATTTTATCTGCAGCCCTCTCGGCGAGTATCCGATCTGCTTCAGCTCTATCTGCCCCCTGTGCATAAGCAATGTCGTGTTCCCTGCAGGCTGCATCTAGTGGGTTGATTCCCTTCTGCCCAAGCACCAACCGTTTTTCCAATTTAGTACCAGGGCCACAAAACTGGTATATAGGTATATGCGCTTCAAAAGACATCTTGTCGATGAGCTTGTATAAAAAGCCATGACCCTTCTTCTTCTTCCTCGTAGGAAACATACTTTACTTGTTTGCGCGCCTATATATAGCCGGAGCAACCACCTAACCTTGTCAATATGCGGTTCGTCAAACAGCCAGATACATTACCCGTGAGTAATGTTGATGTTGCCGGCACCAATACTAGACGGAAGAAGAACGGACCTCTGTTCCCTGAGACAGTGAGGGCAAAAGTGTTTGGCCCATCAAATTGTGGGAAAACCAATCTTGTGCTCTCGCTGCTGGAACATCCCAATGGTCTTAGATTTGAAAATGTATACGTGTTTTCCAAGTCGTTGTACCAACCAAAGTATCAGTTACTAGGGAAAATTTTAGAGCCCATTAAAGAAATTCAGTATTTGACATTTAGTGATAATCAAAGTGTACCTCCTCCAAGTGAAGCTCTACCTAATTCTGTGTTTGTGTTTGACGATGTTTCGTGTGAGAAGCAGAATAATATACGAGATTACTTTTGCATGGGCAGACACAGATCAGTGGATTCTTTTTACTTGTGTCAGCATATAGCCGGATACCAAAACAGTTGGTTAGAGACAATGCTAACTTGATCTTTAAACAGGACGATATGAATCTCAAATACATTTACAACGACCACGTCAACACCGACATAACGTTCAACGATTTTAAGAACCTATGTGATCCTAAACATGGATTTTTGGTTATTGATAAAGACTGCGACATGTATAATGGAAGATACCGCAACGGATTTGATTCATTTTTGAATAAATAGCTGCGCACACTGTCTTCTGACATCATTACAAGCATGGACAAGTTTGGGAGAACATCAGCAAACACAGAACAAAAGAGTGTTGGTGTACCCAACCCACAACATCCTTCTTACGAATGATGGTAACTTGGATTGCCAGGGTAAAGTTCTCAAACGTGTAACCAATCCCATCAAAGAAGATTATGCTGCAAATAAGCGATTCGTTCAAGCCAAACACCGGGATGCCATTGATAAATCCTTGCGTATTGTAGTCTAAATGGAGAAGAAACTTTCATACACGGATGAAAAATTTCGCTTAAACCGGGATGTATTTACCATAATGACTGAACCAAAATCACCGAGTGCCACTATAGTATTACCTATTATCCTTACAAGTGAAGTAATCAATGATGTGTGTGTTTTAGAAGGAGGACGCAAATATTATCAAATTCCAACTGAATTGAATAAAGACGTACCAGTCACAGTGAAACAACATGACAAACTTAATTTTCACTTAATCGACCCTAAGACGTCAGCCCCTAAAATCCTCCAGGTATTAACAGACCTCTAAAAGCCTCACCCTACCGACATCCATGTGTATGTATTTTTCAAATACACTCCTGGATATTGAAATAAGAACACATTGACGCCGGTGTGTAAGACCCACCATACTTGCTCCTGACACTACGAGAGGACTGTACAAGCAATGATCAAACGCACGGCACAGCGGACACACCAGGAACAGCAGTGTTGGCCGTCGAAGGGCGCTAGCTGCGCAGCGGTTGGGCACCGCCACAGTCAGTATCAGCCAGTTTGCCGTGGCATACGGAGCTCCATCTCAGTCTTTAACACTGGTAGCATGCCGCGACAGCGTGTACGTGAACCGTATGTGCAGTTGACGGACTTTGAGCGAGGGCGTATAGTGGGCATGCGGGAGGCCGGGTGGACGTACCGCCGAATTGCTCAACATGTGGCGAGCGAGGTCTCCACAGTACATCGATGTTGTCGCCAGTGGTCGGCGGAAGGTGCACGTGCCCGTCGACCTGGGTCCGGACAGCAGCGACGCACGGACGCACGCCAAGACCGTCGCATCCTACGCAGTGCCGTAGGGGACCGCACCGCCACTTCCCGGCAAATTAGGGACACTGTTGCTCCTGGGGTATCAGAGAGGACCATTCGCAACAGTCTCCATGAAGCTGAGCTATGGTCCCGCGCACCGTTAGGTCGTCTTCCGCTCACGCCACAACATCGTGCAGCCCGCCTCCAGTGGTGTCGCGACAGGCGTGTATGGAGGGACGAATGGAGACGTGTCGTCTTCAGTGATGAGAGTCGCTTCTGCCTTGGTGCCTATGATGGTCGTATGCGTGTTTGGCGCCGTGCAGGTGAGCGCCACAATCAGGACTGCATACGACCGAGGCACACAGGGCCAACACCCGGCATCATGGTGTGGGGAGCGATCTCCTACACTGGCCGTACACCTCTGGTGATCGTCGAGGGGACTCTGAACAGTGCACGGTACATTCAAAGCGTCATCGAACCCATCGTTCTACCATTCCTAGACCAGCAAGGGAACATGCTGTTCCAACAGAACAATGCACGTCCACATGTATCCCGTGCCACCCAACGTGCTCTAGAAGGTGTAAGTCAACTACCCTGGCCAGCGAGATCTCCGGATCTGTCCCCCATTGAGCATGTTTGGGACTGGATGAAACGTCGTCTCACGCGCTCTGCACGTCCAGCACGAACGCTGGTCCAGCTGAGGCGCCAGGTGGAAATGGCTTGGCATGCCGTTCCACAGGAACTACATCCAGCACCTCTACGATCGTGTCCATGGGAGAATTGCAGCCTGCATTGCTGCGAAAGGAGGATATACACGGTACTAGTGCCGACATTGTGCATGCTCTGTTGCCTGTGTCTATGTGCCTATGGTTCTGTCTGTGTGATCATGTGTTGTATCTGACCCCAGGAATGTGTATATAAAGTTTCCATTCCTGGGACAATGAATTCACGTTCTTATTTCAATTTCCAGGAGTGTATAATATAGTACAGTGAACACCCACAAGCTTCATTCGGTGTATAAACATGGATGCAACAACAACTAAACGAGGCATCATAAAGACCCGTAATGCAATTCGACGAAAGTTGCTCGAACTGTAGGCGGTCAGATTGACTCAACGAAATTTTTCAAGGATTCATTTAGACCTGTGACAGATTCTATAGAAAGATTTTTCTTCCCTCAGCGACATACACATCAGCAGCAGCAGTCTCTTCTCTTCATTAAATAATTCTTGAAGTCGCTAAGTCGAAGTGAGCGAGATTATGATTCAGTGTATGGTGTCCGAAAGATAAATGGTTCACTAATGATTGGGGACTCACCTGTTACTATTGATGAAAATGTTATTTTAATCGATGGTAATGAATATGAAAGAACAAGAGGGTTAATGGAATTGTTGTTTTTGAAAAAACCCAAAACAGTGTACTGCCAAGGACTTGAAAAGCTATTCTGAAAAATTAAACAACACGAGTGCCCACAGAGTAAAATTTAGCCTATCTGGTAAAGTTCAGAACCTTGCAAACAATAACAAGTATAAAACCATAATCTCTAAACTTCACAATCAGTTGGGTTCTGGTCATCTCCCTATGAAGGAATATGTGTATTGGGACGATACGAATGAACTCGTTGAAAGATTGAAGTTACTTACCTCATCGGCATCTGCAGGACATACGGCACACTCCAACGAAATTTAATCTGTGGTTGAAGAACTTCGTGAAAGAGACATTATATTTTAACATGGATCAAGTTGTTGCAGAACTCCATAGACCAGCAAGAAGAAATTTCCCAAGACGTCACGTAGTCATCAAAAGACTCGATGATCTGTGACAAGCTGATATCGTGGAAATGATTCCATAGCCCCGTAAAAACAGTGGCTACAAGTGTATACTGATGGTGACTGATAATTATTCAAAGTTTGCATGGGCTTTAACTCTAAAGAACAAGACAGCTAGTATGGTTGCTGATGCTATGAAGAGAATCCTAAGTGAAGGTCGTGTTCCGAAAAACTTACAAACTGACAATGGAAAAGAGCTTTACAATTCTAAGTTCAAGAAACTCATGACTAGCTATGGTATTAATCACTACTCTAAATATACTCATCTTAAACCATGAATAGTTGAACGGCTTAACAGAACTATTAAGAATGCAATGTGGCAAGAATTCAGCAGACGTTTCTCACATCGGTGGATTGAACTTCTTCCTCAGTTAATGTTAAAATTATAACAACAAGTGGCATAGCACCATCAAAATGAATGTGATGTAAAGGACAACTCTCTACTTTCAACAGTACACTTCCATATGAAGACTACGACACCAGCAAAATTCAAAGTTGGTGACCATGTTAGGATTAGTAGGTTTAAAGAAAAGTTTGACAAAGGCTATCTGACAAAACTGGTCAACTGAAGTGATTACCGTCAGAAAAGTGAAATTGTCAAATCCTGTTACTTATTTACTTAGAGATTATCAGGGTAAAGATATTGCAGGAGCATTTTACCAGCAAGAATTACAATTAACAAAACATCCAGCACATTTCTTGTTGAACGAGTAATAAGGAAAAGAAAGAATTGGCATTAGTGAAGTGGTTAGGTTTTTATAGATCGCATAACACATGGATAAAAGTAAAAGATTTATTTAAATTATGATTCATCAATAAACATCAGTAAAGCATATATTTGGTTATTTTACCTCCTCAACCATAGCTAAGAGACAGTTCTTTGCATAGTTCATCATATATTAGTCAGGTTTTTTTTTTTTTTTTTTTTTTTTTTTTTTTTTTTTTTTTTTTTACAGCGTAGATGACTTTACAATATATGACATGTGATAATTAATACTAAATTACAGTGCACTGACAAAACCCCAGAGAAATATAACACTATTTACAACTGTATTGTCACACATTGACATTAGACATATGACCATCATCTTTTTTTTTCACATCATGTTTGTCACAAATCGACATTAGAAAAACTTTATCAACAGCTATTTACACATCATGTTTGTCACAAATCGACATTAGGAAACTTTATCATCAGCTATTTACACATTATGGTTGTCACAACTATATAATTTATTTATATCCCACTCTGCAGTGCACTGTAATATATATACACGGGATAAAAGCTATATTTAATCTTCATTCACACATATATTTACAGACATTCACACATATATTTACAAAGTAGTTACACACTCCCATTCACTCTGGTACAGACTTTTGTCCCAAGGTAGGATCCCAATCCCGTCGAGGTAAATATAGCGTTTATCATCCAGTCTGGACAGACTCAGCTTGGATAATTCAACAGCGGTAATTCTATGTAGATTAGACTGAAATCAATGTTGGGTGTGATACTTCTCTGCAGCACTATGTAAATAGTCAATGTAATCAGCTATGGTGAGTTTTTTGGTGACGGTGCGTCCCAGACCCTTAGCCCGTCTTGAGGTCTGGTTGGATTCTAGTCGGAAAGAAGACATTTTCGACCTAAGACCCTCGAATTTCACAATCAGGGAACCATTAGCCTCATCTTTCATAATCCCAACTACCTTTTCGTTATAGGTATCTATACCGAAACGATTGTTTGGTTTATAACCAGATGAATCGAATTCCTCCCTGTTGCGTTTCATCACTTCATATGGATCACAGCCGTTCACGAAATAGATAAAACTGTCTGTGTCCATATAAAGTAACTTGTGGCATATAAACTGCAGAATAGCTAATTCATAGTGCAATCAGTACATCTGCAGTTTAGAGAGATCGAGAATGCATATTCCGACGTCGAGCAGCTTGTTGAAAAGTATCCGCACTTTCGCCTTCTCCAGAGCCACAAAGTCTTTCTCGAAAATAGTCATACGCTTAAAGTGTGGCAAAGCTACGTGTTTGCGGGCACCGCGGCAGCCCAGCCAACCTGTACACATTATCACGTCGCGGTGTTTTCTAATGTTCTCCATTATTTTTCCGAAAATTGAATTGTTCATAAGTTTGAAAAAGTCTCTCTCAAATTCTGATTTGGCTGACTGACGAGAACACGTGTTGAGAAAGATGTATTCTTTCAACCACGGTGACTGATTGAAAGATATTATCCAGTGTACCTTTCCCAACTTCATCACCAAGCCTACACTTTGCTGGAGGTCTCGGTAATGGAGAACATACCGAACCTTATTCTCCAACGTAGTCATCAGCTTGAGGAAAGTAGATCCAGGGGCGGCTTTGCGGTCTGAACATGGCGGTATGTCTGCTAGATTCTCGTGTATATCCTGGGGAATTGTCAAGTCTACCTCTAAAACGAAACCTCTAGGTGAGTCGGCTGCTACGCTCATGAAATCTATGCTACCAATCTACTCGGTCGATAACCATCGAAACCCTCCACAGGGTAGATACTCTGACATGGCCCAGCTTACGGATTGTTTACATCAAAAAACATAATGAAATTTTCAGGTGCGTCGTTGTTGTACTCCACCATGTACCGGTTATTTGCCTTGGCGTACTTGTGGACGCACTGACAAATACCACCACGAATTCCACGTTCGAAAAAGAGAAGCATGTCGACATCTGTCAGAAGATCCAGCTCGACACACGTTCTCTTTATCATGGCCTGCCACGAGAGTCCTGGAGCTGTGAAATAGTGGGCGGGGTCCAGGGTGTACTTGTCCAAACATACAGCACTAAATTTTTCAAACAGATCAGCAAGTAGCCGTACATCTGTCCCCATGAACAGACTTGCGTATTCACCCAAGTTTTTGATCAAGAAAGTCTGTCACACTTGTGTCGCGTGTTCGTAGTCATCGTCCGAAATTTCAGACTCCGACAACGAACTATAAAATTTTGTCCTTGGAGAGAGCATAGCCTCTTTGAGCTTATCCCACGAATCCATGTATTCGTAAGGGAAGACTCCTTTTCGCTTAACTAGTTGGAACTTCTCGGGGTCCGTGAAATTCTTACTGGTAATGTTCATAAAATGGTCCTCAAGGGTTCCAACCAGCTTATCTAATGAGGACTAGATGAAACGGTACGAGTCCAGGAACCGCAATGTGATTGACGTACGACTAATGTTTTTAGAAAACGAAATGTAACGCTCAGTGTTGATGGGCAGGACATCCATCCCATCTTCATCGAGGTGTGTTAATGCCCTAACAATGAAGTGTGCATCATACCCAGACAAATTATGGAAAAAGACGGGTATGTACTTTTGAATCTTGTACTGTTAATTACAGTTATTGTGTATAGCACCTCTGAATGCACCTGTGATGTGGCAATGATCACGGACCTTAACGGCCTCCGGTGCAAAGCTGTCACCAAAGATGTGTAAATTCTGTCGTCGCAGAGTAGCATCTAGTTGACCTCCAGTGTTGCAGTGTTATCTTTGACTAATTTCTGTCGTCTCAGAGTAACAGCTAGTTGATCTCCAGCAACCGTCGAGTCAAGTGCCGCCATTTCTGTGTATCTTATTTAAAGGGTCGTAGTTAGATCTTATCTTTGAATATCTTCTATCATCGCAGAGCAGCAGCCGGTTGGTCTCCAGAAACCGTCGTGACTTGTGACGCCATCTGTTTACTTAATTTAATGTGGTGATAGATTTTGCATTTTTTGCGTTAGTTGAATTGCTGCAGCGTGCGGTAATCGTGATCGCCTTTAATTATCTTCTTTTTCAATAAGAAAGTGTCATATATATATTATTTCAATAAGGATTTTTTTTGTCACAAGCCTCTATCTTCCTTCATACTTAACCGAAATCAATGAATGAGGTGTAATTTTAAAGCTTATGGTCTCCACTTTTGTCACATCATATTTTAAGACAGGATGTTTTCGGATTTCTACCCTTAAAGGGCAAAAATGTCAATCTGTCTAAAATGCTGTTTTTTGTGTTACAAGACATTTATCTCCCTGGATATCTAACCAAAAACGATAAATGAAGTATCATTTTAAAAATTAAGATCTCCACTTTAGTGACGTCATATAATAAGACAGAAATTTTCGGAATTCATCCCTTAAAGGGAAAAAGTATCAATATTTTTACAATGCGTTTTTGTGTCCCGAGCTATATATCTCCCTTCATATCTAACCGATATAGATTAATGAAACATCATATTAAAGACTAAGGTCTCCGCCGTGGTAACATTATATTTTAAGAAAGGAATTTTGTGTAATTCGACCCTTAAAGGGCAAAAATATTAATTTATCTAAAATGCGTTTTTTGTGTCTCGAGCCATTTATCTCCCTGGATTTCTAACCAAAATCGATAAATGAAGTAGAATTATGAGGGGTAATGTCTCAGCATTGTGACATCAAATTTTAAGAAAGAATGTTTTTGGTATTCAACCCTTAAAGGGAAAAACTATAAATTTTTCTCTAACGGATTTTTGTGTCACGAGCTATTTATCTCCCTTGATATCCAACCGATATAGATCAATGAGACATCATATTAAAGACTAAGGTCTCCGTCGTGGTAACATTATATTTTAAGAAAGTAATTTTTCGTAATTCGACCCTTAAAAGACAAAAATGTCAATTTTTCTAAAATGCGTTTTTTGTGTCTCGAGCCATTTATCTCCCTTGATATCTAACCAAAATCGATAAATGAAGTAGGATTATGAGGAGTAATGTCTCAGCTTTGTGAAATCATATTTTAAGAAAGAATGTTTTTGGTATCCAATCCTTAAAGGGAAAAATTATAAATGTTTTACAACTGATTTTTGTGTCACGTGCTATTTATCTCCCTTCATATCTAACCGATATATGAAACATCATATTAAAGACTATGGTCTCCACCGTGGTAACATTATATTTTAAGAAAGGAATTTTGTGTAATTCGACCCTTAAAGGGCATAAATATCAGTATTTCTGAAATTTATTTATTGTGTCTCGAGTCATTAATCTCCCTTGATAATAAAAGACAATTAATAAACGAGTTATCATTTTTATGATTGTGTTCTTCGTAAGGTCTACGGTTCCATTAAACCACATTTTAAGAAAGAAATTTTTCACAATTCTAAACTTAGAGGGCAAAATTATTAATATTTCTACAACGCATGTTTCTGTCGCGGACTATTTATTTCCCATGATATCTAATCAAAATTTATAAATGAGGTATCGTTTTAAACATGAAATTATCCGCTTTGGTCACATCATATTTTAAGAAAAACACTTTCTACAAATTCAACCCTTACGGGGCAAAAATATCATCATTTCTAAAACTTTTTTTTTTTACTTCACCTGATAACTAACCGAGATCGGTAAATGAGGTATCATTTTAAAGACCATATTTTTTAAAAGGAATATCATAGTGTTTTAAAGATTAATGTCTCCAGTTAGGTAAAATCATAAATGAAGAAAGAATTTTTAGGAATTTGGTGCTTAAAGTGGTAATGGATTTGAGACAGTTCAGAGCCAAGTCCCTAGATTGCAGCAGCAGCTATCACAGAGATGTCAATAACAGCTTTTTGAATTTTTTCTGTTGCGGAAACACTTTCGTTTTGCCTTACAATTCCAATGTAAACATTTTAGTCGCACAGCAACAAATATCATAGAGATGTTTCGTGCATTTTGTTCAGGTTGGTTGTATTCTGTTAAAGTCAGTAACAGTTTGTCGTAAATAAAGAGTGTTTTAAATTTTTGTAACTGTTTCGTAATATGTTGTATGTATTTTAATGCTTACCTAATACAAAAAAAAAAAAAAAAAAAAAAAAAAAAAAATGCTACAAAAGTACGGTTCTACTTTTTATTATATTACAAGCATTCAACCTCACCATTCGTCACAATTTTATTCGCAAAATTTTCGTACGGGTCGTCTAGTATAGAGCTTATTCGTCTTTTATTTAGTCCAGTGGTTGGTTAACACTGTTTATCAGTACGTCCTATTAACTACTTAGTGCAGTTTCCGTCGTCTGGTCTAAATTTATCTCCTCAGTTAGGTTTTATTTAGGTCGTGCCTAGCGGTTTTTAGTAAGTTGTGAACTGTTTGTTTGGTTCAACTTTCATCCTCTTCGTAGTTTTTGTTTTCAAAGTAATATGTGTAGGGAATGTGATTGCTTTGTGCAGACGCGGGCTGAGGTGGCTGATCTTCGCGCTCAGCTTGCAGCTTTTATAACGAAAGTTACAAGGCTGGAAGCTGCCGTGGGTGACTGCAGCAGATGTGGAAGGAGTGACCCTGGTGAAGCCAGCGTTCTCACAGGTTCTCCCCTACCAATTATCGTACCTGCAGTCCAGACTAAGACTTGAGAGTCTGTGCGGCAGTCACCTGATGGTGTCTGGCGCATGGTTTCCGGACGTCGACGCAGCATGCGGGGCAGTCGTACTAGTCTGAATCCCAGAAGGGCAAGCTTGTACCACTGTCCAATAGGTTTGATTTGTTGTCTGGGTCTGATTCAGTTCCACAATCGTTAAACTGCGAGTTGCCAGCCCCCCCGCTCGCTAGGTCTGAGCGACCACAGAAGGGGATTCCAGTGATAGGTAGCTCCAACATTAGGCGTTTCATTGAGCCCCTTAGTGACATGGCGAATAGGTCAGGGATGACGTCCTGTGTCCATTCATTGTGCATCCCGGGAGGTCTGATCCAAGATGTAGAACAGGGCATCCCGGATGCTATTGAACGGACAAGGTGTAGCCAGCTGCAGATTATAGCTCATGTCGGCACAAATGATGCTTGCCGTCTTGTGCCGGAGCGTATCCTCTCTTCCTTCCGGCGGCTTGCTCATAGGATGAGCTCTGTGGTTGATGACCGCAAGATTTCGGCTGAGTTAACTATCTGGAGCATTGTCGATAGAACCATCTGTGGACCTCTGGGTCAGAGCCGAGTCGAGGGTCTGAACCAGAGACTGCGGCGTTTCTGCGATAATCATGGCTGCAGAGTGCTAGATCTTCGCCCTGGGGTCTAGTCGGGTAGGGTTCCCTTGGATAGATCAGGTGTGCACTACACACGTGAATCGGCAACACGGGTGGCAGGGGCCATGTGGTGTGCATTGGGGGATTTTTTAGGCTGAGGGAGGAAGACCTAAAACAGGGATTACAGTTACGGGCACCCCAGTAAAATTCGGCGCCATATGTTAGGAGTAGCGCAAATCAATCTCGACTGTTAAAAGTACTCGTTAATAACTGTAGAAGTGTTTGTAATAAGCAGCCTGAGCTTGAAAGCATTATTAGTAGCACAGAAGCAGAAATTGTATTAGGTACTGAAAGCTGGTTAAAACCGGATATTAGTTCAGCAGAATTTTTAACAATAGCATGAATGTTTTCAAATGGAGGTAGTGTATTTATAGCTGTTAGTAAACACCTGTCGTGTGATGAAATAAATATCAATACGGTCTGCGAAATTCTATGGATTAGACTAAACGTAGCTAGGAGAAAACTTTTAATAGGGTCTTTCTATCATCCACCAGATGCAGATGTATGTGTTGTTGAGGCCTTAAGAGATAATGTAAGTAATATAGCTTGTCAATTTCCAGATCATGGAATAATACTAGCAGGTAACTTCAACTTTCCGTGTATTGACTGTACTAATTACGCCCATATTTCTGGTGGCAGCGATAAAATATCCTGTGAGATTATTCTTGACATTTTCTCAGATCTTAATCTTGAGCAGCTCATTACTGAACCAACGCGGTGCCACAATGATAATGATAACATTTTAGATATTCTCGTTACAAATAGGCCTGAATTAATCACGGACATTTCTACCACCACTGGAATAAGTGATCATAAAGCTGTAATTGCTACAATGAAATTAACTGCCGCGCGCATAAAGAAAAAGAAAAGGGTCGTTTACAGGTTCTGAAAGGGCCCAAATGAGAGTTTAAGAACGATTTTCAGGTATAATTACATTACCTTCATAGAAGAAAGGGGTTCGGTTGAAGAGATGTGGATTCGATTCATGAATATAGTCCGGGAAGGTCTGGACTTACATATACCGAAAAGTACAATCAGGGATGGGAAGATCACCCGTGGTATACACGTGAAGTTAAAAAGTTACTTAAAAAGCAAAGGAAGATACATGCACGCTCAAGAAGGACGATGTAAACGAGTGATTTAGAAAAGTTAGCTTTTACAAGAGGACATGTCAAGAATGCGATGCACGAGGCCTTTAATGACTATCGTTGCAACTCACTTTCCAAAAGCCTCATCGAAAATTGCAAGAAATTTTGGACGTATCGAAAGAAAGTAAATGGTTGTGACAACAGTATGCCAGTTCTACTACAAGACGGTCGGGAAGTTGATGATAGCCGCGACAAAGCTACTGCATTTAACACCGAATTTAAAAATTCTTTCACTGACGAAAACATGGAAAACATCCCCGTTTTTCCACGGTGTATAGAATTTGAGATGGATCCAGTCTAAATTGATAGTATAGTTATCATAAAGCAATTAAAGCTTCTGAAGTGGGGGAAAGCGCAGGGTCCCGATGGTATACCAGTAAGAGTATTTTCGGAATACGCGGATGAAATAGAACCATTTCTTTCAGATATATTTCGTAAATCTTTAGAAGAAAGGAAAGTACCTTCTGACTGGAAAATAGCGCAGGTGATTCCCGTTTTCAACAAAGAAGATCGGAGAGATCCTAGGAATTATCGACCAACATCTCTAACATCTGTTTGCAGTAGAATTCTTGAGCATGTCATATGCTCTAATGTTATGAAGTTTCTAGGTGAAAACTAGTTACTTACAGCAAACCAACATGGATTTCGGAAGAACTGATCGTGTGAAACGCAACTGGCTCTATTGTAGCATGACGTAATGAAAGTTATTGATGCAGGATCACAAGTTGATGCTTTTTTTGTTTGATTTTTCAGAAAGCTTTTGACTCTGTACCACACAACCGACTTTTAGCGAAGATTCGAGCGTACGGTGTATCTGATCAGATTTGCGAATGGATACGCGATTTTCCAACTGGTCGGTCACAGTATGTCGTTGTTGACGGCGAAGCCTCTTCAAAGCTAGATGTTACTTCGGGTGTTCCTCAAGGAAGTGTAATAGAACCACTTCTTTTCTTACCGAGCGGGGCGGTTTAACAGTTAGCGATCTCGCCTCGCATTCGGGAGGACGGCGGTTCGAATCCCCGTCCGGGCATCCAGATTTGGGTTTTCCATGGTTTCCCCAAATCACTCTAGGCAAATGCCGGGATGCTTCCTTCAAAAGCCAATGGCCGAATTCCTTGCCCCCATCCTTGCCCCCCATCCTTTCCCGTCTCTAAAGACCTCGATGTTAAAAAGAGACGTAAAGCAGCACTTCTTTTCTTAACTTTTATAAACGGTCTCTGTGACAACGTTAATTGCAGGATGCGATTTTTTGCTGATGATGCTCTTTTTTTTATAGGGAAGTGAGGTGCTCTGACGATTGCTTAGAATCTGGATGTTATTTCGGAATGGTGCCGTAAATAGAAGCTTACACTTAACTGCAAAACGTGCAGGGCAATGCAAATAAGTAATAAAAATACCCCTTTTGCTTACGAGTACAAAGTTAACAATTGAGTTGTTGATACTGTGGATTCCCTGAAGTATATAAGCGTAACAGTACAAAGCAACATAAAATGGGACTTGCACATAACTTCCGTCGTAGGCAAAGCTAATTCTAAATTACGATATATAGGTCGAATTTTGAGAAGTTGTAATGCTCATACAAAGGAAATAGCGTACAAAACACTAGTACGTCCGCATTTGGAATACTGTTGAATTTAGGATCCGTATCGCAATGGATTGATTGACATGTTAGAGAAAGTACAGAGCAGAGCCTCACGATTAATGACTGCTAGTTACAGTCCATAGGTAAGTCTCACAGAGCTGATACGCGGGTTGGCTGGGATTGTTTGGCGGATAGACGACGTCGTTTTCGTTTGAATTTGTTGCAGAATATACAAAAGTCTTTAATTAACGAGTGCAACGAAATACCTCTTCCGCAATGACAGGAGGGATAAGATTCGAGAAATAAGATGCCGTACTGATACATTTATGTATTCCTTCTTTCCTCGTTGTGTTCGGGATTGGAATGCACTGAATTAGGATTGGTGCTTAGCACCCTCTGCCACCCACGGTATTTTTGATTTTCAGGGTATAGATGTAGATACTGTGGCACTGGTAAACTTTTCCTCATCATCAACCGACATTACAAGAAGAGTGACCGCCTCGTAAATTTCATCAACGTCATGGGCCAGTTTCGCGGGTTATTCCACCAGTCACGTCTCAGGGTTTTCCCCCAAGAATGACTAGAATCGGTTCAGCTGAGGTTCGAATGCGCAAAACGACCTGGAATGCTGCGGCAAAAGGGAAGTGTTCCTGGATTTATGTGGAGTGTGAGTCTTGGGGTCGGGTCTACACGTATCAAAGGGTTTCAACAAACATTCAAACTTCGCTTAAATGACGAACGGTACTCGCTGTTGGTGTAAAAAATCCTTAAACTTTAAGGTTTTGTCTTCGTCGTTGGGTAAGTCGACTCTTACAGCGCTCACCCTTGCGCAATCAACCTCGTGACGGCTCAAGAGATCTTTGCGACTGAAATTCTGCAGGCATCTATCGCAAATGTGCGACTTATGTTGATGATTAGATATAGATGAGCTAACTAACAGCGACAATTTCTTGATCCAGCAGTAGTAAAACTTATTTTCACCCTCTGTAATCAACAACATGTTAATATGGAAATCGCGTTTGACTGCAGCATAATGGAGGGGGCTTACAACTCTGTGTTTTCAACCTTCTGGTTCCATGCCGTAGACATTGATCGAATAATTGGGGTTTTGCCTCTCAAATTTAGAATTTTCTGTCAATTTTACAGGGAAGCCTATGCCTGCAAAATCTAAATCGTACTTGGAACATGCTTTAATATAATGACTAATTTCTTGCGCGTTGTCGTGCACCTGTTCGCGAAATGCCAGGATCGTCCAAAGAAAACAACGACCATCTCGGTTTTTAACTTTGACAATTGCTTTCTTTGCTTGGATATCGGATAGCAGTTTTAAAAATTAAGACCATCGATACAGCGGTTCGAATTTAGCTACATGGATTTCGAGGGCACTAATCTGATAGAGACATTTACTACTATCCCGATCCTGGAATTCACTATATCTCTTCATGACATCTTGAAACACATAGACTTCATACCAATCTTCCAGGGAAGTGCTTAATGTGAACTCGCGCGTCTTGGGCATAAAACAAATACGGCTGGCGTTAGTGACATTGTTCTTCTGAATTTTGAAAAGGCAATCGAACCCCACCTGGCACTTTACAGCCGGTTTTGAAGGACTGAGAATAATCGTGGAAATGTGGTCATTAAAAATATCAAAACATGCTCTGATAAAGTTGCCGGGATATTTAAAATTTTCAGAATTTAGAACTGTGATGTGGAGTAACCTATTCCCGTAAGCACTTGCCCTAATAGTTAGCTTTAGCCGCGTAGCATCCGGCTTAGCTGTTTTTCCCCACCCACATTAACGCCGGACCCGGTCGCTGGTGAGTCGGGCTGCCACTGGGACGCGGGCTCATCTGTCGCCCAGAGTGCTTCAACTGGTGAGAGAGTGGCGCTGGTGCTGGGTGTGGGCATGTCCACTGCAAAAGCTGGCATGACCCACAACGCTTCCAGGTCCGGCGGCGACATATATACATCTGCAAACAAAAACAGCAAATTTTTAGGTTCATGGTTACAAGTCTAAGATAGTCATCAATGAAAAGGAAATAACAAAATATATTACCTGTAACTCTTATCCTCTTTGATGATACATCATCCTCGGTGGTCATTCTCCTTTTGTGTGTGCCCGAGGAACCTCGCTGTGCATTAACATCTGTAACAAAATGAAAAATCAAAGTCAGACAACTAAAAAAAAAAAAAAAAAAATCTGTAGAGAAAAAATTACTTAAACACTTACCAGCAAAGACGTCCTCAGACAGATTGGTGTTACGCAATGGCTGTAACAAAATAATTTTTTATCATCAAACAAGAATATATTTACAGCAAAAAATATATAAATTTCAAGAAAACATTTATCACTTGCAAAATCATTTTAATTGAAGCATGCCGTCAGCTCTGGAGTGAAGATCTCTGGCAGACCTACAACAGAAAAAAAAATAGTATCAAACACACGAGGGGAAAAAAATTCTTACCACCGCTAGCTGAGGCACTCACAGGCTCCACTGGTGGACTTAAAACAGAAAAGAATAAAATTTTGTAGTATCAATCACACGCACGAGAAATAAAAAAATTAATTACAGTCAAATACAAACCTCCATTAAAAGCGTAACGCACCACCAGCTCCGAAGTTGAGATAACTTGTGGTTTTACAACAAAAGATAAATACCATGAAACGAGTTAATAAATACCACAAAAATGTATTAATTTCATTCGAAAAACTTATCACTCGCTAAATCTTCACTAAACAGTGATGAGATCTCCGGTAGATCTAAAACAGAGAAGAAAAGAAAAATTATATTGAATAGTTTAAATTAATACAACTAACAAAAAAAAATTAACTTACGTTTTGCGAAGAAATCATCCACATCTGCGGTCGACAGCACCGGCAGTTCTGGAAAAAAGAAATACTTAGTATCACTGGTATAAACACACATGATAATTTATTATTTAAAGGCACTTATCATTACCTGAAACATACTGTGATTGTTCCATGGCGTACAACGGTGTAGCGACAACCTAAGCGCAACGAGAAACTGAAAGACAATGAGCCCTGGTCCACGTGGCTGGCGGAGTGTCGCTAACATGGCACGCGCAACAAGTGCTTTCTTAACAGCACTCCAGCCAGCACGGCACACATTTCGCAACGCCTAATGGAACGCATACCAGATCGCGCATTCCAGAACAGAAATAGCCATTGCCTCAGGGGATGGGTTTTCCTCCACAAGACAAGGATAGAAGATCTCGTGGGGTAGTGGAATGTCTGCGCACACAGAAATTAAGGCCTAGGGAGATGCTGCCATCTCGAAACTGGTCAAGGAATTAACGCATGCGCAAATTGAGGTTTGGTCACCCGCCAAGGAGGGACGGGGGAGGGAGGAAGGTCCCCCTCACCACAAGCCCACGACCCTGAACGCTGATTGCCTGCTCGCCTCGTGACGTCATGGGTTTTCCCGGTTTCTGGCTTGAATAGGCCTTCCCCCACTACTATTGTTACACCTAGGTATTTAGTGGAATCTACCGTTCTAAGGACAATATCATTAATTGCATTTTCAGAGCTAAATAGTGTCACCTTTTTACTAATACTAATGACTTGGCACTTGTTAGCGTTTAACTCCAACTGCCAGTCTTTACATCACGAAATTATTTTCATAATATCGTCTTGTAACAAAGCGCAGTCATCCTGGGTTGTGATTTCACGATAAATAATAGCATCATCGGCAAATAATCTTTTCATCCTTTTTATTATGTCGCAAAAATCATTACTGTATATGAGAAACAATATAGTCCCTATCACGGTTCCCTGGGGATCACCGGACCTCATTTCGGTAAGTGATTAACTGTCACCATCGAGAACTAAACACTGTGTTCTGCCCTTCAGAAAGTCTGCAACCCAGTTGTATATTTGTCTAGATATGCCGTAACCACGAAGTTTCCTAAGTAGCCTAGTGTGTGCCACAGTGTCGAAAGCTTATTTAAAGTCTAAAAGAACTAAATCAACCTGAGATTGGTTATCTATAATACGGCTCAAGTCGTGAATTAAAAGTGCTAGTTGTGTTTACAGCATCTTCCTTTTCTGAATCCATGTTGATTTGGGTTTAAAAGATCATCTTCATCCAAAAAGCGCATGACATTTGAATATATGATACTGCAAAAAATTGAAGGTTAACGAGATCGGCCTATAATTTTCAGAATCATTAACAATCCCATTTTTAAACATCGGACTTATGATGGCGTTCTTCCATTCTGCTGGTATTTTCGCTTGATCCAAGGAGGCGGTATATAATTTCGTCAAATACGGCGCAATTTCCTTTGCGTACCTAGAGTAGAATGCATTAGGAATACCGTCCGGATCGGGAGCCTTATTGGTTTTTACATTCATAAGCAGTTCGTGTATTCCCTTCACATCAAGAACGAGATCATTCATAATTTTGTACGATTGTTAAATACCGGAATCTCCTCCGAGTTTTCTATCGTGAAAGCTTTTTTAAATACATTATTCAAAATTTCTGCTTTCTCTACGCTAGTTTCTGATAATTCCCCATTTTCCTTAATCAATGACGGCATAACCTTACGAGAGCTTCTTATTACTTTGACATACAACCAGAAGTTTTTTGTTTTAGTAATTAAATCTTCGGATAAATTTCTGACTTGGAATTCTTTAAATGCATCACGAATTGCCTTACGCACTTCCACTCGCAACTGGACTAATTTAGCGCGTTTAGGCGAGTCCCCCGATTTCTTAACCGTGGCATGTAAATACTTTTGCCTCCTGAGCAATCGTTTCACTTCCCTGTTGAATCACGCGAAGTTCTTACTAACCTTAATAAACTTCTTAGAAACAAATTGATTTAAATTGGTCCATATTGTGACGGGACGTCACTTAGTATAATATTTTAGCATCGAAATCATGCAAGTTTTCTAAGTTTCACTGTAGCCACTAGCCAGACGTCGAGTAACCACGTCCTGATTTTTAATTTTCTGCCGATCCACAGTTCAGGTTGCAAGTTACATTCGCAGTGCTGAGCATGCAAGCCAATACTTTTCCAGCAAGCTAGAATACATTGGTCAGTTTCATTTCTTCACTGACGAACAGCAAATTAACGTCTAGGCCTCGGAGATAGAGATTCGCGGCACCAACCTAACCTCTCTCTGTTAGTTGTGAACTGTAGGGCGAAGTTTCATCTCTAGGATCAGTATCACGGGTTACGGAATACTTCCCGATCTTGTACAACATCGACTGTAGATGATTTACGGTTCAGTGCAGCTTAAATGAGGTTTCCAGAAACATTGTTTCATTTCAAGTAACTCATAGTTGTCCGCTCCCTTTCCCAGATACAAGTTACCCTCGATGCTCCTATTTGGTTACTTGTACAAGAGAAGAAGAGGATAGATTCAAGAAACAATAATTCAAGAGCAGAAGATACATGAAGAAAGTCGGCGCAAGTCATAGGGCATCGTAGGCTAACCCCTTAGAACCCACTTGTCAGGCATCCTGGCATACCCAATCAACAGTATAACACGATCCTACAGTTAGGTTCAGCGACAATGTTAATTCTTTTAAATTAAACCAAAGTTCCTCAACATTTGTATTTAGCGTACATTTAAAAAATTTCGCCAAGTGGCACAATTTTCGCATCGTTTGGCTTATCGAAGCAATATACGAATTTTTCTTTTGTCACGCTTCAAATTCAGACTAGATTTTAAAGTTACCGCAACCACCTTGTGATCACTTATACCGTCTTCTATACAAACTGTATCTACAATATCCAGATTCCTTCTAAGAAAAAGATCCAAAATGGACGAGATCTTTGTGGCTCCGCGTTGGCACTTCGACCATCTGTTCAAGAGAATTTTCCGCGAATGATTCTAGGTTATTAACGTATCTCTTCCGCCTGATTTGATCGTACATGTGTCCCAGCTTACCGGGAGTATATTAAAATCGCCTCCCATTATCAATGTATGTCCCTGAAATTTTAAAAAAATACTATTAAAAGACTGTCTAAAATACTATGCGTTATCTAATCCAGAGTCTGGAGGTCGGTAAACTGACCCTATTATGAACTTTAAACTTCCGCCAATTTTTACCTTCATCCATATTAACTAGCAAAAATTTTCTGTTTCATTTACTATTGAGCAATCGACGGTTTTATTAACGGCCACGAACACACCTCCGCCCATTGAGGTAGTTCTGTCTTTCCGAAAAACATAGAATTCTGGAGCAAATACTTCGCTAGATTCATCCTCTGGTGTCAACCAGCTCTCGGTTCCTAGTATTATATCTACGTCATTAGTTGCAACTGTAGCGTGGAAATCGGCTAATTTCCCTCTAATACTCCGACAATTTAGGACCATAATCCTTAGCTGCTTAGTATCGGTATCTGTGGAACCAAAATTCGCATTTTTACTGTTTGCATTGCGATAGGAAATGGGTGAAGTATTTGGTGATGTAAAATTCACCGTCACTTCCAGAACCAAGATCTAGGTTATTGACGCGTCCTCTTCGTTTAACAGAAGGATCCTAGCACCTCACGGTGTTCCTAAAAAATAATTCTTGTCAAGACTGTTCCATACTTTCGCAGCCTGCTTGGTCGTCATTCTCGGTGTGTAGTGGACGCCCAACCTGTCCCAGCTGGCAGCTATCATCGGTCGAAGGTCGATGAAACCCCAGTTGTTTCTGCGACACAGCTCCTGCAAACTAAAATTCAAATTATAAATCTTCCACTATACAACTTCCCTACAGTCGATACGCGGCACGACACTACAGATGGAAACCTGCAACGATAACGAATTTTCCCACGCTGATTCATACGCCTTGTGGCCCAATTTGTCCATAGATTTAACTATATCTGTTACAGAAACACGACACGAGTCATTAGTGCCGAAGTGCGCAGCTACCCTTAACTGACGGCAGTTCGATTCTCTAATCACTTTTGGAGTGGCCTCCATGACACGTGATACGGTAGCTCCTGGAAGACAAACAGAATGAACGTTAGTATGAGGGTCTTCACCATTCTTCTCTGCTAGGTCTCGTAGTGGTTTCTCCAGACGTAGGACGTTGGAGCTTCCAATGGTAAGTAAACCTTTCCTGGCATCGCTCGGGGTCTGCGAATAAATCATCCCTGCTGTCCTCCTGGGCCATTCGCACTAAAATCTTCAACCTCCTACAAAACTGAAAACGCATTACTTAGTGGCAAGATATCATTTTCCCGTTGGTTATTTTGCAATTTTGATGCCTTTCTCCGATCCAAACGGTGCCAGACGTTCCCTGCAACAGATACCTTCCAATCCTCACTTGCTGGTTCTACATCACTAGCCTCTGGTAATTCTTCGCTCCTCGTCTAGGATGCTCTATACCTGTGCTTGAAGAGATGCCATTGAAGTAAGAATCTCTTAGAGAGCCTGACACCTAGTGGAACACATTGCAAAATCCATTTCACCTGAAACAGCCGAAAACTGAGCTACAAAAAAAAATAAACACAAAAGTCGGCGACTGCTGTTAATGGCTGCGGAAGCTCAACTGACTGGCTGGCCTCGCATTCGGGAGAACGGTGATTCGAATCCCCGACCGGGCATCCAGATTTGGTTTTTCCATGGTTTCCCAAATCACTCCAGGCAAATGCCGGGATGCTTCCCTCAAAAGGCCATGTCCGAATTCCTTCCCATTCCTTGCCCCCCATCCTTTCCCGTCTCTAAAGACCTCGCTGTTAAGAGACATTAACAGTTATATATATATATATATATATATATATATTATATATATATATATATATATATATATTAACTGACTGGCTCACTACCTAAATAGGAAATATCCAAAGACAAAAACAAAAACTGTCTAGCACAATTTAAATCATACACAAAAGTCGGCTACTGCTGCTACAGCTGCTGAAGCTCAACTGACTGGATCACTACCGAAATAGGAAATATTCAAAGATAAGAACAAAAACTATCTAGCACCTTTTAAATCACACACAAAAGTCGGCTACCCTCACTAAAATAATCCCTTCACTAAAGTGTTCATAACAACTCTCTAGTTTCTATACTCTCGTGTTCATTACAAATCCTTCACCAGGTACCCCACTGACAGCTTTTGTGATTTGTTCTGTGTTTCCCAGACCTGGAATCGTTTTCACAGTTGCATTTTATCTCACTAATTCCAATTTTATCTAAGTCGTTCCATCTCCATTTTTAAATTGTCTAATGTACTTCCCCTTTTCTACCATTCGAAGGTAATGTACTTCCCCTATTCTAACATTCGACGCTCCGACTCGTATATCCATTTTGATGACTCCTCCCTGAGCAGTCCCCACCCAGCGATCTGAATGGAGGACTATTTTACCATCGGATTATATTTCCCATGAAGAAGGTTTGTAAATTAAGTAATAAGGAATTTTTTAAAAATTTTATTCAATTTAAATTACAATTGAATATTGTATCCTTCAAAATAATTCCCTTGGGAAAACGCACAACGTTGGAGACGCTTCTTTCGCTCCTCATAGCAGTGCTGAAACTTGGATTCTGAAATAGCCTTCAGCTGGCCAGTTTTAAATGTTTTCTAGTGTTTTAAAATGACGTCCCCTGAGATGAATTTTCAGTCTCGGAATGTGAGGAAAGTCATGAAGTCTCAAGTCAGTTGAGGAGGCAGAGGAACCACAGCAATGATTTTCTTGGCCAAAAATCTGTTTATTAAAATTACTGTGTGGCAAGGCGAGTTGTAGTTATGAAGGATCCAATTTGTTTTATGTTTGGTGTCACAAACATAATCCTTTTCGGAGTCTTTCAAAAACTTATAGGTAAAAGTGTTGATTTGTTATCTGGCTTTGAGACACATACTCTTTGTGGACTATTCGCCGGCTATCGACGAACCAAATCAATATGCTTTAGAGCTTTGACTTACTCATTCTTGCTGTGTTGGGCTTTGTAAAGGCTGAAGAATGCCATTCCATGCTCAGGGGTTTTGATTTCCGGTTCGTACTCAAACACCCAATTTTCATCACGTTTCAATTTTTTAAAATCATTTTCATTTCATTCCATAAAGTCAAAAAACCTTTCCCTCCTGATGAGTTTTTGTTCTTGCGAAAGGTTTTTTGGGAATGTTCATGAGTAGAACTTTCTCATCTCCAATTCATGACCTGATGAACGTTGGTGAGACTCAATTTCAACTCATCCACGACCACACTGAACGTCATCCAACGATCTGAACGCACACGATCTCGGATAGTGAAGACATTTTCATAAGCTCTTGCAGTTGAAGTTCTTCCGCTTCGTTTACCATCGACTCTTTTTCTTTCGAAAATCCATAAACAATCGAAAAACCTGGGATGTTGGCAAAATATTATCTCCACAGCCCTGCTTAAGTTTTGCAGAAATTTCCGTTGAACACTGAAGCAAATCTTGATAGCACACCGTTGCTCGAAATTCATTTTACTCATTTGTATCACTTTCAGGAATAGTGAATTCACACGAATAATAATAAAACACAATCAAATGTTTGGACTGACGCTTATTGGATGCGTATCACTCTTGAAGTCCACTGCTTCCAGTGTTGCCAAATTGAGTGCTACTTTGTCATTCTCTTGACTTAATTTACCCACCTCATACTATATGTAATTTGGGAAGATTACTTGTCCTCGTACTACCGGTTTGCTGTTTAATGCAGTGGCTTACCGTTGCCTTTTGAATCCCCATGCTGTTGATCATTTCTGATTCATCCCCACTTTAAGGTTCGTTTCCTGTCCCAAGCGCAAGAGGGTCCCCTGGTCCACTCATAGAATATAAGATAATAATAAATACTATAAGAATGTGGTAATTAGATGACTAGGACAATTGTAGGCAGAGGTAACATTGATTCGCAATTCAACCAATTCTATGTTGAGCTGCAGAGCGAGGATGTAGCATGTGTATAATTCCATGATTCTTAGAAGAACCGTCTCGTATTGTCGATTTCGACTGTGGGTTATAGTGGCCAGGAGAGATCTGGTTCAGCAACCTTCGATGTCTTCTAGTATTAGCATTCCTATATTGAATTTATTTAAGTTCGGTGACTGAAGAGATTTATTTTCTGGTTTTGATTTTAAGAGATATCTGGTATCTTCATTTTTTTCTTTTTTCCTGTCCCCTGTTGTGACAAAATATCTAAATTCGAAGCCTTCAGCAAACATAATCATATAAAATCATTATTTTCCATTTGCTTACTTAATAATCTGTTTCTGTTTGTGATTTTTCAACGTTCCATGTTTACCAATACTTCAGTTTCCCCGTTTGGAATCCTTCGAATCTCGTTTTAAGTTTTTACTTTCCTTAATTGCTTATTGTGACTGAAAAACAAATATTCCAATTTTGACCATGCAAACGATGAATGAAACTCATCAAAGGCAGCCGACTCATAACGGTGTTGAAGAAGAAGTTTGTCCTTATTTGCTTATGCCATATTCCAATATGTAAGATGGCAATGTTGCATTATAGGTCCATCTAATCTCAGGGCGGCGGTGACAAATCTCAGGGCGGCGGTGAAACATGTGTTTAACAATACCACCAAGAGATAGCGCCACGTGCAAACACGTACAGTCCACAGAAAAGAAAAATAGACCTTTCATAATTGTCTTAATAACCCAATAGCGAAGAATTCCCGCACAACATAGTTGTATTACTCCATGCACACATGCAAAATAAACGGTATTCCATTTTTAATCGACATGTGGTGTCTGTCAGCTTTAAAAATAACTCCATACCGACAATTCCAGACTTGCAATAAACCTAATATCACACACGTAACTATGAGAACCATACAGCACCGATAAACCGAGTAATTTGGGCGTATTTTAGCGTAAAACATTAATGGACCTATGGTGCAACCGACCCGTGTTGGCGAGTACAGAGCACGAAAATCTTAGGTAACCGGTCTGTTAAGTCTTAAGGTGAAAGATGTAATTCTCACGAGTGTTTTATAATTGTATTACTCCATGCACACACGCAAAATAAACGGTATTCCATTTTTTAATCGACATGTGCTGTCCGTCAGCTGTAAAAATAGCAAATATTTTGCAAACTGCGGAATATTGACTTTTGGAGAGATATTCTGGTTAGCGACCCCTTTGTATATGTATCAAAACAATTTTTTAAAAAAACATAATGCTTTAAAGTAAAAGCTTTAGATAACCACTATCTTCAGTTTGCCACTTCAGGCACGTGGTCAAATCCATGAAGATGTGAAATTCGATTTGCTGATTTCACTACAAATACTTTCTGACAATATTCCTGAAGCATATTGGACTATCTAACATATTAAATTAAGGAATTTAATTCGGTTTTTGACCTTATTTCTTATCCCGGGTTTTCGAATGGCAATTAAAAACATACAAATTCAGTTTTTAAATGTAATTTCATTAACATATCTGTTATGTCCGTACACAATAGTCACTTATTAGTAATAATGCAGTAGAACTTCAATTATCCGAATCAAGAGGGACTGAACCCCATTGGGATAGTCAAAAATTGGGATGGTTGGATTTTTACCGAAGGAAGGGTCTATTTTAAATAATTACTGTATGTGTGCTGAAAATGAGAGAAAAAACTGTTTTAAAAGAAATGCTTTTAAGTATTTAAGCACTGACTCGAAGTTTAAAAGTGTAGGTTTACTCCTTTTGATGTCTGAAATTGTTGATTGTCCAACACCGTACACCTCAGCCAGCTGTTTATCGGCAACTCCTTTATCTAAGTGTTCTACAATTTTTATTTTATTCGCTAACGATAACACAATACGTTTTCTTTTCGAAGCCATGGCGAAGGGCAAAACAACAACGCACCGACGTGAAAATAGTAATTTCACTATAGCAGGTCATCGACACATTGAGTAACTACTCACACGGCCGGGCAGGCTACCTGGCGAAAGACGGTGGCGACTGCTGTCACTATAAGACGGTGACTCTGTCGGAGATTAAGAGCAATATTATCTTTGAACTAGCAGTTACGATATCTGTGGATTCTGTTTATAGTTACTTTCCTGGTAATGTTGCGCCCTGTGGGTAGTACAATTTTTGCGGCACTAACTATACACACCAACGATGTACGATGTAAACAACCAGAGATATAATACATCTATTTAATCAAGGAAGCAGTGGAAAAGATATTGTATATTTTCTCCATAGCCGTGAATGAATTATCAAGGAAGCCGTGAGAGATTCTTAATTTTTGTCCAAGTCTTTATTATTAGAGGTGGAAAAGGTTGAGGGAGAAGGACTTTATTCACAATTTTAATTTATTTTCTTAGCCGTGACAATATTAGTTAATGTCTGGTATGAGTTTTATTCGCAAAAGACGAGAGAATTTAGTTTCTCAAATTACCACCAGGTACCTCTGCTGGTAAACTGTAGCGGTATATTTGAATCTAAACGAACGCGACCAGTTAGTTTTGAACGAATATAGTTGAAAGCAGATTGTTAAATTTAAAAATAAACAAATGTAGAACGATGGATGAAGCAATTAGTAATTTCTGTTGGAATCACTAATTTATTTTTGGCATCTTATTAAGATCTTAGTGATGAAAATAGTTGAAAAACAACAAGTTACAAAATCTTTGAAGCATACTCTATTCATTGACTTTGATCATACATCATTCGTTTCCTGATCATGGCTGCACTAAAAAGGTCGGTAAACTCTTCTTGCATTGTTGGGGAACATGAAATATTAAACAGGGACCAGATAATCGCGGAAAATTGGAATATTTTCAGGATCGCCCTGTATATTCGACAGGATGATATGGAAATATTGAGATGGTTGGCCAGGCGTAAATTGATAAAGAACTCATTTATTTGCCCGATCTGTAAGGTTCCTTGCAGTTTGGTGAAAGTAAATAGTTCTGATGGGTATATGTGGAGATGCAAAATGTGTATCAGTAAGAAAAGCGTGAGACATGGAAGTTTCTTTTCTGGAAGCAGTCTCTCCCTGACTCAGTTACTTATATTTGTATATTGCTGGTGTGAAAACCACTCCCAAACAAACACAGCTCACGAGGCCTCTTTAGGGCCTCAGGCTACTCACAGCAAGGTAGATTGGAGTAATTTTTGTAGGGATGTGTGTGCCGAATGGGTGAGAAACCACCCTGTAGAACTTGGTGGTTTCGATGATGAGGGTCAATCTCTAATTGTGGAGATTGATGAGACAACTTTTTTCACAGAAAATACCACCGGGGTTTGTAAAGAAAAGGGCATTGGGTGTTTGGTGGCATACAGAGAGGAACTAAGAAGGTTTTGTGGTGGAAGTGCCAAATAGGACAGAGGAAACATTGTTCCATCACATTAGGAAGCATATACTTCCTGGAACATTAATAATGACAGATGGTCACCCATCATACCAAAATTTGAACAAACTTGATGGTGGTATATATCAGCATGACGTCGTGATACACAAGGAAAACTTTGTCGATCCAGACAACCCAGAAATTCATACACAAGGAGTTGAGAGTTTGTGGGCTAGAGTTAAGCGGAAAGTAAAATTCCAGTATGGAACTTCTGCACAACTATTTCCGACGTATATGGAGGAATTTATGTGGCGAAACCACTTTGGGTCAAGGCACCCCTTCGCAAATTTTATAACAAGTCTTGGGAGCAAAACCCCGTTTTGTAATCATTTACGCCAGCCAATCACCTCATTCTTCCACAACTACCTGTTCCTCGTTTAGTATCTCTCCAACCTTTTACAGCATTCAGGAAACTACAAAAAACGGCTCTTTTTAGAGCCTCAAAAAAAAAAACGTTCTTTTCGGAACCACAAATTTTCCACAAAAAAGCAAATTGAAGTCGCAGTCTGTCGTCATCCCGAAGAATAACGTTTTTGCAGTACAGCTGACAAACATCGCAACCTCTACACATCATTATTAAGAAGAACCATGTTCAGCACAACTAGAGAGAAAATTATCAACCGCATTATGTCAAAATATCTGTGAGCATCTGATTCCATATTGTTGCATTATGAATTGACGTTTTAATGTTCTGTTTATACAACACTAGCAACGTTGACGAAAAACCGAAATTTTTAAAAGAAAAAAAAATTAGAATTTGAACAGAAATGTGTTACGAATGAACCCTGTACCACAGTAAATTCTAACTGTATAGATACGTAGCTTGGATGTTGCTACAAATCCATCAATCTTCCGACCTTACTATGGTCCAGGCTTTATTGCACCATAAATCGAAAAACATAAATAATAAACAGTTTTCCATTCCCGCTATCTGATGATTCCACTACAAGATCATATTTTATTTTTTTGAATAAAAAAATAAAATGAAATGGGTGTTTGAACCGTAATGTTTGACGAAAGAACGCTGGACCACAGTAAATTCTAACCGTATAGACACGTAGCGTGAATGCTGCTAAAAAACCATCAATCTGCCGACCTTATTGTGGTCCAGGCTTCATTTCACCGTAAATCGAAAAAGATAAATCATAAACAGTTTTCCAATCTCGCTATCTGATGAATCGGCTACAAGAGGAAACTTTTTAATTTATTGCAAAAAATTAAAACGGGAATTTGTTCCGCCATGTGTAATGAGGCCTGGACCTTAGGATATCATCTCTCTAGACCTACGTTAGTAAGTTGATACGCATGAAATTGATAAACAAATCTTTGGGGCAGCTATTTTCATAGAAAAAGACTGTAATTGGAAGTCTATGCCTGTATTTAAGTTGACTTTGCCAAATGATTTGTCTTATGTACGCTGGCCACTTCATTTTGTCTACTACCATTTGACGAAAAACCGAAATTTTTAAAAGAAAAAAAAATGGAATTTGAACAGAAATGTGTTACGAATGAACCCTGTACCACAGTAAATTCTAACTGTATAGATACGTAGCTTGGATGCCGCTACAAATCCATCAATCTTCCAACCTTACTATGGTCCAGGCTTCATTGCACCATAAATCGAAAAACATAAATAATAAACAGTTTTCCATTCCCGCTATCTGATGATTCCACTAAAAGACCATATTTAATTTTTGGACCACAGTAAATTCTAACCGTATAGACACGTAGCGTGAATGCTGCTAAAAAACCATCAATCTGCCGACCTTATTGTGGTCCAGGCTTCATTTCACCGTAAATCGAAAAAGATAAATCATAAACAGTTTTCCAATCTCGCTATCTGATGAATCGGCTACAAGGGAATACTTTTTAATTTATTGCAAAAAATTAAAACGAATGAGGCCTGGACCTTAGGATATCATCTCTCTAGACCTACGTTAATAAGCTGATACGCAATAATTTTTAATTTATTGCAAAAAATTAAAACGAATGAGGCCTGGACCTTAGGAAATCATCTCTCTAGACCTACGTAAGAAGTTGATACGCATGAAATTGATAAAAAAAATCTTTTGGGCAGCTATTCCCATAGAAAAAGACTGTAATTGGAAGTCTATGCCTGTATTTAAGTTGACTTTGCCAAATGATTTGTCTTATGTACGCTGGTCACTTCATTTTGTCTCCTACCATGTCCTGAGTATTCACATAAACTTCGTAAAATTCCCGTCTAGACTTGTTAATGCGTGCCATAAAATTGGCTACCTCCAATGATTAGGATACCAAAATATACGCTGAATACCAAATTATAAATTAAATATCCGCTGTAAAATAGGCTACATCTAATGATTAGGATTTAATAAAACCAAATATTTATTTACCTGCTCAATTTTTTAATTGAACTAAGTTTGGAATACAATTAAAAGACTAAAACATAAAAAAAAAACGAATGAGAAGTATGGAGAACCCTTGCCCGAAAATCTAGCAGAGGAGATCCTGATAAAAATGGTACCTCCCTCAGTGAACCCGGAACAATTGTGGACGGAGGAAGATACAAACCATGAACTGCTCTATCCATTCAGCGTACAAGAACTTGAAAAAACATTATTGTTTGGCAAAGGTACCGCCCCAGGGCCAGGACAACATCCATTATAGTATGATCAGGAGGCTACCGGCGACTGGGAAAAAGCAATTGCTGAATATACTGAACAAGGTATGGGGGGAGCGAATCGACATCCCAACAATGAAGACGGCAAGAATAGTACCAGTGAAAAAAGCGGGGAAAAAAGATAACGAAGCAGAATCATATCGACACGATCACCCTTCTCTCGTGCATATACAAGGTACTTGAAAGGATGATCAAGCACAGATTGGAATGGTGGGTGGAACACCATAACTGGCTGCCAACCACACAGCTTGGCTTCAGGAGAGGAATGGGAACCACAGAAGTCCTAGTAAACCTGACAACGGACATCCAGATATGCTTTGGAAACAATGAATACCTCCTTGCGTTGTTTACAGACTTGACCAGCGCATATGATAATGTATCAATAGCAGTACTACTAAGAAAAATGATAAAGAGGGGAATACCTGCAACCTTTACACAAAGATTGCAATGTCTACTATCAAACAGACGAATAATCATTAACAACGGAGGGAAGATAATTGGCCCAAGGACAACTAGTCATGGACTACCACAAGGATCAATCCTCTCCCCGCTATTATTCAACATTTACACCATAGACCTACATGATCTGATACCACAACATATCCGGCTACTCCAATACGCGGACGACCTGTGCTTTTACGTGGTCGATAAGCTACTGAACAACTGCATGGCAATACTTAACCAAACTATATGGAAACTTCAGCATTGGCTAATAAACAATGGCCTACAAATATCAGTACAAAAAACAGTAGTGTCAGTATACACGAGGCACAGACAGCCCTACGGGACCGATGTGACGCTAGCACCCTACAAAGTCCCAATAAGAACGGTGGTTAAATACCTGGGCATGTCTATAGACAGTAAGTTGGCATGGCGGGAGCAAATAAAACATATAGTGAATAAATGTGAAGCAGCTATAAACGTCATAAGAGCAGTCTGTGGTACGTCTTGGGGTTCAGATCCTACTGTTACACTGAACATGTACCGAGCCTTGGTACCGCTCTCAGCTGGACTACGGATGTATCTGCTATGGATCGGCGAGTAGAAATAATCTAATTAAACTGGATAGAGTACAATACAAAGCCTTGAGGGTATGCATAGGAGCGATGAAGACGACACCAACAAACGTTCTGTTGGTGGAGACATTGGAGGCACCATTAGATTTGCGAAGACGCTATCTAGCAGCAAAATTTATGCTCAAGCAAACACAGTACAGCCATACATCAATTATGGAAAACATTAGGAAAATTGCTATAGCATATCACATGGAAAGGTATTGGAAACGGAAACAGGCACCTCCTCTGGCAATGGAATACTCCAAAGTCGGAGACCTACAAAAAGAGATACGGGTGTCAGGAAAACTACCCATCTATGAAAACAGATACAAGCTTTCGCTCATAGTAGCTAAAATAAAAGACGATTCATGTCAGTATAAAAATGCCATCGATCACATCGTACAAGTTCAAGAGTTTCTGCAAGAAACGTCGCCAACGAAAGCTATATACACGGATGGAGCGAAGAACGAAATGGGGACAGGCTGCGCTTTCATAGACCCCAAAACAGGAGACTTCGGATACTACAACCTCAACCACCAAGCATCCGTAATGACAGCTGAACTTACAGCAATCCTGGAAGCCTTAAAATATGCGGGAGGAAGTAGGGAAGATAAGATTATTATATTAACCGACTCTCGTTCAGCAGTAATGATACTGATGAACCACATAGCCCAGCGTCACAACAACCCAACTAGTCTATGATATAATGAAGGAAGTAGATAAAGCTACAAAGCAGGGAGAAAGAAGTAACAATAGCATGGGTTTAAAGGCCACTGTGGTATGCGAGGAAACGAAATGGCAGACAACCTAGCCAAGAAAGCTATCACGGACGGAGTAAGACGCCCACACAAGATACCTGCGTCGGACCACCTGAAGAAATTCAAAGAAGCACTGAGATCTAGATGGGAAGACGAGTGGGCACGTACAGCAGAGTACAAAGGAAGTCATTACAGGGAAATCCACCCGCATATACCTAAATCACATTGGTACAAAAAATGGAGGGTAACCAGAAAATTTTATGTAACAATTATGCGTCTGAAAGCCAACCATGGAGCCTTTAAGAAACACTTACACCGCATCGGAGCCCAAGAGACGCCTTACTGTGAGTGTGGAGAGGTGGAGGACACCAACCATCTGTTATTAGGATGCCCGATGAGAAGAGCAGCAACAGAGAAGCTCCTCAAGAAACTACGCGACCTGGGTTACGTGGGCCCAACCAGGGTCACCACACTTCTGGCCACTGAGGACGTCAGAGCGTATAAAATAATATATGAATTTTTTATAACGATGGGAATTACAATATAGATATGTTTCTGAGATTATGTTGTATATTGTTCTTTCTTGTATTAATTTTAATATGGGACAGGGAAATTGGGAAAGCATGTAATTGTATATGCTATACTGTAACTTAAAGTCTGTTTAGTATTAGTGTAATATACGAAAACATAAAAATTTTTACAATGTAATTGTATATGTCATGTTAACTCTGCTTAGTATTAGTATCTGCAAATACATAATGTAAAATTGTATACATAGGATGGCTGTATGGTCAGGAAACCAAAAGCCAATAAATAAATAAATAACTACGCTATCAATCTCTCATATTTCAAAATGTCTCTGGATGTTTACATCTTTGGTTGTTTACATAGTACATCGTTGGTGTGTATAGTTAGTGCCGCAAAAATTGTACTACCCACAGGGCACAACATTACCTACTTTCGTTGTACTTATAGAGCTTAATAAAGAGTTAAAGCACGTTTGTAAAGCACGTTTGTTTATAGTATTAATACGCAACATTTTGGTGCCGAAACCCGGGATAAGAAGCTTATTGAAGCACAACTTCCATACGCTGTCTTCGCTACGAAGATATTTGACAGGAAGTAAATTAAACGACAGCTTCTATCCGAACCTACGACACGTAAGTTTTAGACGCTATAGAGAGCTTACTGCATTACAAGCATTCAGTAATTTAATTGCAGCGCATACTTCAATTGCTTTTATTTAAAATACGCGTAACCTGCGATAATACACTGTGAAGCAATACAACGCTTAAGCTATTTGTAAATTTGCATAAAACAACGTCACTACCAGCGCCATCTCTTGGCTAACTGTAGAACTATCAGGACTGACTAACGAACTGCAGCTGTTCGTCATGTCAGACGAAGCTGAACAGCAGTTACGCATTTTAAGGCGGAAACGGGCGACAGAAAGGAGCATAATCACGAAATTTAGTACTGCAATTAGAGACGAGACTTGCCAAGATGATTTTGTATACAATCTGTCAAGACTTGAAGAAGCGTTGAGAGACATTGTCATCCTTGGTGATAAAATTCATAACTATTTGTCCGACGATGAATACAACGAGGATACGATACGATGCGAAGAATATGTGGATCTCGCTAAGAGAGCGATTTTCAAGGCAAAACGAGTGATGAGAGAAAAACTAAACGAAATGCCTGTCTTATCTCCAACGCCTGTTCTATCTTTTCCAGCTCAACCATCAATCTCTTCAGTAACTCACACTATCAAACTACCGACCATTAGACTGGAACCATTCTCTGGTGATGTCGAGACGTGGTCAAGATTCTGGGAACAATTTCAATCCTCAATAGACACGAACCCATCGGTCTCTACAGTCCACAAACATGTCTTCCTGCGTGGATACTTGGATGGAGAGCCTAAGAACTTGGTGGAAGGCATTCCAGTAACTGCAGAGGCCTATGAAGAGACAAAGAGAATTCTTGTTTCACGCTATGGGGACAAAAATCGAATCATTCAAGCCCATCTTGACTACTTAGAAGGGTTGAAGCCTATATTAATTGCATCCCCCTGAATCATTGAATCTGAAATATATCGAATGTAATCGCAGGATTCAAGGGTTGCGAGCCTTGGGCGAAAAGGTTGATGACTACGGGAGAATGTTGGCTCCAAAGATTTTACGGGTCTTCCCTGTTGATATTGTCAGACGCTGGATCATCTACTCCAGAAGACAGGGGGTTCCTGAAAGCAACATCACTAAACTGATGGAATTTTTAAATGAAGAGATGGAGGGAGCTATGACGACACAGAAGATAAGAGGGGATCACGACTTAGTAATGCTTTCATCCACAGCTGCTGCCTTTCAAGTAGCAACGAAGCAGGAAAAGAAAGGAACAAGGCCGAAGAAAGTACTGTCAGTTTGTGTCTTTTGTGAATCTCAAGGACACTGGGCGCAAGATTGCAGAAAAATCTCTGGCGTGAATGAACGATTAGAGAAACTGAAGTCTTCACATAGATGTTTCTTGTGTCTCAATCGAGGACACGGGATGAAGGTCTGCAGCAAAAGGAACAAAGTTGCTTGTGCCAAGTGCAAGAAGCCACATCACGTCTCAATCTGCAGTGACAGTCAGCAGGTAACAGTGGGAAAAATCGACGTCGAATCACCAAAGTTCACGTATCTTCAGACTGCTTCTGTTCATATAACCGGCCCAACAGGTCTTTGTGGTGCGCGTACCCGCTGTGTATTCGACGCCGGAAGTCAGTCGACTTTCGTCAGTATGAAACTGGTGGAGCAGCTCAAGTTAGATGTGATTGATCACAACAAACTATTTGTTACTGGGTTTGAGTCAACGCAGGCAGTGACAAGAAGTCTACATCTACATCTACATCTACATATATACTCTGCAATTCACAAAAATTGTGGGTGGCAGAGGGTGCTCAGCACCCAAGCTAATCTCTTGTTGTGCACTCCAATCCCTAATGGTACGAGGGAAAAAAGAATTCATATAAGAATCATTGCGGCACCTTATTTCTCTAATCTTATCTATCCTGTCATTCCGGCTCAAATAGGTTGGTGGACGAAGTATTTCACTACACTCGTGAGTGAAAGTGGGAGTACGCATGTTTACCAATAAGTTTAAACGAATCGGGCGTCGTCTATCTACCAGAGACTCCCAGCCTAGTCTACAATCAGTTCTGTGACGCTTTCATAAGGACTGTAGCAAGCGGTCACGAATCGAGCGGCTCTTCTCTGTACTTTCTCTATACTTTCGATCAACCCCTTACGAAACGGATCCCAAATGGCACAACAATAGTCCAAATGTGGACGCACAAGAAATTTGTACGCTATCTCCTTTGTTTGTTCATTACAATTTTTCAATATTCGACCTATGAATCGCTGCCTAGAATTAGCTCTACCTACCAACGAATTAATGTGTAAGTCCCATTTCATGTTCCTTTGTACTGTTACTCCCAAATATTTCATAGAATTGACCATATCAATAACTGAATTATTTAACTCGTATTTCTGAAGAATTGGATTCTTTTTGTTAGTTATGCTCATTGTCTTGCACTTTTTACAATTTAGCGTAAGTTGCCACTCAGCGCACCATGCCAAAATAATATCCAGATCACACTGAATTTCTAAGCAATCGGCCAAATTCCTTACTTCCCTATAAATAACCGCATCATCAGCAAACAATCTAAAAAGGCTTTTTACTTTGTCTCCGAGATCGATTATAAAAATTAAAAAAGAAGTGGTCCTATTACACTCCCTTGAGGTACCCCCGATGTAACATCTAGACTAGAAGACTTTCTCCTTCAACGACGACATACTGCGACCGACCAGTTAGAAAATCCTTTATCCATTCACAAAGCTGATCCGATATACCGTACGCTCGTAGTTTCGCTAAAAGGCGGTTGTGTGGCACAGAGTCAAAGGCTTTCTGGAAATCTAAAAAATTGCATCTACTTGTGAACCTGCATCAATAATTTCATTACGTCGTGTTTAAATAGGGCCAGCTGTGTTTCACATGTTCTTTTCTTCCGAAATCCGTGTTGATTTGTTGTAAGCAAATTATTATCGTCTAGAAATTTTATAATGTTCGAGCATATAATATGATCCATAACTCTACTACAAACAGATGTTATAGATATGGGACGATAGTTTCCAGGATCACATAGATCACCTTTCTTGAAAATCGGAGTTACTTGCGCGATTTTCCAGTCTGGATGTACTTTTCGCTCTTCTAATGATTTACTGAATATATACAGAAATGGGCCGATTTCCGCCGCATACTCTGAAAATATTCTTATTGGAATTCCATCTGAGCCCGGTGCTTTCCCCCACTTCAGGAGCTCTAATTGCTTTATGATACCTGCAGTATCTATCCGTAATGATTCCATCACCAACTCGACACGGCGTGGGCAAATGTGAACACTTTCCTTATTTTCATCAGTAAATGAATTTTTGAATACAGTATTTAGTAAGTTAGCTTTATCGCGGCTTTCATTAACCTCTGAACTTTCACGAATTAGTGCTGGTATATTGCTATTCGTACAATTGACTTTTCGTACATACGACCAGAATTTCTTTGGGTTTTCTGTGAGACTCTTAGAGAGAGAGTTGGAATGAAAATCGTTGAAGGCCTCACGCATTACATTCTTAATACGTCCTCTTAACTCAGCTAAGGTTTCTATATCACTGCGACACCCCTTCCTTCTTGAGCGTGCGTGTATTCTCCTTTGTTTATTGAGTAATCTTTTGACTTCGCATGTGTATTATCCGCTTCGTTATATGTATATCCATACCTTCCCTGACTATTTGTATAAATCGATGCCACATCTCTTCAACGGTGTCATTTTTTGACTTGAAGTTATGGTAATTATTCCTCAGGTAGGTTCTAAAACACTCCTTAGAGGCCTTACTGAATTTGTATACAATCCGCCGTTTTCTCCTTTTTCGCTTGGTCATTAGTCTGATAGTTGCAATTACCGCTTTGTGATCGCTTGTACCTGTGGTCGTTGAAATTTCGGTGAATAATTCTGGCCTGTTCGTAACCAGCAGATCTAAAATATTTTCGCTACCGTTATGACACCGCGTAGGTTCATTAACTAGCTGCTCGAGATGATTATTTGAGAACAATTCGAGAATTACTTCAGAAGCTGCCTTATCCCTGCTACCTGTAATGTGTACGTAATTACGCCAGTCAATATAAGGCAGATTGAAGTCGCATCCTAGAATCATAACATGATCCTGAAAACGGCTAGCTATACTGTTTACATTATTTCTTAACTCCTCGGCGATAGCTATGTCGGAATAGGTGGACGGTAGAAGGCGCCTATGATGAGTTTTGGACCCAACAACTTTGAGTTTAATCCATATGATTTCACAGATCGTATCGACTTCTATTTCATTACATGGGAAAGATTTACTCACAGCTATAAATACCCCACCTCCATGAGAATGTAATGTGTCTTTACGAAAAACATTCATGCTATTTTTAAAAATTTCGGCGGAACTTATTTCCGGTTTTAGCCAACTTTCTGTACCGATAACGATATCCGCCTCTGTGCTACAAATAATGCTATCAAGTTCCGGTTGTTTGTTACAAACGCTTCTACAGTTAATTACGAGAACTTTTAACTGTCGAGATTCTTTTACGCTCCTCCTACATTCCGGTGTTACATCTGATTGGGTTCCCGTGACTATATTTCGTGTTTCGGGTCTTCCTCCCTCAGCCTAAAAAACCACCCAGTGCATTCCACACGGCCCCTGCCACCCGTGTAGCCGATGCACGTGTGTAGTGCACACCTGACCTATTAAGGGGAACCCTACATGACTCGACCCTATGGCGAAGATCGAGGAATCTGCAGGCAATATCATCACAGAAACGTCGTAGTCTCTGGTTCGGCCCCTCAATACGGCTCTGAACCAGAGGTCTACAATCAACTCTGTCTACAATGCTACAGATGGTTAGCTCTGCCGATATCTTGCGGGCAATGGCCACAGAGTTCACCCTTTCAGCCAGCCGCCGGAAGGAAGAGAGGATAACCTACGTCCCAAGGCGACAAGCATCATTGGTGCCGACATGAGCCACAATCTGTAGTTGGCTACACCCCGTCCCTTCTAGGGCATCCAGAATGGCCTGTTCCACATCTCGGATCAGGCCACCCGGAATACACACTGAATGGACATTGGATTCCTTCCCCGAGGAATCCGCCATTTCCCTAAGGGGCTCTAATAACCGCCTAATATTAGAGCTCCCAACTACCAAAATCCCATTCTGTGATTGCTCAGACCTGGCGCGCTGGGAGGCTATCAACTCGCAGGATGACAATTGTGGGACTGTGTCAGCCTCCGAAAATACATCATACCGGTTGGACAGTCGAACAAGTTCAGCGTCTTGGCCTTTAAGCCTGCTCGACTGCCCCCGTGTGCGACTTCTAAGTCTAGAGGCCATACGCCAGTCACCTCGTATAACAACAAAATAAGCTACTTCACTCGGCGACTGTTCAAACGCTACTAACTAGTACTGTCTACAAAATTTAAACACGCAGAGATTACACTAATCAAATCCCCACACTACTACAGATAAAATATAACAACGAAATAAGCTACTTCACTCGGTGACTGTTCAAACGCTACTAACTAGTACTGTCTACAGAGTATAGAATGTAAACACTCAGAGATTACACTAATGAAATCCCCACACCACTACAGATAAAATATAACAACAAAATAAGCTACTTCACTCGGCGACTGTTCAAACGCCACTAACTAGTACTGTCTACAAAATGTAAACACTCAGAGATTACACTAATCAAATCCCCACACCACTACAGATAAAATATAACAACAAAATAAGCTAATTCACTCGGCGACTGTTCAAACGCTACTAACTAGTACTGTCTACAGAGTACAGAATGTAAACACTCAGAGATTACACTAATCAAATCATGGAGGAAGGAAATATATAAAGGAGAAGTGACGTTAAATTGGTGAAGCAGGCTCGTGCATGCGCAGTGGCGGCAGCGGCGATATTGCGCTTCCAAACAATTGCGGTGTTCCCAGTATATCCGAAAACTAAGCAAGATATCGAAAAATTTTATTCTTTATTTTCGATTTGTCTCGTCGTGTTACATAAGAATCGATAATTAAAATTGACTTTTGCGAAATTTTTCTTCTCCATTTCAACTCAAGACACCTCACTTTTGATACAGTATATCTCTAGAACTAGGTGAGATATCGGAAATTTTTATTCTTTACTAGTTGGTACCCACGACTTCGTTCGTGATTGTAAAGAATTCATATTGACAGCTATAGACATCTAACCACCCTAGTGCACGATGGGAGACTCGATACTATTACCACACACAAATACCAGTCTTCTGCGCTATGTAGTTCCGGCAGCAAAGTAAAATTTACGGATACACACAAGTCTTTGGATGAAATATGAAAATATTCATGATCGACCAATTTCAAACACCATATCTCAAACACTCCCACAGTTACCGAATTTCGACCAACGTTGTGATCGATGGGAGACTCTGTATTACTACCACACACAAACGCCAGTGATCTGCGATTGATAGTTTTCACTTAAAAGTGATACACCGTGACACATGCGTCTTAGGCAGAAATATGAAATTGCCGCAGGTCGACCATTTTCATCCCCCATATCTTCCACACCCCCATAGCTACAGACATCTAACAACCATAGTGCACGACAACAGACACGATTCTACTACCACACATAAACACCAATGCTCTATGCTATGTAGTCGTGGCAGAAAAGTGAAATCTGCGGAGACACATGCCTGTCGTCGAAATACGAAAATATCCTTGGTCGGTCAATTACAACCACCATATCTCCCACACAACCAAAGTTTCTGAAATTCGGCCGCTGTTGTGATCGAAAGGTGACTCTGTGTTACTACCACACACAAACGCCAGAGATCTGTGATCGATAGTTTTCGCTGAAAAGTGATACACCATGACACTTTTGTCTTTGGCAGAAATATGAAATTGCCACAGGACGACCACTTTCAACCCCCATATGTCCCACACCCTCATAGCTGCCGACATCTAACAACCATACTGCACTACATGAGATACGATTCTACTACCAAACACAAACACCAATGCTCTATGCTATGTAGTTGTGGCAGAAAAGTGACATATACGGAGACAGTCGAAATACGAAAATATCCTTGGTCGGCCACTTACAACCACCATATCAAACACAGTACCACAGTTTCGGAAATTCGGCCGCTGTTGTGATCGAAAAGTGACTCTGTGCTACTACTACACACAAACGCCAGTTATCTGTCATCTATAGTTTTCGCTGAAAAGTGATACACCATGACACTTTTGTCTTTGGCAGAAGTATGAAATTGCCACAGGTCGACCACTTTCAACCCCCATTTCTCCCACACCCTCATAGCTGCCGACATCTAACAACCATAGTGCACTACATGAGACACGATTCTACTACCAAACACAAACACCAATGCTCTATGCTATGTAGCTGTGGCAGAAAAGTGACATATGCGGAGACAGTCGAAATACGAAAATATCCTTGGTCGGCCACTTACAACCACCATATCTACCACACAACCACAGTTTCTGAAATTCGGCCGCTGTTGTGATCGAAAGGTGACTCTGTGTTACTACCACACACAAACGCCAGTTATATGTGATCTATAGTTTTCGCTGAAAAGTGATACACCATGACACTTTTGTCTTTGGCAGAAGTATGAAATTGCCACAGGTCGACCACTTTCAACCCCCATTTCTCCCACGCCCCCAATAGCTACCGACATCTAACAACCATAGTGCACTACATGAGATACGATTCTACTACCAAATACAAACACCAATGGTCTATGCTATGTAGTTGTGGCAGAAAAGTGACATTTGCGGAGACAGTCGAAATACGAAAATATCCTTGGTCGGCCACTTACAACCACCATATCTACCACAGTACCACATTTTCTGATTTCGGTCCGCTGTTGTGATCGAAAGGTGACTCTGTGCTACTACTACACACAAACGCCAGTTATCTGTCATCTATAGTTTTCGCTGAAAAGTGATACACCATGACACTTTTGTCTTTGGCAGAAGTATGAAATTGCCTCAGGTCGACCACTTTCAACCCCCATTTCTCCCACGCCCCAATAGCTACCGACATCTAACAACCATAGTGCACTACATGAGATACGATTCTACTACCAAATACAAACACCAATGCTCTATGCTATGTAGTTGTGGCAGAAAAGTGACATTTGCGGAGACAGTCGAAATACGAAAATATCCTTAGTCGGCTACTTACAACCACCATATCTACCACAGTACCACATTTTCTGAAATTCGGCCGCTGTTGTGATCGAAAGGTGACTCTGTGCTACTACTACACACAAACGCCAGTTATCTGTCATCTATAGTTTTCGCTGAAAAGTGATACACCATGACACTTTTGTCTTTGGCAGAAGTATGAAATTGCCACAGGTCGACCACTTTCAACCCCCATTTCTCCCACGCCCCAATAGCTTACCGACATCTAACAACCATAGTGCAGTACATGAGATACGATTCTACTACCAAATACAAACACCAATGCTCTATGCTATGTAGTTGTGGCAGAAAAGTGACATTTGCGGAGACAGTCGAAATACGAAAATATCCTTAGTCGGCTACTTACAACCACCATATCTACCACAGTACCACATTTTCTGATTTCGGTCGCTGTTGTGATCGAAAGGTGACTCTGTGCTACTACTACACACAAACGCCAGTTATCTGTCATCTATAGTTTTCGCTGAAAAGTGATACACCATGACACTTTTGTCTTTGGCAGAAGTATGAAATTGCCTCAGGTCGACCACTTTCAACCCCCATTTCTCCCACGCCCCAATAGCTACCGACATCTAACAACCATAGTGCACTACATGAGATACGATTCTACTACCAAATACAAACACCAATGCTCTATGCTATGTAGTTGTGGCAGAAAAGTGACATTTGCGGAGACAGTCGAAATACGAAAATATCCTTAGTCGGCTACTTACAACCACCATATCTACCACAGTACCACATTTTCTGAAATTCGGCCGCTGTTGTGATCGAAAGGTGACTCTGTGCTACTACTACACACAAACGCCAGTTATCTGTCATCTATAGTTTTCGCTGAAAAGTGATACACCATGACACTTTTGTCTTTGGCAGAAGTATGAAATTGCCACAGGTCGACCACTTTCAACCCCCATTTCTCCCACGCCCCAATAGCTTACCGACATCTAACAACCATAGTGCAGTACATGAGATACGATTCTACTACCAAACACAAACACCAATGCTCTATGCTATGTAGTTGTGGCAGAAAAGTGACATATGCGGAGACAGTCGAAATACGAAAATATCCTTGGTCGGCCACTTACAACCCCCATATCTACCACAGTACCACAGTTTCGGAAATTCGGTCGCTGTTGTGATCGAAAGGTGACTCTGTGCTACTACTACACACAAACGCCAGTTATCTGTGATCTATAGTTTGCGCTGAAAAGTGATACACCATGACACTTTTGTCTTTGGCAGAAGTATGAAATTGCCACAGTTCGACCACTTTCAACCCCCATTTCTCCCACACCCTCATAGCTACCGACATCTAACAACCATAGTGCACTACATGAGACACGATTGTACTACCAAACACAAACACCAATGCTCTATGCTATGTAGTTGTGGCAGAAAAGTGACATATGCGGAGACAGTCGAAATACGAAAATATCCTTGGTCGGCCACTTACAACCACCATATCTACCACACAACCACAGTTTCTGAAATTCGGCCGCTTTTGTGATCGAAAGGTGACTCTGTGCTACTACTACACACAAACGCCAGTTATTTATGATCTGTAGTTTTCGTTGAAAAGTGATACACCATGACACTTTTGTCTTTGGCAGAAGTATGAAATTGCTACAGGTCGACCATTTTCAACCGCCATTTCTCCCACATCCCAATAGCTACCGACATCTAACAACCATAGTGCACTACATGAGATACGATTCTTCTACCAAACACAAACACCAATGCTCTATGCTATGTAGTTGTGGCAGAAAAGTGACATATGCGGAGACAGTCAAAATACGAAAATATCCTTGGTCGGCCACTTACAACCACCATATCTACCACAGTACCACAGTTTCTGAAATTCGGCCACTGTTGTGATCGAATGGTGACTCTGTGCTAGTACTACACACAAACGCCAGTTATCTGTGATCTATAGTTTTCGCTGAAAAGTGATACACCTCGACACTTTTGTCTTTGGCAGAAGTATGAAATTGCCACAGGTTGACCACTTTCAACCCCCATATCTCCCACACCCCCATAGCTACCGACATCTAACAACCATAGTGCACGACAGGAAAGACGATTCTACTACCACACTCAAACACCAATGGTCTATGTTATGTAGTTGTGGCAGGAAAGAGAAGTATACGGAGATACGAATTTTTGGTCGAATTATGAAAACTCCCTGCACTGACCAACTTTAATCATTATATCTCCCACATCCCCACAGCTATCGGCATTCGGCCAACGTTGTGCACGACAGGAAACTCCATGCTACTTCCACCCACAAACATCAGTGATCTGTGCTAGGTAGTGGTGGCTGAAAAGTGAAATATAGGAAAAAACACGTCTATTTATATATATATATAAGATTTTTCATTTGTCTCGTCTTTTTAAATAAGAATCCATCATCAAATTTGACTTTGACCCATTTTTTCTTCTGAATTTCAACCAAAACCATTTCACATTTGGGACAGAATATCTCGAAAACTAAGCAGGATATCAAAAAATTTTATTCTTCATTTTTTATTTGTCATATCAAGTTACATAATAATCCATCACCAGATTGCAGCGTCACCTTTATCCTAGAGTCCCCTTGAGGTTTTTGTACATATTCCCCGTGTCTGTATGGAAGCGGCCATGCCCCCCCACTCCTCCTGCGCCCTGCTTCACTTCAATGCGTGGTGGACGTCTCTTGCGTCGTCTCCATATATTTCCTTCCTCCATGAATCAATCCCCACACCACTACAGATAAAATATAACAACAAAATAAGTTACTTCACTCGGCGACTGTTCAAACGCAACTAACTAGTACTGGCTACAAAATGTAAACACTCAGAGATTACACTAATCAAATCCCCACACCACTACAGATAAAATATAACAACAAAATGAGATACTTCACTCGGCGACTGTTTAAACGCTACTTGTCGCATACTTGTCAGCTTCAGCATCGGGGAGATGTGGACTAATGTAAATATCACAGGGTTCGATAGCGAAAATAAGTATTCATCACATCCAGCAGCTCCACAAGACGTCCAGTCTCTCACCCAGCAAGCAACCACGTGGATATTTATTGCACACGTGCGGCTTGGTGGGGAGGATTGTGGGAACGAATGGTTGGTTGCACCAAACGCTGTCTGCAAAATTTGTCTGAACGCTCCCTAATGTACAGAGAGGGATTGCATACGGTACTGACCAGCATTGAAGCCGCACTTAACTGCAAACCCCTGACACAAGACGAAGTAGCCGGAGACGTAGTTACTCCGCCTCATTTCCTATTTGGAGGGCCACTCACATCATTGTCCTCTGGACCAGAAATCGCAACACGCGCGCCTATAATGCAATTTAGATTGCAGCAGCAGTTGGAAGATCACTTTTGGAAATGTTGGAATGTGGAGTACCTGTTGCTCTTTAAACGTTTCCACAAAATAGGAAATCACAGAAAGAAAATCAGCAGAATTAAAGGAAAGAGATATTGTCCTTCTTCAGGAAGATGTACGTCCACGTCACGTTTGGAAAAGGGCAAGAATTCATCAGTTGAACACCGGAAGAGATGGCTTCATACGAACTGTTGTCCTGTCTACGCCAGAAAGAAACCTAATCACCAGGCCTGTCCAGCTGGTCATCCCTCTGGAGATGACCAGGGTGGGGAGGATGTCGGAGATTAAGAGCAATATTATCTTTGAACTAGCAGTTACGATTATCTGTGGATTCTGATTATAGTTACTTTCGTTGTACTCATAGAGCTTAATAAAGAGTTAAAGCACGTTTGTTTATAGTATTAATACGCTACAGACTCATTATTCCAGTAGTGTTCTCCCTGAGGGGTGCGGCGATTTAATTCGTGGCTACATTTTTTCCCCATTTCTTTTTAACTCTACTAGAGCTGTAACCGCATGTATTCGTTACTGAGTAACGGGTACGGCGCCTTACTCGAAGTTTACTCACAAATTCATTTCGTTATTCGTATGTTTCGTTACTCGCATCTGTCGAATAGATGTCAGTTTGACTCGATAAACGAACGGGCACGGCGTGTCATGATGGTGCTGAAACGATTCACCCAGCGATAGAATGAGCAGGTGTTTGTTTTGAAAATAGTTGATTTAAGTTTATTCTGAAGCATATAATATTCAGTGCAGTAAATCGAATGTAAGTTTGGCAGAATTCCATACGATCCATATGCTAATCACTTAAAGTTTAGTCAGACAAACAATTTACCTAATTTTACTTTAGTAAATAAACAAATCACTTGAACATTACAAAACACTAACAAAGTCATTCATGCGATGCTTCAAATTCAATGGTATCAGAAGTAAGATAACACAGATATCAATTACTTTTAAGACGTTGTTTGCACCCTTTCTCGCCACACCACCAAAATTAAAATTATCAGCACACAGAGCAACTACTTTCTCTTTTATCTTAATATCATCCAAACAATCTATTAAAAACGCGGACCGAGCGTGGTGGTGTAACGGTTATCGTTCTGGCCTCGCATTCGGGAGGACGACGGTTCGAATCCCCGTCCGGACATCCAGATTTGGGTTTTCCATGGTTTCCCCAAATCACTCCAGGCGAATGCCAGGATGCTTCCTTTAAAAAGGCCATGGCCGAATTCCTTCCCATTCCTTGCCCCCATCCCTTCCCGTTCCTAAAGACCTCGATGTTAGAGGGACGTTAAGCAGATACAAAAAAATAAAAAAAAATATTAAAAACGCAGAGATAGTTTGCGCTGTTTCTCCAGGAACTGAACTAAGTTCTAACGATTTAACACTAATTCCCTTAGCAGGAAGAAAATACTCTCACCAGTATAGGAAATATTTTAATATCCTTATGATTTGAGGCATCCGTCATTACTGAAACAAAATTAGCTTGTTGTAAGTCATAGTGTAATTGAGAAATTGCAAATTGACTTAATACTTTTAGTAAAGTTGCCTCCGCTTTCGTACGACCGCATGAGAATTTAGGTTTAAAAACACACTGTAAAAGTGGAAGTGCAATCTAATGACCTGAAAGACTGATTATGCCGTACTGTGGGATAAACAAGAGCTCCTTCAGTTGCCGCTAATCTCATTTCTCTTTCACCAAAAGATTCAGTTTAAAAAAAAATGAAGTAAGAGTGGAACTGGATGCACTCGCACGCACTGCATTTCAATGTTTTTCACTAGCTAAATGATGCGTAATATCAGACCGTCCCCCCGTAACATATGCTAAATGAAGAAGAACATGTATTGCATCGAACATCCAAATCAGTGATGGTTTTCTTAATAAATGGATATTCTTTCTCAAGTTTTGAATTAAATACACACTTTCGTATCGGTGGTGACATTATTTTCATCTCCAGCTATTATTAAATGAAAGAAACTTAACACAGGCAAAAAATCGCACTGTTTACTGCACGTCTTACCATCACAAAAAAAAAAAGTTCAACTAAGTTCTAATGTAATGTCTTCAACTTTAAAAGCACTTGCAACATAATATAATAAGTAGCCGACGTTAGTAAATAGGCGCGGCGGTAAGTGTTAAAAGATACGCCAGCCGCAACAATGGGTAGAAGTAATGAAATGAATTCATGCCTTCGCAAAAGAACGGAAAAAAGGAAAATATTTAAAAGGAAATAATACTTGTGACAGTTAGGAAAGGTTTCCTAAGGATACAGAAAATGGTCAAGAATATAAAATGATGAGGGGGAGGGGGGGAATGCCAGGCCTTGAAAATATGGACATTTTGGATTCGTCCAAATAGGAAGGGAAATATTCTTTATTTTTATTTTTTTCACATGGGCACTTCTTAAACTATTTACGCTACTGATTGCAGATCTGACTTTATATTGCTTTTTGTGATTAAGTTTTTGGCTCTGAAAAGAGCCTGGCCCCAGAAGAGCATTTGATTCCAAAAGGAACCGATTTAATTTACGATGAGGAGAGTGATGGTGTAACTACAGGAGAGGTAGGTGGTGCAGTGCTTAGTTCAATTGATATTGCTCGCGTATGGTTGCAATAAACTGAGGAAACGCTTCGTTCTTGTGAAAATTATTTCTCCACAGGAATTCGTCCAAATAGGAAGGGAAGAGTTCATCAGATGTGCCATATTGAAACCTCACTTTCCTCTTTATTCGCGACTACAGACTTCCAATACTTTGAGTATGTATTTGCGGATCATCTGGATCTACGAAGTTTTCTTTGTGGATGATGACCTCATGTCCATACATGCCTCCATAAGCCATTTCTAAATTGCGGTATGACGGATATCCATCCGTCATAACTATTGATCCCGGAAGGACATGTTGCCGAATATGAGCTAACAAAGTTTCTTCCGTTTTGTCAGCCACTTCGACGACAAAACACTTCTTTGTTCCTCGCTGAATACCTCCGAATACACATTGCTTGTTCCTCATTTCGCCACGGTGGTACTTCCTGTGGAAAAAATGTGTTTCGTCTACTTCCACTATTAAGGGCTCACCGTTTTCATCGAAGCCACCTATTTCTACAGGATGTGTTGCAACCCACTGCGAACATATTTCCCGGCAATAATTACTACAGTCTACCTTCGTATGCATAGACTCTGGACTTATCGCAGCTTCCCACGCCGAATCTTCCTGCAACTGATTCCGTGTCCAGCAGTATATAAAAATGTTAATCTGGAACAGATCCAGTTTACTTCTTGAAAAAAAAAGAACCATATCGAACACTTTTACTTGCTTTACATTCCTTACACTTTCACATGTATCCGTCAATTCACTGGCTACGTTTGCACAAACTGCTGAATATTAAGCAAGTAGGGCAAATGAATGTATTGCGTATGAGTTTACGCTTAGCAAACCAACTTCAATTTCTTTAAACCCTCCCCGTGAAGAGCAAGGGTGAGAGTCGGAATAGTCCACCTCTCCTGTAGTAACAGATGATGGTCCATAATTTCGTGATCTTCTACGATAAAATAACTTTTCTGAGGCCTCCCACGTACTGCCATGATCAAGAAACTAACACAGAACAACCGAAAACGACAAATAGACCGCCAGCTGCTGGTACAATGTATCCCCGTAAGCAAAGCAAGCCAGTCCACACACCATCCCCCCACCATCCTAACGACATACTTTTATATCCCGCTGTCCACTAGGGAGAAAGGTTCCAGGAACTAATGAAAGTCTGCACACCAGGAGAAACAAACAACAAATTCCTACCTAAAATGTTGTCGCTGGCTACTACCTAAAACTTCACTGCTCTTAAGTATCTAAACCAAATGAAAACAGGGCAAAACCCTAAAAAAATTAAATCCATTCCCAAATACTTGACTTGACATACTGCACCTGAGTATTACATCTTTCACCTTAAGACTTAACAGACCGGTTACCTAAGATTTTCGTGCTCTGTACTCGCCAACACGGGTCGGTTGCACCATAGGTCCATTAATGTTTTACGCTAAAATACGCCCAAATTAGTCGGTTTATCGGTGCTGTATGGTTCTCATAGTTACGTGTGTGAGATTAGGTTTATTGTAAGTCTGGAATTGTCGGTATGGAGTTATTTTTAAAGCTGACAGACAGCACATGTCGATTAAACAATGGAATACGGTACCGTTTATTTTTTACATCTTTCACCTTAATACTTAACAGACCGGCTACCTAAGATTTTTGTGCTCTTTACTCGCCAACACGGGTCGGTTACACATTTTACTCGTTTTATCCGTTGGGGTAATTGTATGGGTCTATTTTTCCTTTCTGTGGACTGTACGTGTTTTGCCCGTGGCGCTATCTGTTGGTGGTATTGTTAAACACATGTTTCACCGCCGTCCTGAGATTAAATGTACCTATAATGCAACTTTAAGTGCTTTTATACTCTTCAAAGTATTTTTAATTTTATTTTGACAAAACAGTTTTGCAACGATGACAAAACAGGAACGTTTAGTTTTTTATTTGAAAGACGTTAGAATATATGTACTGGAAATATGCATTGTTCATGAAGTTTAGGACAACCGTTGAGCAAGAATATAATATGTTTAATTAAATTTTTATTGCGATGAGCACATGCTGCGGTGGGAATTCGCTTAGTCATTTCATATACTTTGAATATGAAATTCCTCTCCATCTACTTTTGGGATTAACGAATTATTATTTCCTTCAGCTTTTTTGGTTAATTATTCATCATTTCATTTGGGAATTTGTTCCAATCCCTGCCATCCTTACCCACAAAAAAATATATTCTCACTCCCTTATGAATGAAATCGAGTGCCAGTTTGAGGTCATCGTTTCCTTTCCATGCGCTACCCTATTCCTAATTCTTCGATCAGTATCCTTCCAAGCCCCATCATTGTGTCGTGGTTTTGTTCATCTGATTTCTGTTATCTTTGCTCTACTCTCTACATTGTCAAAGTAATTTTATTCAGTTTATATGTGTATTGTCAGAGAGTTTATCAATAGACTTAGAGCCCATGGAGGAAGGAATTATATGGAGGAGAAGTGACGTTAAATCGGTGAAGCAAGCACTAAACTCTCCCGCATGGTGGCAGCACCGGCAGCGACCATATGGCGCTTCCCAACAATTAAGGTGTTCACATTGTGGTAGATGCAGTGATTATTTCATTTAGTATTGTGTATAAGTGTTTAAAAATGCCAGCTTGTGTTGCGTACGGTTGCACAAATAAGCCAGACAGGAAAGAACCTGGAATATCATTTCATAAGTAAGTTGAATTGTAATTATCGTTGTTGAAGTGAGCGGTAGACACCGCAAACTTTGCAGCACGTCTATAAATATTTAGTCATAGCTCTCAATGGGATGACTTTGTTCTCAAATTTTTCTTGGTGTAGTGTAGAAAATCAGCAAACCTTGCTATTTTGCACATAATAGACTAGCATTATTTTTTAACGAGTGTTTAAAATGAGATTTAAAGGGGCGTGTTTTACTTCGCGATTCAGTGAATTTACTATTACGATTTCTTTCGTCACGTTGCTGATTATACTGACAATGGATGATGAAATTAACTGTTATGTGAGAAGCTGTGAGTTTTATTAATTTTTTAAATAGCTATTTCAGGCCATTGACTTAGGTTATTTTTAAAGCTTCATATAAGACTTGTTTCTGTTTGTAAATACGTCTATACCTATTTTTACCGATTTTGAAATCTTTCTCATCTATTTATGTCGAAACAGGTTCATGCAGAAATAAAAATGGGCTTCATAAATAAAGAAGTTATTGGCCTTTGAACAAAATCAATTTGGGGAATGTGTTTCTAATTTAGTCTCTTTTTTTTTGTACAACATTCTCCCCCCCTCCCCCCGTATCTAAATCTAACTGAGAGATAATTTTTTTACAATTGTCCTAATAAGTAGGGCTGTGAAATTAGACAACACATCTTGATCAAGAGAATGTTCATTAAGGTGACTGAATAAACATTTTATTTCTGGTACCAGCCTACAAAATGTCTGGGTTGCTCATCCCTAGAGTGGGTCCTCTTACTTTTTTTCTGGTCTAGGACACATTTCAGACTAACCACAAGTGGTAGTAATAAAATTGAAATATCCATTCTGCATGTCAACCATGTAATCATTGTGGCTTTGACAGAATTAATTTTTGGTCCAGCCTGCATCCAAACCTAAACCCCTCAATTTGGATGTTGTATATCCCCCAAACTAAGCAAGATATCGAAAACATTTATTCCTTATTATCGAGTTTTTTCGTCGTGTTACATAAGAATCCGTCATTAAATTTGACTTTTGCGAAATTTTTCTTCTGCATTTCAACTCAAGACACCTCACTTTTGAGACAGTGTATCTCGAGAACTAGGTGAAATATCGAAAAATTTTACTCTTTATTTTTTATTTGTCTCGTCTTTTTAAATAAAAATTCATCATAAAATTTGACTTTGAATAATTTTTTCTTCTGAATTTCAACCAAAACCATTTCACATTTGAGACAGAATATCTCGAAAACTAAGCAGGATATCAAAAAATTTTATTCTTCGTTTTTTATTTGTCTCATCGAGTTACATAATAATCCATCACCAGATTGTGGCGTCACGTTTATCCTAGAGTCCCCTTGAGGTGTTTGTACATATTCCCCGTGTTTGTTGGGAAGCGGTCAAGCCCCCGCCACTCCGGCCATGCCCCCCCACTCCTCCGCCGGCCTGCTTCACTCCCATGCGTGGTAAAGGTCTCTTGCGTCGTCTCCAAATTATTCCTTCCTCCATGTTAGAGCCTAGAGGAATATAGTCTTTGAATACTACTGAATGAATTTGTTTCTCGTGTTATGGGAAGTATTGTGGAACGTAAGAAATTGGGTATAAATGTTTACTTGCGTGTTCATATGGCACGCACTTAAACCAAAGTGGATGGTTGCCTGAAAATATATTCCAGATTTTTTTTTTTTATTATTTCAAGAGTAGGCCTAATAAACTATGGAAAGTGACGTTGGTAATTATTTGTTAAATATCTTGAATTTTATGGATCTTTAGTGCCGAATTAAGAGCTTCTCTTCAAATAAAAGAATTTAGTTTCATTTATAAATCTATGCTGAAGCTGTTATTTACGGAATTTTTGCGCTTTATCGATTGAAAAAGGAATGTGTAAGCAGTGAGTGGGATAAAAATTGAATACTTTGTTTTACTCTTTCAAGAATATGATCAAAAACTATCTTGTTATTTGGTACAATTACAGATCGCGATATAGCTTGATCCACTGAAAATTAGCTCAAGTAATCATTAAAGCAATATAAAGCATATGAAATCTACTTAAATAAGGAAAGCCTTGTATCTGGTGAATTGTAGAACATCATTTGTGTTTCTGACTCAGGCTATTTAAATCATAATACACATGGAATTTTGATTGTCTGCATGTCATTAATAGTAATGCAAATTAAAAATAAACGCTATAATTCTGTTGCCTAATGGTTTATTGCAAAAATGTCAGTTATCATTCTTGTCAAGGGTTTTTTGCAACCTTATCTCAATCTCTGCTAATATTGACACTTTAATATTTATTTTATTATTATTACTTTAAAAAAAACTATACTGCACTTACAAGAATACATCCACGAATCCTCATGAGAAACTGAACCACTGAGTTTACTATGTTCAACATAGGCAGTGTAAAGTAGGTATAGTTAAACATTAGATGGAGTGAAGAAAACAGGGTTACTTGAGATAACAATTCCACGTGAAATTGGCATCATAATACTGCAATCTAATTGACTGTCTTGTGATTAACTACTGTAGTACTGTGATGTTGTGATATCAATATAATAAGTTTCCGCCACACTAACCTGTCACGCCATGCTAGGTTTGATGTATGCACCGCACCCGGTGTCATTAGTGTGATCTCCATGGAAAACAGGTTTTCTTAAATGTGAACAAACAACTGTACAAATTCCTGTGAAAAATAACCATGAAACAGTATAATTATTATCTATAAATTCCATATGGTCTACTGTGAAATCCGATAACGCAGTAGCTGCGGCTACTACAAATAACAAACAATCCAGAGTTGCAAACCATTATGATTCTAATAAAGTCGCAAAATAATTCAGATTCAAAGTAGTTTTTAGTTTTCGTGTACCAGATATACTCCATGTGGCAGAAAATAATTCTGCTGCGACTGGGGGGATTTTTTTTAAAAAAACTTGAGTCAAAAGAAAAAAACAATTTTTTTTTTTTTTTAAGTTCTTGAGGTGAGTGTGGTTAGGTTGAAATACAGCCTGGACCAGAAAACGGTTTCACAAAAGCCTCGAGGAACTATCTACATGCTGGGCATGCGTATGTTTTGTTTTCATTCTATCTGTTGTGGTTACTTTGAAATGCGGTTTGGACCAGAAGAAAAATGTCACCAAAGAGACAATGAACTATAACTATGTATGTTTTCGCTGTATAAAAACATGTTGGGTTTCAAACCACGTCAAAATTGAATTGTCTGATAATGTTTTGGAAGCTTGCATTATCAAGTCCAGCTTAACACCACTGGAAGCGATTCAAGCTTCCAAAACTATGCTAGATGATTCAGTTTTGATGCCCGAGAATTTTTTTTATAAATATACCTATAACTATTTTTTTTTACAGTTGATATCTTCACTTTTTTGTCTCATAGTTATGTAAGCATCCATCGTCAAATTCTGGCACCATAGTTATGATTGAGTTGCCGAATCGTGATCTCTAGTAGATCCAAATGTTTTTGTAGTTGAATTGTATTCCCTGGTATATATGAAAAAATGTTATTTCCACCTGCTACACCTTGAATCTTCAGAGGGTGTGGTTAGAAATTCATGTCAGGCTCTACAGATTTTAGTTTTCCACTAAAGGTGAATGGTTCCTTCAAAAAGTCATGACCAAATTCCTAATTATTCCTAACTACCCATTCTCTCACAGCCCAAAGCAAGAAAGAAACCATCTTTATAAGTAACAATTTTTGTTTCTTTTAAAGTTAATGATAGGTATTATGGCAGTATTAATTTGTTAAGTGCATTTGCTGACATGTAAGTATGACTGATGTACTGTTTGGCCAACCTAGAAGTAAAATAAAATGTTATTGATTTAATTTAATTGCAATGGGGTGCATACTCCAGTGGCAATTTCCCTACACACCCATTTTCTCCCTTTCCTACACCCACATACTTTTTTGCCATGTACAAATTTCAACCTTAAATTGTTTGTGTTTTTGGTAAATTATTCATCAATACTCTTGGTAACTTATTCCGATTCCTAACTGCCTTACCTATGAAAGAAAATGTTCTCACACCCTTGTGCCTAAAATCGAGTGCCAGCTTGTGGTCATGGTCATCTTTTTCCTTCCATGCATTACTTTTAATTCTTACAGGAATGTATTTCCATGCCTCATCACAAATATTCACTCCCATGACTCTTTTCACCCTCCTCCTGTCTTCCAATGAATCCCATTCTTTTACCGAGCGTGGTGGTCTAATGGTTAGCGTTCTGGCCTCGCATTCGGCAGGACGGCGGTTCGAATACCCGTCCGGGTATCCAGAAGTGGGTTTTCCATGGTTCCCAAATCACTCCAGGCAACTGCCAGCATGCTTCCTTCAAAAGGCCATGGCCGAATTCCTTTCCATTCCTTGTCCCCAGTCCCATCCCGCCCCTTAAAGACCTCAACGTCAACAAGGCGTAAAGTCATAAGTAAAAAAACAAAAACAAAAAAAGTGGAGTTTTCTGTGCCAACAGATGAAATGAAAAGAAGAAGCAATATACTTAAAGGAGAAATGTCATGCCTCCACCAGGGAAATGTATCATTTTGATGCCATTTAACATCACCATCTCATGAATGTGCTTAGGGAGCATGCACAAACCACATGGCTCGGTCCAGGGGGGGGGGGGGGGTTGGCCGGAAGGCTAGGCTACGCTGGGCTACGTGGGGGGAGGGGGGTTCCGAGCCAGGCCACGTAGCTTTCCTTTCATGACATTTTTCATAGTTAAAATCAGGAACAGAACACACAACAGCATGTGAACATTTATTTCCATCAGTTAATTATCTCCTTATGTAATTTACAATCGTCTGACAAGAGAAAACAGTAAAAAATGTCTTCTGGGATCAAAAGGGAAAAAAGCTACGTGGGAGGAGGGGGGGGGGGTAGAGGCAAAAGCCACCTAGGGCTACGTGGGGGGGAGGGGGGTTCACAGGAGGCCAAAATGGAGCTACGTAGTTTGTGCACGCTCCATTACCCAATGGGTAACATTTGATACATTGGTAAATCCTCCATTCTTTTGGATGTCTGGTGGGCTAGTGACATGGGAAAAAGTCTTTGTATTTGGCAGTAGTTTTCCTGGAAATGAGGGCACTCTGGGTTTGCATTCAGGAGGACGCAGGTTTAAATCCTCATTCGGCCATCCAAATTTGGGTTTTCAATGGTTTTCCCAAATCACTACAGATTAATGCTGGGATGTTTCCTTTGAGAGGCCATGGCAAAAATCCCTCCCAGTCTTTCTCTCAGTCCTTACCCAGCTCTATTAATCTTGACTTCGGTGAGGCACAAATCCAGAAGCAAAAAGAAGAAGAAAAATGGAAATAAATGAAGGCCCACTGATACTTGTAAAGAGCAGCTCACCAAAAGGGGAAAAACAAGGTCTGATCAAAGTAATACTGGGAATTTTTGAATTTAACATGCTAAATAAACATGGTTTTCAAGTTTTTTTGTAGGGTCATTTCATGTTACTTCAACAAAAAAAAAAAAAAAAATGACATTTTGACACCCATCGATACGGATTTTGATGAAACTTGCTGAGTGTAGTCCTCTTATATACAAAAGTATCCACATCAATTTTTTGTTCTCAATCTGGTTTAGTTTTCATTTTATAGCCAATCAAAATTATGAATGTTTGGTATTTTCCAAATTCTGACGATTCTGCTCTTTGACTGAAAATAATTTATATTTCATTTATTTTTCAGCCAGTTTTTATGAAAACATAAAATAATATTAATGAAAGAATGAGTATCCCAGAAAAAATATGAAAAAATTCAAGTAATATTTTAAAAATAAAAAAGAAATAATTTTCTTGAATTTTTGCTGAAAGTGTGTAATACGTTAAAGTCAATATCAACCAAAGGGAATATAATAACCCAAAAAATTCTTTTTACCTCATGATCTTTGAGTGTGTTCTGTCAAGGAAAAAAAAATAATGGCTGTTTCATTTCTTTGTATATACTTTTAAAATTAAATATAATTTTTGAAAAATTTTCATTATCCAATTTGTTTACATAGCTATATATTATTTGCATGGAAAAATGAGTTGCAAACACAATTTTTAATGTGTTATTTTATTAAACATTGAGCATCTATCATATTGGGTTGTTATTTCTATTATTTACGAAACATTTTTCTTTGCTTACTTTTCTCCCTCTGAAATACTGATTCAACTTAATTTTTTTCCAACTTCTTTTATGTAATATGATAATTAATATTTTATTAACCTTTATAGTTTCAAGTTTATGTGGATTTGGCAAATAGAAAATGTTTTATGTAGAATACATAATATATAAGAAAAATTTAACTAAAAAAAAATACCATAACAGCAATTTTTGGCTATTAATTTCCATAGGATGTTTTCCTAGATATAGTACTCTTTAAGTTCTTTAAACTGATTAATTCTTTCTTGGATCATCCTCATACAGTCTGTAGGGAATTGATAAACTCTCCCAGTTGATGTTGCTAGAGAGTTTATAACAGCAAGCAGATGTGGAATTGAAACAGGGCAGATATCTTCTCGCTTGGCCAATAAAATGATGGTAAGGGTGCTTGGTGATGCAAAAAATTAATTGTAGCATCCCCTTCTTTCTTCATTGATGTCTATAACAATCACAAAATACCAAAAATTATTATACATGCAAGCAACATAGCATTCGATGTATAGCTCATTTACTGTCACTTATGTTGTGCATTTGTCTTTCAGTTTGTAACTTAAACAAGCTTTTGTCGTCACTTTTGATTCTTCTAGCCTTCACATTTCCTGTACTGTCTGGCTTAAAGTTGTGGGAATTTCTTGTCACTGGAATTGTTGTAACATCTTTAAAATGGTTTTCAAGATTAGATTGATTAAAGTGTACAGATTTAATTTTATGAACGTTTGTCCACTTTAACATAAAAGGCCAATGGTCATTTCTTGCCACCAGTCATGGCAAAACTGAAAGTGATGGGATTGGGGATGCTGAAAAGATTACCTAGAAAATAAAGTCTCTAAAGACCTTTAGAAAAACAAATAATGACACCACGTGATTTTTTTTTCATTTGTAATATAATATTGTAAAAATATTTTTTATTATTATTATTTCTAATCTTGAAAACCATTTTTAAGATGATACAACAATTCCAGGGACAAGAAGTTTCCACAACTTTAAGCCAGACAGTACAGGAATTGTGGAGGCTAGAAGAATCAAAAGTGACGACAAAAGCTTGTTTAAGTTACAAACTGAAAGACAAATGCACAACATATGTGACAGTAAATGAGCTATACATCGAATGCTATGTTGCTTGCATGTATAATAATTTTTGGTATTTTGTGATTGTTACAGACATCAATGAAGAAAGAAGGGGATGCTACAATTAATTTTTTGCATCACCAAGCACCCTTACCATCATTTTATTGGCCAAGCGAGAAGATATGTGCCCTGTTTCAATTCCACATCTGCTTGCTGTTATAAAACTCTCTAGCAACATCAACTGGGAGAGTTTATCAATTCCCTACAGACTGTATGAGGATGATCCAAGAAAGAATTAATCAGTTTAAAGAACTTAAAGAGTACTATATCTAGGAAAACATCCTATGGAAATTAATAGCCAAAAATTGCTGTTATGGTATTTTTTTTTAGTTAAATTTTTCTTATATATTATGTATTGTACATAAAACATTTTCTATTTGTCAAATCCACATAAACTTGAAACTATAAAGGTTAATAAAATATTAATTATCATATTACATAAAAGAAGTTGGAAAAAAATTAAGTTGAATCAGTATTTCAGAGGGAGAAAAGTAAGCAAAGAAAAATGTTTCGTAAATAATAGAAATAACAACCCAATATGATAGATGCTCAATGTTTAATAAAAAACACATTAAAATTGTGTTTGCAACTCATTTTTCCAGCAAATAATATATAGCTATGTAAACAAATTGGATAATGAAAGTTTTTCAAAAATTATATTTAATTTTAATAGTATATACAAAGAAATGAAACAGCCATTCCTACCCCCCCCCTTGACAGAACACACTTCCAAGATCATTAGGTAAATGAAGAAAACAAAAATATTAGCCATATTAAAACCAAATAAGGACCCCACGAAAGTGGCAAATTATCGACCAATAGCACTTCTAAGTGTAACATACAAACTCCTTGAGCGCCTGATCTGCAACAGAATTTCTGAAGTGATCAATAAACACATTCCCATAGAACAAGCAGGATTTAGGCCAGGGAGAAGTTGTAATGACCAGGTTTTCACTCTCACCTCTCATATTGAAAACGGGTTTGAGAAGAAATCAGTAAGTGTGGCTGCCTTTTTGGATCTGTCAGCTGCTTATGACACTGTTTGGCGAGAAGGACTTCTTCTGAAATTTTTGAGTATTATCCCATGTCGAAAACTTACAGAACTACTTAACAACATGTTTGAGCAATAGATACTTTCAGATATACTCTGATAACGACAGAAGCAGAATATTTATACTAAATGATGGTTTACCCCAAGGATCTGTTTTAGCACCCCTTCTATTCAATTTGTATACTCATGATTTACCGGAAACATCTTCAAGAAAATTTACTTACGCTGATGACATTTGTTTGGTGAACCAGAACCCCAACTTTTCTGATGCGGAAACAACTTTATCAGCTGATCTGGAAAAGTTAGATGACTACTTCAAGAAATGGTGCCTCCATCTAAATCCTCAGAAAACAGTTATTTCAACATTTCATTTGCGCAACAGACAAGCACACTATAAACCAGAAGTTAAATTCAGAGGCCAACTATTGCCTTTTTGCGGCACACCAAAATATCTGGGTATAACACTGGACAGAACTCTAACTTTCAAACAGCATCTCTCAAATGTGGCTGCCAAAGTCAAAACGAGAAACAATATTCTCCATAAGCTTGCTGGTACTTCATGGGGAGCCAGTGCTCACATTCTAAGATCCACAGCCTTAGCTCTGTCATACTCTGTTGCTGAATACTGCTGCCCATCCTGGATCAATAGTGTCCATACAAAGAAGGTAGATGTGCAACTCAATCAGGCAATGAGGATAATTACGGGATGTATTCATAGTACAAACACCATATGGCTTCCAGTGCTATGCAACATCTCACCCCCAGCACTAAGAAGATCAGAAGCTCTTTTAAAAATCTGGAAAAATATCCTGAAGAACCCTCGGCTGCCTATACATCAAGACATAATTCAAGCGAAACACCAACGCTTGAAATCAAGAAAACCACCATGGCGCACAGCAATCAACCTCACAGAGTCCTCTTTCAACACCAATAAGCTGTGGAAAACTCAGTGGGAGCAGTCATCAGTAGCCAATAAAAATCTAGTTGAGGACCCCTCAGTAAGGTCACAAGGTTTCGAACTCCCTAGGCGGCAGTGGAGAATCATCAACCTGAATTCGAACAGGACAAGGCAGATGCGCCTACTTATTATACAAATGGAGCTGGGTAGATTCTGCAAATTGTGACTGTGGAGCCACCTTACAGACAATAAATCACATCGTTTCTGATTGTCCTCTTCGGGCCTACAAGGGAACAATGGCGGAAATCCATGATGCGTCGATCAGTGCAGTTGACTGGATTAAAACATTAGATCTCGAGATATGAAATTGTACAAGCTCGTCATATGTATATTTCCTATTGTGTACCTCATAAATAATCATACGATAAATAAATAATAAATTAGGTAAAAAGAATTTTTTGGGTTATTATATTCCCTTTGGTTGATATTGACTTTTAACGTATTACACACTTTCAGCAAAAATTTAGGAAAATTATTTATTTTTTATTTTTAGAATATTACTTGAATTTTTTCGTATTACTTCTGTGATACTCATTCTTTCATTAATATTATTTTAAGTTTTCATAAAAATTGGTTGAGATATAAATTATTTTCAGTCAAAGAGCAGAATCATCAGAATTAGGAATGTATCAAACATTGAAAATTTTGATTGGCTATAAAATGAAAACTAAACCAGATAGAGAAGAAAAAAATATATGTGGATACTTTTCTGAATAGAAAGACTAAACTTACCAAGTTTCATCAAATTCTGAGTCGGTGGGTGTTGTGGCTTGGTTGAATTGACATGGAATGACTCTGTACACATGTTCCTCAAGCTTGTGATTGCCAGCCATTTTGAATTATTTTCGACTGTCGAAAAGGTTAAGTGTGTTTTGGGGTGCTTGTGATTTTAAGCTTTAGAAAAAGAAAAGGAACAAGGAATTTGTACAGAATTTTGCTTGAAAAAAATGGAATAAAGTGCTGTGCCACATTTGAAATCTTAACAATAGCTTTTGGCAAATCTACTATAAATAAAACGAGTTTACGTGTGCTACAGACATTTCAAAGAGTGCAGTGAAAACTTTGAAAATTATGATCGCTCTGGATGCCCTAACACATCAACAACCTATGACAAAATCGAACAATTTTAAAAATTGATTCTCACAAATTGTTGTATTACTATTAGAGACTTTACTGATGATGTCAGAGTATGATTTGGCTCATGCCAAGCAATTTTTTTTGCGGTATTTTCGGCATGAAAAATGTGGAAGCAAAGTTTGTGCGAGAATTGCTGAATTCTGAGCAAAAACATTGTTGCATAGAATTTACTCAGGAATTGTTGAATGACGTCAAAAATAATCCAGAACTTCTTAAAACTGTCTTAACAGGCAACGAAATGGGTGTATGGGTATGATGTCGAAAGCAAGGCCCAATCATCCCAATAGAAGTTGCCTGAAGAGCCAAGACCGAAAAAATAATTGACAAGTTCGATTGAATATGAAGATTCTCCTCACTGTTTTCTTTGATTTCAATGTAGTTGTGTATCATGAGTTCCTGACAAATAGTTAATAATGCCTGGAAGTTATACACCATTTGCTTGAAGCAATTTGTTTAACATTTCCAGAATTGTAGCAAAACCATTCATGGAAATTGCACCCGATAATGCTCTTGCTTAAAGTGGGGAGATTTACTAAACCAAGTTTGGTGGGTAAGGGATTGTTTTTTTTTTTTTTTTTTTTTTTTTTAATATTTCTTTTGTGAATTACTCTACTTTCAAAATCGGTGTCTAGCAGAATAGACATCAGTCGAAAAAGATTGAAAGAAAATTTTGACTCTGTCTTTAGATTTAATTATAAAAGTTACGAATGGTGCACTTGACTAATTTTAGGAAAGTAGTCAGTATTGTAGCTGGGCGTCTACTATAACCAAAAAAATCATTAGTTCTTTTTTAAAAAATATTTAAAACGCCAGATTTTTGTTTATGTTCCACACAACGAACATGTGAGCAAAAAATGGCTTAAGCTTGCACATCGTGACTCAACGTATTTGTATACTAAGTCTTTAATGTATTTTTGAGAAGACCACTTTGACTTAATATTTTATAATCTTTAATAATCTGTGAACCTTAATATTTTGTTCTGTGATAAACTTAAATTTGTATCGATAAATAAATTACGACTTCTGAAGTTAAAATGCCATTCGTTGTAAGTGCACAGGACTTTTTTACTGGTACAGCTGCCAAACAATATCCAAAATTACATGGAGTATCATATAGTGGTGTAAGTGCCACATGTACACATGAAACCAGGCTGTATTCCAAGATAGAAGAATGTGTAAAACCACTAATACACAAAGGAAAAACTTTATACTTTTACATTCAGAACGTTACTGTCGGAAATATACCGTTAAACGAATGTGTAAAGACTTTTAAAGTTTTCCGCCACACTGATAAAAACTTGAAGAAATCATTCAAGGATTTTTTAAGCAGTTATTACATTAATGCTTCACAACTACACAAGCTTCTGCACAATAGCAGTCATATAAAAAGCTTTTAAAATAATGTAAATAAAATTATTATTCAAAATGTAGACCCACTGATTAAAATCAAGATTTGTATTAAGTAAAATGCCTCACTAATACATACACTTCTAAAATACCTTGTATTCTAACAATTTGCCATAATATGACTAATAGAATAGATATACTTACCGGAATTCTGCTGAACAGATATTGCTATTAGACACAAAAAACATTCCCAGCATCACATCAATTTTGGGTAAATTTGAGCTATATGCCTGGGTAAATTCAGCTTCCATTTCAAGTATAAGTAATTTAATTGATTTATAATGAGTACCTTGAAAACCTTTAATATACGATGCACAGATTTTCAACACACAGGAACTAAACTGGCACAAGCTGATCTATGATGTCATGCACCCTGATTGGTGTTTTGTATATCATGACTAACAGAAGTCTTTTTGTGTTTTTATTTCTTAAAAATAATATATTTTTAACACTTATTCAACAAATAAAGTTGATTTTCAGTATCCTTACGACTTTATCATTGTAAATTTAGGTTTTAGTGTCAACTACTCCATTCTCTTAAAAAGAAGTGCTGAATTGACTTTGATGGACTTTAATTTAAATCTGCAGAAATGAATAATATATTAACAATGAGAGCTGCCAATGTGGCCACCTGCATTGGTGAGGTACAATGGTACCAGATTGAAATTCAGGTGTCTGCAGGCTGTCTGTCCTGATTGTGGGTTTCAGGCGGTTTTCCGAAGTCACTGTGGTAAAGGTTGGGATGTTACCCAATCTCTTCCTCATAAAACTACACATTTAATGAACAAAAAAATATACTTATGATAGAAAACTTAAGGTACGTGAATTGAAGATTTAACATTCCTCCCCCCCCCCCCCTCCTGCCCCCTAATCTCTCCCGTTGCTCCAGGAAGTGAAAATCCCTGTTTCTAACTACGCAGAGGAGACACTAGACAAATTTTTAATTGCAGGTCATGATTAGAATCAAGGTTTTGTGTGATCTGGTAGGGCCCTTTCAAAAATAATAATATAATAAGGAGGTGTAAGGGAATAAAAAAGCAATACAAGCAGGACAGACCGGAACTGAATAAATGGAAACAATCTATCACAAGGGTAAAGTTTGCAGAATTGGTAGATGTGGGTCTAAGAAGTAACTGAAAGGAGCTCAACTGAGGACGAATCGAATGAATTGAAGACCGAAATAATGAAGGCTGGTAAAGAAATATTAGGCTTTAGGGAATAAGCCACCAGAAAACCTTAGATCACAGAATTTTTTTTGGAGTTGATGAATCAGAGGAGAAGGCACTAAAGTGCTCAGGATGAAGCAGGAAGAGAGCAATACAGACAATTTAGGAATGAAATAAACAGGAAATGCAAAAGAAAAATAGATGCACAAAAAGTGTGAAGAAGTAGAACAGGAAATGATCGTAGGTAAAGTAGATGTGGCATATAGGAAGATCAAACAGAATTTTGGAGAAATTAAAAAAAAGAGGAATAAACATTAAAGCTGCCAATAGGAAACCTTGTCTAAGCCCAGAAGATAGAGTTAACTGATGGAAGGAATACATAGAGAAACTGCATGATGGAGATGATTTGAACAACAATGTATTGGAAAAAAAAAACTTGATTTCGACATTGATGACTTAAGTGATCCTATTACTACAGAATTTGATAGAGCTTTGAATTATTTTAAATTAGTTGTTGCAGTTGGAATTGATCAAAAAGTTATGAAACATGAGGGATGCCCACTGATTTTAATAAAAGTGTCATCTTCACATTTCCGAAGAAAGCACAATGTGAAGTTAGTCTAACATCACATGCTTCAAAATTACTGACAAGAAGAATATACAGAAGAATGGAAAGTGAAATAGAAGGGATATTAGGTGAAGATTAGTTTGGGTTTAGGAAAAACCGCGGTACAAGAGAAGCTATTCTCTCCTTAAGATTAATACTTGAAGGGCGGATTAAGAGAAACAAATATACTTTTATGGTGTTTGTTGATTTAGAAAAAGCTTATGGTAATCTTAAGTGGAACAAGATGTTCAAAATTTTAAAGAAGTCAGTCTAAAATAGTGAGACAGAAGAATACTTTATAATAATCAAGAAGCTGTATTAAAAGTAAGGAATCATGAGAGACACGCATTAGTTAAAAAGAGACAAGGTTGTAGTCTATCCCCGTTAATATTCTACTAATACACAACAAGCAATACAGAACAAGCAATAAAGGAAGTGAAAGAAAGATTTGAATGTGGCATAAGTGTTCAAGGAGAAAAAATCGGTATGCTATGATTTGCTGATGACATTGTCTCATTAACAGAGCAGTCTGAGGATATGGAGAAGTTACTGATTGTCATGAACAAAATACTGAAGTAATATTTTGGACTAAATATAAACCAAAGCAAGATAAAAGTGATGAAATGTAGCAGAAATGATACCAATAATAGAAGATAAAATATAAAAATATTGTCTGATACGATAGAAATTAGTGAATTTTGCTAAAATTACAACCAATGGCCAAAGCAGGAAAGACGTTAAAAGCAGAATAGCACTAATAAAAAGAGCCTTCATGAGAAAGAGAAATCTTTTAGTTTCAAATATTAATATAGGATTCAGAAAGAACTTTTAACTTTATGTGCGGAGCACAGTGCTTTATAGCAGCAAAGCATGGACTTTAGGAACACCAGAAAGAAGGAAAATGGAAACATTTGAAATGTGGTGCTATGGAAGGATGCTAAAAAATAAATTGAACAGATAAAGTAGGGGCGAATCGTACTCTGCCAATGACTTGTTTGTTTGCTTGACATTGGAATTCCTGAAATGCCTTGAAGAGGTTATAAATGAGAGCCCAGATCGTTGTCGACAGATGCGCATTACAGAGCAGAACATTCACACAATTTGTGACTTAATTTTGCACATTGATTTTTTTTTTTTTGCATGTACGTCTCACCATCAATGCAGCATACTACTGCAACCTTTTGGATGAAGTGAAGCTTGCTTATTGCCGAAAAAGATGGGACCAGCTGATAAGAGATGTGATTCTTTTCCATGACAATGCTTGGCTACATACTACAGCTCTCACTCAAGCAAAATTGGAGAAAATGAACTGGACATTACTTGATCATCCTACTTACAGCCCTGACCTATCGCCCTGTAATTTTCATCTCTTTGGACCACTGAAAGAAACACTGGGAGGCGATGATTTGAAGACAACCACGCAGAAAGGGGGGGAGGCTCCTTGTGCAATTTATTACTGGTTCAATCCCCTTTCTTTTATGATGGCAGCTGGGAAAAATGTATTTCTAAAGCAGGATGTTGAGAAATATGTACTTGGTTCATTTGCTATGGTAAATATTTTTTTTTTTTTTTTTTTTAAAAAAAATGTCCCCTTTATATTAGATCCACCCTCGTACTATCAAAGATTATGATGAAGAAACAATCAATTAATACTTTTGACATGCAAATTTCTATTTCAAAGCAGAATTAATTGATCGGATCAACATATTGACAAAACAAAATCAATATCCAAAGTGCAAACGAATAGTAAGTTTAAGACATGATGCGCAAACGTTTGTCAAATCTTTCAGTGAATTGTGGTAAAACTAGGACTCCGAAATTAATCAAAGATCACAATAAAGTAACAATTAATTTGTACTTTACCATGTAAATTTTTATTTTAAATCAGAATTGGTAATTGAGTTTTTTAGTAGAATGTTAATAATTTTTTTTATTATTTATGAAGAATATTTATTACTGTTATTATTATTTAAAAAAAACTTATAATCTTAACACACTTTCAAGTGGATGAAGTTACGAGTAACTGCTAGTTATTGAATATATTGAATGATCGTCATTGTGGCAAGTCAACAGTAAAATGTCACTCATAAGCATTATTATCAAATGTTATTGCAATAAAACATGGAAATATGGCACTGGTTTCTTCAATATGAAAGGGGTAATTAGTGTTTATATAATCTGTAGAAATGGAGATAAGCTTTTTAAAAGTGATTTTAAATCTAATATTTCCATGTTACTGAACTGCTTTCTGAAAACTGTCAAGCTAATCTCTAGCAATGCTAATTCTGAATATTTACTTGTTTCAGGTGAGATGGATATTAGCCCAGTGGCTGTTGGTAAGGAACCTGTGATTGGCGAAGAAAGTGATGATTCCAATGACTCCCAATCAATGGCCATTGATGAAACAGAGATGAGTGACAAAGTATCTGTTGCTTCTGCAGGAAGTAATCGTTCTCGGAAATCCAATCGTTCTTCACATTCTAGAGCATCCATGAAATCATCTGCTTCAGAAGTTAGTTCCAGATCGCCATCTGAAACAGGTCCTCAATCTCATTCAGGATCACCTAAGAGGAATTCAAGAAAAAAGACAAAATCAAATACAAACTATAATACCAGTTCTAGGACTCCATCTGGATCAAGATCAGTGTCAAGGTCATTGTCACCACCTGCAAAATCAGGTTCAAGATCTAGATCAAGATCAGTTAATAGCGCACAATCAAGATCAAAATCCAGGTCTGTTTCTCCAGTCTCCAAGTCACATGATTTGTCTCATTTGGGGTCACAGTCACCAAACAGATCAAGATCTGTCTCATCACAGCATGGTGATGTAGTTTCAAAAAGATCTCGATCAAAATCAGTATCGAGATCACGTTCCAGATCGAGGTCAGTTTCTATATCAAGATCAGTTTCTAGATCGAGATCTGGTTCCAGATCAGGCTCAGGATCAAGGTCTGGCTCAGGATCAAGGTCAGGTTCTAGATCAAGTTCAGTGTCTAGATCTAGATCACCATCTGTTTCAAAACAATTTGATTCAGAATCAAGAAAATCTAGGTCAAAATCTCGTTCATTGTCACATTCTAGTTTAAAATCTGGATCTCGCTCTGGTTCTAGAGCTTCTGGTTCCAGAGTTGATTCAAGATCACATTCAAGGTCAAGATCTAGGTCTACATCACCAGCATCTATTTCTAAAGTAAAATCGCGGTCCCAATCAAGATCACCAGCTGTTGGGGATAGGGCTGGAAAAAGATCTAAATCAAGATCACATTCACCAGAATCAGATTCTAGTTCCAAGTCTCACTCAAGATCATCAAAATCCAGGTCAAGATCTAGATCAAAATCCAGGTCAAGATCTAGATCAAAATCCAGGTCAAGATCTAGGTCAAAGTCAGGATCAAGATCCAGATCAAAGTCGAGATCTAGGTCGAAGTCAAGATCTAGGTCAAAGTCAGGATCTAGGTCAAAGTCAAGATCTAGGTCAAAGTCAAGATCTAGGTCAAAGTCAGGCTCAAGATCTAGTTCAAAATCACGATCGAGATCAAAGTCTAAATCTAGATCTGGATCTCGATCAGGTTCAGCACAAAGATTGAAATCAAGATCTAGGTCAAGATCCTTGGATATAAAACAACAGTCTGAGTCAACTAAAAGAAACTCTCGGTCTAGGTCAAACACCCCTTCGGCTGTTAAAAGGAAAAGTTCACCAGTTGGTAAAGAAGGTTAGTATTATTCCGTCAGTGTTAGTGTTAGAAAAAAAAATCTTAAAAAAATTACATCTACTTTTTTTGATAACACTTAAGTATTTTTATTAAATAGCAGGTTTTATTATTATCATAGAATATGGTGTTTAGATTGTTTATAAACTATAAGTTATGTTTTAAAGAGAAAATGCAAAAATTTAGTGTAGACAGTACGTTATGTTTTCAAGAGAGTGCAAAAGTTTATTGTTGACAGAAATAATAAAAATTAAAGTATTTACTATTGTAGAATGGGCGAGTAGTAGTTTTTCAGCTTCCTTTATTTGATATGTACACAGTATTCTGATTCTGGCACTAAATGATCTTGAATGGATACTTGTAATACATTAGCCATTGTTTTAGGCTGAAAGTATCATTGGTTATAACCATGGGCGCCGGGAGGGGGGTGCAAGGGGGTGCACTTGCACCCCCTGCTATGAAAGAAAATACACAAAAAAAGATTAAGAAACAAACATTTTATTATTAAATTCACTGTTTGAATAATAACTTAAGACGCCTAGGTTGTTGTACAAATTTCTTCAACACCTCGTCAATAAATTCAGTATCCTTAACTAGTAAGTAATAAGTGTTGTGTATAATGTATATTAAAAAAAAAAAAAAAAAAAAAAAAAACAACAAAACCTAGTTGCACCCCCCTTAAAGTAATCCTGCCGGCGCCCATGGTTATAACTACTCTCCTATTCAAACATCTGGTATTTAATTTAAAATAAAGCCAGTTTATCAGTAATTTGAATTAACTGAAATTTTCATGCAGCCTTCTCTTAATAAGTAGTTGATTCAGTAGAAGTTTTGCTTTTTGCACCTACATTGTTTATCAGATTACTGTTATTATGAACCTCAATGATAGACACTCTACTAGTTGTATAATATTCACAAACTGTTTTCAGATTCTGAAAATGAAACTGGAAAGCTACATTCAGAAGCTGATGATGATGATTCTGATGACATGAGTAAAGGTAATGTCATGACAAGTGCAAATGCATTTTTAATATTATTTCTTAGTGAAGTGGGGTTCAGTTTTGAAAGGCTATATCCCTACAACAAAATTAATTATTGTGCCATTCTACAAATCATTGTGAGGTGTATTTACTGAAGTTTTGTGTGTTGGGTGAGATATGTTGCTAGGAACATCACTCACCCACTAACAAGGGAGAGTGGTGTAGAAATCATGATCAGAGAATGTTCAAGCCTGATGTATGATATAATAACTAATAATCCTAATACTTTTTTTATGAGAAATTTATTTAAAAGCTGAAATTTTACATCCTTAATATTTACCTGTTGAGAACGCATAGAAAGCAAAGTGACAAAATGGCCATGTGGTGTAAAGCTTCATGATGGATATAAAAGGTCATTGGTTTGATCCCTGTTTGGGGAAAATGTTTTTAGTTTCTGTGTGCATTTCTTTTTGTTACTAATTACTGTTTGTACCATTAAAGAAACTTTTTTTTTTTCTTTTTACAAAAACTCCTCAAAACAATTTTTTACTTTGAAGGATTCACAGATTTTTGAGTAAGTGTATACAACTATTTGGATAAAGGAAACAAAGAAAATGCCACGAGGCACTGAAAATAAGATAGGATAGGGAAAATAAACAGTTACCCGTCACTTACCACAGATGAAGGCAGGAGGGCGAGACACGTAAAAACACAAAAACGAATTGCACAATATTTCGACAATATTTTCCCTATACAACCATTTGAAACACAAATTGTTTAGCAAAGGAAAAATTTAAGGAAAGATATCCTTCCATAACCACAGACTATTATTAGCATATTTTATTTAAATTTCTAAATTCTCGTTATTTCTGCATTAAATTTTAATGATACCAGACGTACTTTATCAAGTAAGTAAACACTGGTATATATGGCGAATGATGGAATGTCTTTTAACAGCAGCTTCACATCTAGAAATTTCACACTTAATTTTCAACAGTTCAGGAACACTTTGAAGTGCTTTTTATTAGAATGTTTACCAAATGAAATGCATGCAGGTTACCACCTGACATAAATTTGTCCATTTTCGTGGTATAACCTTTACTGAGCAAGTAACTTTTAGTTTACATTCTCCTCCCCCCCCCCTCCCCTCCCAGTGAGCATGTAAGATTCAATTTCATTTTTGAATACTTCATCATTTACTTTTGTATCAGATCTGCTAATTGATTAGCAATGAATTGAAGCCATTCCAGACATAACAGTTTTACTATAAACTCTTACTGTTGTGAGTTAAGTGGAAATTTCTATAAATAAATATTCTATTTAAAAAAAAAAAAAAAAAAAAAAAAAAAAAAAAAAAAAAAAAAAAAAAAAAAAGGGTTACAATATCTGATCAAAAGTGTCTGGTCACCCCCATGTAATGCGGAACTGAGCACTAGATGTGACTGACCAGTGCAAAAAGAGGTGGGGAGTACTGTATTGTCATTAGAGAAACAGTAACAGCAGAATAGTTTGGTCAAGAGAGCTAAGTTACTTCAAGTGGACTAGTTATTGGATGTCACCTGAGTAACAAATTCACCAGTCATTTTAACCTTTTTAAAGCTGCTCAAGTTAGCTGTTTATGATATGATTGTGAATTTGAAACATGAAGGAACAACCACAACTAAATCTAGACCAGACAGATCACATTTAATGACTGTCAGGGAGCATTGTGGAGGATGGTTATAATAAATCACAAGAAATCAATGGAAGGAATCACTCGTGAGTTCCAAAGTGTTACCAGCATACCACCCATCACAACGACTGTGCGTTGGGAATTAAAAAGAATGGGGTACAAGGGTCGAGCTGCTGCTCAAAGCCAAACATTTCTGTAGACAGTTCTAAGAAATGCTTGAAGTGGTGTAAGAATTGGCACCAATGGACAGTGGATGACTGGAAATGAGTCATTCGGAGTGATGAATCATTCTATACTCTTTTGCACTCTGATGAAACATTTTGGCTTTGGCGAATGCCTTTATAATGTTACCTACCATCATTTGTAGTGCCAACAGTGAAGTACGGAGGCGTTCTGGTATGGTGGGGGGGGGGGGGGGTTATTTTTTCTGGTTACGGTCTAATCCCCATAATGTGCTTAAGGAAACTGAGTGTGGATGGATATGAAAACATTTTAAACTATTGTGTACTGCATACAGTTTTACACCAGTTTGGTGGTAATGATTGTTTTTATCAGTTTGACAATGCATTCTGTCATAGAGTCGCCTCTGTGAGGTAATGGTTTAATGACAATAACATTCCTGAAATTGACTTACCTGCCCAGTCTCAACTTGTATCCTGGGACATTTTTGGGATGAGTCAGAACGTTGACTTTGCTCCAGAACCCAGCATCCAACATCATTGTCTTCTCTGTTTTATAGCTCTTGAGGAAGAATTGGTTGCAGTTCCTTCAAAGACATTCAGGCACCTCATTGAAAGTTTCTTCAGCAGAGTTAAATCTGTCATAAAGGCAAAGGGTGCATCCACCCCTTACTAAACCTTAATTTACTGGTATGATAAAGTATGTTTGGTCTGTTTTGAATTTAATGGAGGAAAAGTGGGATTTTAGCAGTATAAATGAAATATGCTTCCTCATTCCAATAATACGAGAAAAAAATTTGTGGATGGATATCTTTCCTTAAAGTTTCATGCTGTGGAAGTAATTTATGTTTCAGATAGTTGGAATATGGTTGGTGTACAGGGTGATTATATCTGTGTATTAACTAAAAGTTTTTTGTATCTCCATTTATTGACAGAATATTTCCTGTGCCACTGAGTCTTTCTTTCTAATTACAAGTCCAGGTTTGTCGAGTTAATAAGAGAAGCAACCCTCTCCATTACAGTCCACTGTTTACTGCTTAACACAATCTTACTGTCCACTCTCTGTCTGGACCTTTCCTACAAACAAGCTGCATGGGAGCTGCCAGCCGTTTTATGGTGCAACTTCGTATTTACAAGTAGGACTGGCTTTCGCCATCAGCTTTCTGCAACACGGTGTATATTGGGGAAACAACAACCTGTTCCGTCACAGCCCATGTAAATTTTTGGGTTAGTTCAACACTGGTAAATTAAGGAAAAACTACAATAAAACTTCAACAGGAGCTTCTTTCTCATTAGATTTGCACCTGTGAATAGTAAATTCAAATGACTGATGGCATTACGCTACTAAACAGCATATATCTGATTACGAAACAAACAAAGAAGTATTTTCTTGCTGGAAAAGAATCACACAACAATAAAACTTGAAGAAACAAATATAATAAACAAAGGCATTTTAAAGAGAACTGCATACATATATACGCACTATGGAGAACTTTAAAAAAAATTGTTTAACCCTTTGACTGCTGTTGATGTGTATACACGTCATGCTGCCTGCTGGCCCCGAGTGCTAATGACGAGTTTAGATGCAGCCGCCGGTTTTCCCCTGATTGCTGTTGACGAGTTAAGCCGCACCCGCCTGCCGCTACCTGTGTGCTGATGACGAATATAGACGCACCGCTACCTGAGTCGTACAGCGGACTTCACAACCCATTTCTCAATAGCCTTTCGCAGTTCTGGTCGCTAGCTTATCGTCCGAATGTTTGTCTGTAGGGAGCCTAGGCGTTGCACTACAGTTCACTATTCAACAGAAATTACATCAGTCTTCTTTGTGTCATGTATTTTATGAAGAAAATGGCAAGACGTCATGGGTGCATTGAGGAAGAAATCGTGGAGATTCTTACGAGGAGTGACAGCGAGGATGAACTACTTGATTTTGATGGAAGTGATAGCTTTTCCACAGAATCGGAAGGCTGTAGTCATAAACCATACTCGTCAGCAGGGGTGACAATGCAGTCTCATGTTTCAACAAGAGATGTTAGTTGTTCTGAATCTGAAGAATCAGAAAGTGATAGTGAAATGCTTACTAAGAAATTACGTCTTAGTGTTAAATCTGACTGGAAAGAAAATGATTTTCGTCCAGTTAGACACGCATTTGATGATACGCTGTCGGGACGTGTGTCAAATAGGGATGTGGCAAATATTCTGTTAGTTTTCATGTTATTTTTTTACAGAAGAACTGATGAAATATATAGCTGATGAAAAGAATTGGTTTTATATTACCACTATGGAAAATATTCCAGAATCAGTGCATTCTTGAATATCAAAGTGGAAAGATACTGAATATGATGAAATTTTTTGTTTCATAGCTATTTGTCTTCTGTTGCATCACGTGAAAAAAATTGAAAATTAGCTAATATTCGACCAGAGATGTTCTTCTAAATACCGCAATTCTTGGTGAACTTATGTCCAGATACCGCTTTTTGTTACTTTGGTGAGGTTTCGTGAGATTTCTCTGAAACCCCCCCCCCCCCCACCTGCCCTATTTTAACTCGCGTAATACTGGACAGACACTTCACAGCTTTGAAATGTTGAAAAATCTGTTGAGTACTTATGTGGAACAAATTTCATCAAAGAAACAAAATTATGTATAATCGGGTAATTACAAAGCGCAGCAAACAATCAGTCAACATCGAGATATTTTGGGAATCTACATCCACAAAGATATTCCGCAAGCCAAATTTTGGTGTGTGGGGAGGATGCTTGTGCAATTATCATTTTCAGGTGTCTTTTTATATTCGTGAATAGCACGAGGAAAAATCGAATGCCTTTAACTCTCTGTATAAGTTTGAATATATCTAATTCAACAGTCGTGGTCTGAACGCGGTATGTAAGTGTGGAAGTAAAATATTTCTAGCATCTTCTTCGAATCTACGCTCTTTAAAATTCAACAAAAACACTCTGATACAGTAAGGAACATATAGAAAATTGCAGTTGTTATAAACGGGTATGCAGGAAAGAACAGTAAACTATTAAGGTAAATTTAAGAATCACGATGCTTTCGACATAAGCTGCGAAAATCTAGTAAAAACTAAAAGCAAGATGTAATTATTAGTGACGAAAAATAGGGTTAATGATTGTTTGATTCTGCAGTAATTTATTTGCAGAGAAACTATGTAGTGCAAATATTTATTGTGTATCAGCCGTGAGAGGTAACGCCAGGAATATTCTGCACTGGGCAGGTGGGACAGCGCGGGCCGCTCCGTCCCCAGGAATAATCACTTAGCACAGGTAGCCGGCCTCAGCACGGCAGGTAGACGATCCGCTGTCAGCAGTCAAAGGGTTAAATGTAGTGCAAATATTTATTGTGTATCAGCCGTGAGAGGTAACGCCAGGAATATTCAGCACTGGGCGGGTGGGACAGCGCGGGACGCTCCGTCCCCAGGAATAATCACTTAGCACAGGTAGCCGGCCTCAGCACGGCAGGTAGACGATCCGCTGTCAGCAGTCAAAGGGTTAATTTCGCAACCCATATGAACCTTTTGTTTCATACTCTGTGTAATTAAAACACACATTTTCCCAAAATCTTTCGAAGACAAAATAAATATTTTTCTGTTACTTTTTGTGACATTATCCTATTACTTCGTTTATCATTATTTATCTTTATTTTTTATGTGGAATAACTCTTGTTTACATTATTAGTGATCACATTAATCACAATCCGACATACGTAACCTATATAATTTCAACCAATTGCCTTACAAATCACCCACTCCATCACAAACACTCTTTATGCCTCAGTGTCAAGACATTCCAATTACATTAATCATTTCTTCTTCTTTTTTCTTAACTTACATGTTGATCCATTCACCCTTTCCATCATAACAAATAAATTTAACTTTCAATCACATCTGAAATTAACATTCAGTGTTTATTTGTGTAAAAGTATCTCAAGAATTATCTATTACTCCAATCAATCTGTGTAGAATGATCAAATTACACTAGAAAATTTACTGAAAATACTTAATTTTTCTCATATTGAAAATGCCAGTTATCATCTTTGATGACTTTTACTGGTGCCAAAATGTTACTTGCACACAAATAGATAAAAGTGAACATAGTTTTTTTTTTTTACTTGATCTGTGAAATGGTTTATTTCCTTTACACATTTCCCCCTTTTTGTGTTACCAATACTTCAGTGCCATGCTGAAGACATTAAAAACAAAAATCTTTTCCCTTACACATCAACAAAATTTAAATAGAACACTTTACCAGATTTTTCGAACAGTATGCAATACCTTCATGTATATCATACTTTGCCAACCACATATTTCACAGTCACCAAAAAACACAAGTTCTTCCATTCAAATACAGGCATCCTGCAAATCGTCAAATAATGACTTAATGGCGGACATATTACCAGACTCAAAGGATTGGTTTGACCTTCCACAGGAAACTTTCAACCTTACAAAAATTCCCCCCTTTTGATTATCCCTTATAGCAATCTTCCTCCAGCATTCTCAAAGTTCTCTATTACCGAGACAGCCGCATTTATTGTTTTATCATTTCTCACTTTATCAGAGTTTACGTTATCTGCAAAATTTTCATCACTAATCTCTTGATCCATTACCCATTCTTTTGGTTTTTTGGCTATTTTATCAAGACCCTGAGTTCGAATACATCTCAGTTACCTTAGTATTTAACCCCTTCACATCAACATTTTTAACATCAGATACATGAGTGGGTATCCCTTTTTCTTCACCTTTGTTACAAATAGACTCACTTTTAATAGGCTTAACATTAACATTTATACTAATTACCTACAATTACTTACTTTTAAATGGTAATCAGAAACATTTCTTTCACTATTTAAAACTAACAAATTTGGAGTCATTTACAGGAATAGGCATGCCTATTATAACATTGCTTAAGATATGGACAGTATGGTCAGGAGTTCTTGTGATAAGGATTAATTTACTTCAGCAAAAAATTTTCACACTAACATCTTGTCAAATTCCTCTGGGTTGACACTTATTACAATACAATACATTCGTTTTCCATTGATCCCAATATAAGAGACTGGCTCTGTGGGATGTGGAATGTTGTCAATTTATAGATAAACAGTTTCATAACAAAATAATAAGTACACCAGTAGATGTACAGTCATAGCATACATGGTACATTAAAAAATTCCATAACAAAATTATACATACACCACAAGATGTACAGTCATAGCATACATGGTAAATTAATTATGTAAACTACATTTCCACAAGCTACTGGCAGTTATTTTTTAGATACCTTAGAAATAAATTCTTCGACAGAGTAGAAGGAGTTGCCAATTAAAAATTCTTTCAATTTTTTCCTGTATTTATCCTTATCATCTGCTAGACATTTAATGTGTGTTGGGAGCTTATTGAAGATATGTATTCCTGAATATCGGACCCCTTTTTGAACAAATGACAATGACTTGTAAGCCTTGTGAAGATCATTTTTACTTCTAGTGCCATAATTGTGTATTTTACTATTTGTTTCAAACAAAGTATAATTTGTGACTACAAAGGACATTAATGTGTATATATACTCGGACACTAATGTTAAAATCCCTAACATCTTGAACAGCTCTCTGCATGAAGTTCTATTGCTAACCCCACACATAATTCTTATTACATGCTTTTGGGCTCTGAACACTTTGTCTCTATGGGTAGAATTGCCCCAGAATATTATTCCATATGACAATAAGGAGTGAAAATAAGCAAAATAAACTAGCTGCCTCATACAGAGATCACCTATAGCTGAAATTGTGCGAATTGCAAATGTGGCTGCACCCAATTGCTTTAATAAGTCAGACACATGTACTTTCCAATTAAAATTGTGATCAATATACAAACCTAGAACTTTCACACTCTCTACCTCTTGAATGGACTGGCCTGCAAATTTTATGTCTATATCTGGTATTAACCTGTGTGATGTATTGAATTGTATATACTGAGTTTTATCAAAGTTTAAAGACAAGCCATTAGCTGTAAACCATTTATTAATCAGTTCAAAGACATAATTTGAAATATATTCTGTAGCTAAATCTGGAGTATTTTTAATTCCTATGTTTGTGTCATCTGCAAATTGGACAAATTTTGAGTTTTTAGATGAAACACAGAGTAGATCATTTATATATATTAAAAACAGTAGTGGCCCCAATATAGAACCCTGTGGTACTCCAGATCTGCTTAATTTCCACTCAGAAAACAGTGGACCTCTTAAGGCAGCTTTAAAATTCTCCATTGATACTTTCTGTTTTCAATTTAGAAGGTAAGAACTAAGCCATTTATTAACAATGTCATCTATACCGTAATACTTTAGTTTCTCTATCAGAATTTTATGATCTACACAGTCAAATGCCTTAGATAAATCACAAAAAATTCCCACAGGACTTAATTTATCATTAATTCCTTCTAAAATATTGTCAGTGAATGCAAAAATAGCTTGTACTGTTGAATGACCCTTTTGAAAACCAAATTGTGATTTAGTTAGAATATTATTATTTTTAAGGTGTTCATAAAATCTATTGTACATTGCTTTCTCAAAAACTTTGGAGAAGGCTGGTAGTAATGAAACTGGTTGGTAATTTATATATTTCTTTACAATTTGCGTTTAGTATCATTATTATTATATTATCTGTGTTTACATGTAAGAGTAATAGTAAACACAATAATAACTCATGTTTCAATTTTTCACTCCAAAAAAATGTCTCCAATGGGGTTATATAATTTTATATGAGGCCCGCGGAGTTATGATGCACTTTCAAAGTGGCCCGCAAGATCATTTGGATTGGCCACCCAGAGCATACTTAAGCCTTTCTGGAAAAGTACTCTCAAGTAAAGATATATTAAATAGATAACATAGTATATAACTTAATTCTGTGGAGCACGATTTAATTAATCTGCTGGAAATCCCATCATAACCACTTGAGTATTTGCTCTTAAGGGATCTGATAATTTTTTTATTTCTTCTAGAGTAGCTAATTTTACAGGCATAGAGTTCAATTTTTCTTGGAACAAAATCCATACTGTATGTCACTGAGCTATTAGCAGTAAATTTATCAGCAACAGATAAAAAATGTTTATTTTTTTGAAAAATTAGATTCTACTGAATTTTCCTTGATAAAAAATCATTACTTGTTTTATTACTTTTTCCTATTTCCTTTTTTACAATGTCCCATATTGTCTTAATTTTATTTTCAGAATCATGAATTTTATGTTTGTAGTATATACTTTTAGATTCTTTAATAACCTTTTCCAGTATTTTGCAGTATTGTTTGTAATGTGTTTTAACATTAGCATTCTCACTGTTCCTAGAGGCAATATACAACTTCCTTTTATAAATGCATGATGTTATATTGCCAATAGTTATCCAAGGTTAAGGTTCTTTTCGAGAAGCATGACACTTTTTCAAGGGGAAGCAACTTTCAAAGTAATTTAATACAATGCTACTAAAAATGTTGTATTTTTCATCCATACCTTGTGCACTGTAAACGTGTTCCCAGCTTGTGGTATTGAGGCACTTTCTAAAACAAGTAACTGACTCATCATTTATTACATGCTGAAGTTTAAAAACATTACAATTGGAGCTAGTTCCTATTGAAGTGTTGATGGGTAATAACTGGGCATCGTGTATGAAAGTCCATTGATGGATGGCTTGATGGTACAACTGAATTTTGAGGTATCTAGGAAAACATTGTCTACAGCTGAGTGACTATTATTCATTATTCTAGTTGGAAAATTAACTACCTGAGTTATATTGAATGAACTGACTAATGATGCTAACATGACTTTACAGGGAAAGTTATTTAGAAAATCTATATTAAAATCACCACATGTGACTATGTTGACTTCTGCTTAAAAATGGAAATTGGTTCATAAAAATAGAAAAGTTTCCCGATGGTGCTCTGTATACTGTTACTATTATGAAAATTTCATTATTGAAATTTAGCCGTGTAGTACAAGCTTCAAAATGTTGATCGACAGAATACTTGATAATACTTATATTGTCCAAACTATAACCATTTCTAACATAAGTAACAACTCCTCCTTTCTCCAAGTTCGTTCTACTATAATGAGAAGCTAAATTAAAGTCAGTTACATTTGACGTACCTATTCCTCTAGTTATGTGGTGTTCAGACAAGCATAAAACATCAATTTTATTGATATCATTTAATTCATTATGTGGACTAGCAATTCATCCACTTTGAGATTCTGATGTAATAAATTAATCCCTACACAATTTTTAATTTTGGTATCTGAAAACTCATTAGTGTTTAAACTAATTTCTTTTAAAACTCTCTGAAAATACAAGATCCTAATCTAAAAAAGAAGCTGCCCTAACACCATCAACAACAGGAATTTTTTCATGTGAATTTGTGGTGCCAATTAATTGTTTTGCTATGAGATCTGAAAGATCCCCCTTCCCTCTACTATTGAGGTGTAGGCCATGCCTAGTTTAACCCCACCTTTCAATAGCATCTACAGGTACCTAGCCCATGCCAGAGCTAATATCAGACATAAGATACCGTTCCAGTTCCAGATTCACAATTCACTCGCCTCACAGCAGAGTTCATCTGTGGCCGATCATAGCATCTCAAGACCGACATCACACTGACCCGAGTTTGGCACGTTGCTTCTGCTATTTTCTCCAGGTCATCTCTGATACTATACCTATCATTCCTGCCAAAACTATTTCCCACTCCTCCCACTATCACTACATGATCCTGATCTGTGAAATCCTTACATAAAGAACCTATAACTTCTACTACCTGAGCAAGACTAGCTCTAGGTTTGAAGAAACTCATGACCTGGAAACCTGATCCTAATTTTTCCTGCACCAATGGCCCAACACCTCGTCCATGATTACTACCTAGCAGCAAGACTTTCTTTTTCCCTAATCCCTGCCTTACCAGATTTGTTGAATAGTCACTACCCTTAGATTCTTTAAGCTTCATCACACTACCTAAAATATCTATCATATTATCAAATGTGGTTTCGATTTTCAAATCCAAATCTTTTTGAACTACAATAGAAGTAGAATGCATATTTATTTCAGGTTTTACACTCATTACTTTTCTGTCAATATCACCATTAATTAGTAAGTACTGGACAAAACATTTGGATTTATTACGTGGAAACCATGTGTGACCTTACTCTCATTTTCTTTGAACTGGCCCACAAATACTTTATTTTCCTTTCATCCTTTTTATTTCACTTCCAAACATGGTGATTTCTTTATAGATTTGCTACCTCTGCTTCTCTTATACTTCAGTGTACTTTGCCACATAACTTCCTACACTAGATTCTGAATTAAGTAATGTTAAGTTAACGGGGATGCTATCCTCTTCTTTAACTTCTTTCTTACCCTCTATTAGCACAGTTTCCCTACTTGTGCACATAAGCTTCTCGTATATACACAAGATTCTCCAGTACCAGAAAAACCTTCGATTAACCCCGTACTACAAAAAATCTCTTCATAACCGGTACACTCTTTCTTTATTTACTGCTTCAATATCAGAGTTAATTTCAGCAGTTGGAAATGTCTGTACACCTTCTTTTATCTCGCCAAGTTCAAGGTTAACCAAAGTATCTGCCAGTTCAGTATCTTCACATTGTACCTTAATTCTCAAAGAGGTATACTCAATCTTCTTAGGAAATAAACCTGTCATAATAAAAATATCTTCTGAAGAATAATTTTCAATTAATGTTATATAAACCTGAGAACTAAAATTATTGCATGTCATCAAGAATACCATCAATTTCCATGTCCACAGAATACTTTTCATCTCCACTAATCTCCATTCTTTCTGAATCCCTTCAATAAATAAACATGCTTTAACCTTAAGAATTTCTATTTTCTGAGTGATTTTGAGGTCACCATTTTTCTCATATTCTTGTTACTGAAACTTACAATCTCTAAGGAAATGTGTAATCCAATTCCTAACATTAGTTACTGCCGCATCATATCTTTTTTAGTGATAAATAACTTGTACATACTTTAATGTTTTATAATAAGTTCACATCTACTTAAAAATTCTGTATCTGGATCAAAATAAATACATACTTGAACCAAAGAATACCGACAGGAAAAGAATTAATAACCTCTCTTCCCAATTTTTTCTCAAGAGTTTATCAGCAGACCATTTTAATTTACTGAATGCATTGGCTTTAAAAGTAAACAAAAAAATATGGATTTTTAACCAGAAACCGTGAAACACAACCTGCGCTAAAAGTTTAACAATTCTCATTGCAAAATACCTGTTTTTTGCCATTTTCCTGTCCAGGGTAGTTAGCTGTATTTTAGAAATAGTGTTGCCTTTCTTGTTCTGTCTGTCTGCCTGCATTCTCCGTCTGCCTTCGTTGTTATGCTCCTCCCTCGAGCTGCAGCCCCGTAACAGGAAGTGTATTGTAGTGAACTGAAGCCAGCAATGCAGTGAACTTGAGGATTCTGCCAGGCTGAGTGAGAAATGATAGATTGACTTTTTGAAGATGTGGATAATGAGCATAGAAGTTGACCATTGGTCAGAAATGAGTCTTGTTATAGAATCAATACAGGAAAATCGGGGCTAATATCTGCTGAATATTTACACAATCATTTGCAATAGGTGTCTGAAATAATGTATACTGTTATATACATATTTACAAAGACATGGCTACTCACTTCTGGACATGTGAACAAGGAGAGTGAGCATTGCAATATTGGCACGTAGCAACCCAAACATAACAGTACCATTGTGATTCATTGAAACTTCTGCAGCACTAGCAACTGGATTCGTACTACAACCAAACTCCATGCTGTGGATCCTACATGATAGCTTGCTTCCTAACAACTTGCTGCTGGAGGCAGCCTGCCCTGTACCCTGGCTCCTGGTGTAGACTCCCATCAGCTCCAGTGCGATGATTCCCAGAGACCGTTTCAAATTGAGATCAAGAGATAGCTGCTTTGAGAGTTTTAATTGGTTAACCCTCTTTCTGATCCTACTGGCTGGAGAGGAGTGAGGCTCTACCACCCACGATCTGGATGTGGTCATAATAACAACTTGTAATCCTTCTTTTGCTTGATAATTGTAGCATTCATCCCATGTAATTAGTACAAAATACTTTTAAACAACTGGTTACTTTCCAAACTTATTTTTAAGTCTTTCTCTTCAAACATTTTCCCTAGCAGAAATTTATTTATTTATTTGATTAATTCATACAATCATTGTTTGTCTTGTGATTCATGGCTGTGTGCCTCTTTACCTATGCACAACTTCGACCAAGGGAAATTTAATGCTATTTGCTTACTAATGGAATGAATATTCGTTATTAAAATCGCTCACAATTACATTTATTTCATAATAATAATAATAATTTATGTCATCATCACCATTAATATTAGTTCTTACAACAACATGTCTCATTATATGACTTAAAATACATCTCGTATCCCCTATACAGTCACAGCACATTCCTTATTTTTGTCTTATTATAACATGAGGTAATGACTACTAAAATCTTATCTTAATTTTGTTACATTTTTGTATGAACTAGTTCCCGATATTACTCGCACATTAACCTAAGTGACCTTCCCATAATGACTTCATTAAACCTTCACCCCACTTTGATATTATACTATATTAACTCTTTAAGGGGTACCCATAAACTGTGGTTCCATTTTGGCCTCTTTTAAACCCATACTTAACCTCATGTAACCTGACGTGGCTTTTGCCTTGACACTCTTATGTGAAGGAAATAAATATCGAGATGTTGTGATGTATTCTTACCTTATTTTAAATAAAATGAGTGAAACATTGCATAGATTGGCTCAGAAACACCTCCATCCACCCATGTAGCCAAGCCCTGCCCCTTTTTGACCAAGCTACATAGTTTATGGATGCTCCCTGAATGCTAAGCAACTTAGATCTTGTATTTATCATTAACATTTTCTCTCCCTTTCTTTTGCAGATTTCCATGTGAGTAATGATTTTTAATTCTATCCCATTTTACTTCTTCAGCCATTCATTATTCAACTTTTGTTGTTATCTTTTTCTCTTGTTAGATATGAGTATTATGTTACGTGTATCCTGTTTACCAGACACCCACCTGGCCTTAACCACTTTTTTTTTACTAGATATAACTTTTCTTGTCAATACCGTACCCTTGCTACAAATGTTCATTTTACCATTGCCTGCAATATATTGTGTCAAACATTGCCGATATATCGATAGTCACTCCTTAGCCGTTCCCCCACCCTTCCCCCACTACCCAGTTAGTCATTGGGTGACATTCGTTGTGTACACACGTACGGAGTTCAATGGCCCGTTTATCTACCACTGATGAAGGCAGATGCTGAAATATTAGTGTATTTGTGTGTCAGCATAATTCCCTCTCGCCGCAGCTGTTCACTTTGTGGTGGGTTAATTTCCTTGTCCTTCATTATTTATATCACCTAGAAGCCGCTTCCATTTTCCTTAGTTTTGTTAAGTGTAATTATAACATATACATATTTATGCAGATTACTGTCCATCGTTCCCACATTGATTCCATTCTACTTTTGTTGTTAATCTTTTTCTCTTGTTAGATATGAGTATTACGTTAAGTGTAATTATAATATATACATATTTATGAAGATTACTCCACAACGTTCCCATGTTAATTCCTTCACTGTTCTTCCACCTCAATTTAGAATTAGTGTAGCATTTTGCTGTGCTTGCCAGTTTGCACCACGCAACCCATTTTGTTTCTTCCCGGCCAATGCATATGTAAAATCTCCAACTATCACCTTCTGACATCTTTCCTGTGTCTCATTCTTCATATTTTCCTGAGACCTCTTCCATTTACAGTATAACAGTTGGCTCACTTTTTGCTGAACTTTCTCCTAGGTTTCTTATTTCTGCACAAGATGTGTGATCTTCATGTACATTACTGATTATGGAGTTCTTTGACCCAATTCCTAAAAACATTTCCTTTATTTACTGTATAGCAATTATTGTTTCCTCAACCCTCAGTGGTGGTTGGCTTCTGTTCATTTAACATTTCAGACTTGCACCCTTGTAGTCTTCTTACCCTAACAAATTGCTTCATTTTTTTGTTTTTGTTTTTGTTTCTCACTTGTCACTTTCACTGTTTACCACCTCAAACACATTGCTATCTGTATCCTACAAATTTAAAGTGAACACACTGTATAATGTAGACTTCACCATGACCCCATAATTATCTCCTCTTATGCCACCCTCACTTCTAACTGTTTAGGTTAAGTCATGCTTGCAATAGTAATCCCTTAACAACTTAATTTAATTTGATTGCGATGGAGCCTATGCTCTGGTGGCAGTTTCCCTACACAGCCATTTCTCCCCCTTTCCTGTTCCCACCTATGTTTGCCCTCTACAAAGTTCAGCTTTAAATTGTTTCACCTTTTTTGGTAAATTATTCTTCAATTCTCTTCGTAACTTATCACAATCCTTTATTCCCCTTACCTACTTTCAATTGTAGGTTCTCTCTGACCCTACTCTCCACATGCTGTTGCCTTTTTCTCAGTGCTGTTAACTTCCACTGTCCCTACTTGATTAGCAGTGTCCTCTCTATTATCATTACTCAGCATCACAAAATTCCCCTCTCAATAACAATGCACTGGTTATGCACCTTTTACCAAATTCCTCTTTATTTGCCATTTAATTTTGTGAATATCCCAATCTGAAGATTATATTAGATTTTTTCCAGTGAATCGTGTAACTTTCACCTTAAAATATTGTGTACTTTCTCCACATAATTTTATAACACTTACAATCATCCAATTTATCTGCCACCTTCTCTCTTGACAACTTACTAAATTCTTTGTTGTCTATATATTCCCCGTCTTATTGATATTTACTTATGAACTTATATAATTTTCAACACATCCTCTTGAAAGATGCCATGTTATTTTTGTTGTCATTTACTATGTTCAGTTATCTCCCACATACTAGGTTACAAAATTCATTATTTCCCATGCTCTCTTTAAATAGTAAAGATTTTATTAATTTCTCTTATACACTCTAATTTACTGTGGTTTCTCCATCTCAGTTTTATATAATTTCCAAATGCCAAAACTTTATGCTAAATTCTCATCACTTCTTAATGTTAATTCTGAAGGTTAACCTTAATTTAAATACCAGCTTGCTTTATGAACTCTGTTATGTTTCTCATTTGCTGAATTCTGCACAATGATACATCTTTGTGTATTAACAATAACTTCTAATTGAATGCAATAGTGCTGTATTATAAACTTTGTTTTAAACTAATAGTAAACATTCATTCCATTTTTAAATCTGAACACATGCTGTACAAATTAAATGATAGGTTGATTGCTTCCATTTGAATTCAATATTGCGCTACACATGTTTTGTTGAATCTCTCTCTCTTATTATACAAAAATGACAGGATTAACAGAGTGTTATGGTAATTTATTTCTCTGCAGTTGCTAAACTAAATAGAAATATTATAAAATCATATATATTATTTCTATAAGGTATTTTTTTTGTCACAAGCCTGTATCTTCTTTCATACTTAACTGAAATCAATGAATGAGGTGTCATTTTAAAGCTTATGGTCTCCACTTTGGTCACATCATATTTTAAGAAATGAAGTTTTCGGTATTCGACCTTTAAAGGGCAAAAATGTCAATCTTTCTAAAATGCTGTTTTCTGTGTTACGAGTCATTTATCTCCCTGGATACGTATATGAAATCGTTTAATATAGTATCATTTTAAAGATTAAGATCTCCGCTTTAGTGACGTCATATATTAAGACAGATATTTTTCGTAATTCGACCCTTAAAGGGCAAAAGTATCAATACTTTTGCAATGCGTAATTGTGTCACGAGCGATTTATCTCTCTTAATATCTAACCAATATAGATAAATGAGGTATCATATTAAAGATCGAGGTCTCCGCCATGGTAACATTATATTTCAAGAAAAGAATTTTTCGTTTTTTCGACCCTTAAAGGGCAAAAATTGCGATTTTTCTAAAATGCGTTTTTTGTATCTCGAGCCATTTATCTCCCTGGATATCGAAACAAAATCGATAAATGAAGAAGGATTATGAGGAGTAATGTCTCAGCTTTGTGACATTATATATTAAGAAACAATGTTTTTGGAATTCAACCCTTAAAGGGAAAAAGTATAAATTTTTCAATAACGCATTTTTGTGTCACGAGCGATTTATCTCCCTTAATATGTAACCGATATAGATAAATGAGGTATCATATTAATGAATAAGGTTTCCGCCGTGGTAACATTATATTTCAAGGAAAGAATTTTTTCGTTTTTCGACCCTTAAAGGGCAAAAATGTCGATTTTTCTAAAATGCGTTTTTTTGTATCTCGAGCCATTTATCTCGCTGGATATCTAACCAAAATCGATAAATGATGTAGGATTATGAGGAGTAATGTCTCAGCTTTGTGACATAATATTTTAAGAAAGAATGTTTTTGGAATTCAACCCTTAAAGGGAAAAAGTTTAAATTTTTCAATAACGTATTTTTGTGTCACGAGCGATTTATCTCCCTTAAAATGTAACCGATATAGATAAATGAGGTATCATATTAACGAATAAGGTTTCCGCCATGGTAACATTATATTTCAAGAAAAGAATATTTCATTTTTCGACCCTTAAAGGGCAAAAATGTTGATTTTTCTAAAATGCGTTATTTGTATCTCGAGCCATTTATCTCCTTGATATCTAACCAAAATCGATAAATGAAGAAGGATTTTGAGGAGTAATGTCTCAGCTTTGTGACATGATATATTAAGAAAGCATGTTTTTGGAATTCAACCCTTAAAGGGAAAAAGTATAAATTTTTCAATAACGCATTTTTGTGTCACGAGTGATTTATCTCCCGTAATATCTAACCGATATAGATGAATGAGATATCTTATTAAAGACTAAGGTCTCCGCCGTGGTAACAATATATTTTAATAAAGGAATTTTTCGTTTTTCGACCCTTAAAGGGCAAAAATGGCGATTTTTCTAAAATTCGTTTTTTGTATCTCGAGCCATTTATCTCCCTGGATATCTAACCAAAATCAATAAATGAAGTAGGATTATGAGGAGTAATGTCTCAGCTTTGTGACATAATATTTTAAGACAGAATTTTTTTGGAATTCAACCTTTAAAGGGAAAAGTATATATTTTTCTATAATGCTTTTTTGTGTCACGAGCCATTTATCTCCCTTGATATATAACTGATATAGATAAATGAGGTATCATAGTAAAGATTAAGGTCTCCGCCATAGTCACATTATATTTTAAGAAAAAAAATTTCGTTATTCGACCCTTAAAGGGCATAAATATCAGTATTTCTAAACTGCGTTTTTTTGTGTCTCAAGTCATTTACCTCCGTTGACATTTAAACAAAATTGATAAACGAGGTATCATTTAAATGATTAAGGTCTTCGTAATGTCTTCGGTTCCGTTACCACATTTTAATAAAGAAATTTTTAAAAATTCTAACCTTAGAGGGCAAAAGTATTAATATTTTTACAACGCATTTTTCTGTCATGAGCTATTTATTTCCCTTGATACCTAATCGAAATCAATAAATGACGTATCGATTTAAATATTAAATTATCCACTATCGTCACATCATATTTTAAGAAAAAACTTTCTCCAAATTACACCCTTAAGGGGCAAAAATAACATCATTTCTCAAAACTTTTTTTTTTTTTTTACCTTGCTTGGTAACTAACCGAAATCGATAAATGAGGTATCATTTTAAAGACCAAGGTGGCTGCTTTGGTCATACCATATTTTATAAAAGAAATTTTTTGTAATTTGACCCTTAAAGGGCAAAAGTATCGATATTAGTTATAGAACGTGTTGATTTTTTTATATATATATATATTATATGCCATTTATCTTCTTCAATACCTAGCTGAAATCGATAAATGACATATTGGTTTAAAAATTAAGGTCTCTAGCTAGGTAAAATAATAAATTAAGAAAAAAATGTTCAGAATTTGGTGCTAAAAGTGGTAGCGCATATGAGACTGTTCAGAGCCAAGTCCCCGGATATCACAGAGAAGTCAATAAACTTTTTTTTTATTCAATAAGTAGTTTTTCGTATATTTTTGTTTATTTTACGGAAACACTGTCGTTTTGCTATACAATTCCAATGTAATTCGCTCAGCAACAAATATCACAGAGATGTTGATATGTTATGTGCAGTTTGTTAAGGTTGGTTTTATTCTTCCAAGGTCAGTGACACTTTGTCATAAATAAAGTGTGTTTGAAATTTTCCTAACTGTTTCATAATATGTTGTGAGTATTTTGCTGTGTACCTATTAGACTAAAAAAAACCATTTGCTACAAAACTACGGTTCTACTATTCATTATATTACAAACATTCAACCTCACTATTCGTCGTATTTTATTCGCGAAATTTTCGTACGGGTCGCCTAGTTAAGCTAATTGTTATTTATCATACCTTGTGCTGTAAAAAGAAACTTCAGTTGTCAATTTGGTCCAGGATGCATTTCATTCTAACCCCAACTCCGCTAATATTGCCACTATAAAAGCAAAGCCTCAATCACGCACATATTAATACATTTCCTGTATTGCATGTCAGTGTCACCATGCATTGTGATATAAACTTGATCCGAAATCTTCACAGGTTCTTACACCTTTCTTTCTTATTACCTGTGATGATTTAACAGCTGACACAGCTTTCATCAGCTGAAATAATGACCCCAGTGAAAACGAAGGATGCTAAAAATAAATCTAAACATCTTATGCTATGCCTCGTAATATTTAATTGTGGTTTAGGCCACATAGAACGTGATCAATTTGGAACTTCTTTCATTAAAACCATGTAATGATTTCAGTAAAAAAAAAAACCTGATAATTAATATGCCAATTTAAATGAAATACATACTTTTCTTTAAGTGTTCTGACAGTTAACTTCTTAGCAATCGCTTCACTAAATAGAATTGTTATAAAATAAAATTCAATGCAAGTCCTTGTGCCTTGCGCTGTACCAAAAAGTTTCTATTTCCATCTGGGTCCAGGTTGCTTTTCAACCTAACCACATACTACTCTAAACTTGCTGCGAAAAAACAATACTTCAATCTCATGCATATTAATGCATGTACTGTATCGCATTTTATTGGAAATAATGCATCACTTTATAAATTTGGGCTCTGGTGTAATCACTGGGACTCATAAAGGAATTGTCCTTTTGGTCTGAAAATTGTTACACACATTGGATAGATTATATTGTTTAATGTGTGTTGCTCTTAGACCTGTTAAATATATACATACCTCACAAACATCACTCAAAAAGTGCCGTAACGCGAGCGACTGGGAGGAGCTTTATAGTGAAGTATAATGATCTAGCACATTTTCTTTGAATGATATTATTCGGGAATATGTTGCTATCACAGCCATCAAAAATATAAATATGGAAAAAATTACACACCGAAAAACTTCAACAACTTTGAACTTTTAGCGAACGAAGGAATTTAGTTTTTATAGTTGAAATGCAACCCGTATCAAAACGGCGTTTGGTTCTTGTTGTTAAAGCATAATTTGCTGAAAATTTGTGTTTATTAAACATTTTAACCATCATGATTTTTGAGCAGAATCATTAGCAGCACCTGTGGATAGGTTGGAATGTAGCCTGGACCAGAATGGACATAGATGCTTCCTTTTGTAGCTTAACCCCTTACTGCATGATTTTTTTGATTTTTCTGAAAAAAATGTCACTTGTTAATTCCAATTCCATGATCTCAAGCAAAATACTTAAAAAAATTCTAATTCTTATTTGGGAGTGATTACTATTGATTTAAGGGTTTGTGCCATATATGGGCAGCATTCAATAATGGCTAACATGTTGTGATACCAGTTTCGAAATTGACGATGCAACATTTGGAAAATATATAAGTTATATACAGATACTAGTAGAACTTAGTTTATTTACGTTAAATAATTACAATTTCTATTCATTAGAGTACACATTTATCGCAAATAACACTAATTCTCTTTCCATTTAGTCTATTTGTTATGAAACTTGATAAAGCAGTTTCTCTCCTTGTCCAAGCACTGCACTTCAGACTGTATAGGATTTTCCTTTGCAGTCTGAATAATTGCAACAATTACAGTTACCCAACCAGACGGGCATGTGATCAATCCCATCCTGATACTGCGGAAGATCTGCTGCAGGCTCTCTCTTCTTCTTACTGTCCAGCTGTTTATGGATTTCATTTTCTTGTCCTACCCCGTTTCTTGGATAAGGTTTCCTTGTTTGCCAGAGGACATCTGCAACTGCTACTCGAAATAAAATAGTTGTTGTCCGTATATCTTTTTCTCAATAGGGGCCAGCATGTTCACACAAGCTAGACTGCATATTGTGCCATATCTGTTACAAACCATTTTTTCAATATTATATATATTCTAATGGACAAATATATAAAGTTACCTCTTTATAATTGTCCACAGATGTACTTTTCATCCTAGAAATTGTATAAACACTCAAATCAAATGTTTACTGTATCAGATACAACTGTTTGTATGACCGAACTTGGATGTAAACTGCTCACAGTGCAAAGCAAAAATTCATACTTCATAATTCCTTATTCTCTCAACAGATAGCATTTAATATTTGCACAGCTCTTCTTGATTGTGTAATATATCTGTCCCAACATTTAGTTTCAAAGTATTTGTTCAAATATGAGTTTCACAAACAAGAAAATGGTATGTGCCATATATGTCCCAGTATGCAGTAAGGGGTTTTAATTATAAAGTTGGTTTGATTTTCATCGTTTTCGGTCATTGATGCATTTTGTTGCATGTAATATTAGTATCGCTGGAGGTCGCATACGATAACCAATGACATACTCTAATCGCTTAGTGTGTAATGTTACGGCAGATTTTTTTGCTTCATGTTTGTGCATTATATCTTTATATGAGCAATTCTTGTATATATATTTCCACCTAAACTACCATCCGCTCCTGAGACGCCATTCACCAGTCGGCCGTCTATGTGTACACATGTAACATCGCCTGGTGCTTCACCTTCTGCACGTTTAAGGCTGCTATAGGCCGAAATATTGCGCTTCTCTTGTGTTTGTTTTTTGTTCGTCGTCCCAGCCACCTTTATCTGTGGTAAGCGTTGGTTCATATTTCCCTATCCTTCCTTAGTTTTATTGCCTTAAAGCTTTTTCCTGCTCATTGTTATTATATATATATATATATATACAGGGTGTAACAAAAATGTACGGCAGAACTTGCAGGACACATTCCTCACACGTAGACGAAGAAATTATCTTATATGAACATGGGTCCGGAAACGCTTCGTTTCCATGTAACACCGCATTTTCTTCGTGGCATGAATAGTGGGAGACACACAAGAATGGAACGTACCAGCTTAATACATGCAGCTCTTTCTCACAGGATATGTTCAATATGCCCTCCGTGCGCATTGATGCATGCATCAACCCGCATTCATTGTGATTCTCGAATACGCTGATGTATCCCTGGAGTACTGCGTATGGTTTCGCAGCAGTCCATAATCCTGGCACGCAGACTCTGAACATCTTGTACAGGGGTTCGATACACAAGAGCTTTCAAATGCCCCCATAAATAAAAGTCTAGTGGTTTTAGGTCCGGAGAGTGTGGAGGCCAGGCAATTGGTCCACCTCTACCTATCCATCTGTCACGAAATCTGTTATTTAGAAGTTGACGGACATTAACACTAAAATGAGGAGGCGCTCCATCATGCATGAAGTACGTGTTTCGTCGCACAGCAAGAGGCACATCTTCTAACAGAACAGGTAGAACATGCTTCGAGCATTTTGTTCTTCATGCGTTGGGTAAAATGCGGTGTTACATGGAAACGAAGCGTTTCCGGACCCATGTTCATATAATATAATTTCTTCGTCTACGTGTGAGGAATGTGTCCTGCAAGTTCTGCCGTACATTTTTGTTACACCCTGTATATATATCTTGGAAACGGCTATGACGATTTGGATGAAATTTGATATTTAGATAATGTTTTGACTTTTATGATTACCTAAATCATTGTCTTCCCTACAAAAAAACAAGTTAACAAAATACGAACAATTTTTTCACTCGGCATTTCAAAAACGGCACTAACACCATCTCGTAGACACTTCAGGTATCAGAAAGCCTACGAATAGTTTCTCTTTGATTTCAAAGAATATTTAAACGAACAGTTCTTGTATTCTGGCTGACCCGTGGAAATATTAGCATTGCAAGTTTAATTGTAAAACATTTAAAAAGGAAGATAATTAATAATTTATCATTGGTTTTGTCAAAAGTGCTACTTTACAGAAACTTCTTTGAAAATAATATTACTGGTACCAGTTACAAAGTAATCATTATTTACTTTTTGACCGTAAAAAATGGTTGTTAGTTTGTCATTAACACATTGACTGCTACGTGAGCCAATGTTGGCTCACAGTTGCACGGGTTATGACGCCACGTGAGCCATATTTGGTTCACGTATACATTGTGCAGTGAGCTGCGTGAGCCATAACTGCCTCACATGCAGAGTTGTGTTTAGAGGCCTCGTGAGTCTCGTGGGGCTCACAGATAATGCGTTTCAACTATGGGTTTAAAAGTGGTGGCTCCACTGAACACTCTGATGTTCTTAGCAATCAATATTTTTGCATTTGGTAGCCCTGGTGATTCCTAACTGCAACCGTCAGAGATCAACTTATGACGACTCAGCTGTAGTACTGTTTTGTTTTGCTGATTGCTCGTGTATGCTATTTGAGGTTACGTTTGTGTATTTGGTTAGTTTCCTAGTTTATTATTATGGCCAAAAGAAGACAAACTTTTGAAGAAATTGAACATCTAGTGAATGAGGCTATGCAAGGTAGCTTATCAAGTTGTGAAAGTGACATTTTTGACAACACAGACAGCGACCCTGATTACGAGCCTGATAATGAACGTTATGTTAGAGACCGTACAAAGCAACAGAAGTTTATTGAAAGTGATGATGAAGAGAGTGAGTCTGAGGACTTGAATATTTGTGATACGCCTAATTCAGGTAATACATTTCTTATCAGGTCTAGCCCATCACAAGATACATTAGGCCTACAAGACCCTTCCTGTTCTACAGACCATAATAATTCAAAACACCAATTGTTGCAAAATGTTGTGGATGTTTGTGTTATACCTGATAGCTATAATTCCGAAAATGACGATGATGAAACACCAGATGGGAATATTACCAATGTCACAGATCTAATATGGGGAGATGCTACTGAGGACCCAAAGACATTTCCTACATGCTTTCCTCCTGCTATATCAAATGATGTTTTGGATATGTTGAGCAATTGTTCACCAGAGGAAGCGTATTTTCATTTTATTGATAATGACATGTTTGAGTTTCTTGTGGCTGAAACAAATCGATATGCAAAACAAAAAATTGGTTCTCAACAGCTCCGTCGCAATTCCAGGCTAACGAAATGGAAAGAAACAAATATAGCAGAGATGAAACGTTTCTGTGGCATTATACTGTGGATGGGCTTGGTAAAAATGCCAAGCTTAGCTTGCTATTGGAGCAAGTCGATGCTTTATTCTAACAAGATTAGCTCCATTACGTCACATAATCGGTTTGAAATACTCCTCAGATTATTTCATGCTTCTAATAATGAAACTAGACTTGAGGGGGTAGACTCCACAAAGTCCAACCTCTCTTAGACCTGATAGTACCAAAATTCAAGGATATGATTTGTCCTCGAGAGGAAATTTGCATTGATGAGACTGTTATACCGTTTAGAGGACGTCTGTCATTTCGGCAATATGTACCCAACAAAAGCCATAGGTATGGGGTAAAAGTCTTCAAACTTTGCCTTCTATCTGGCTATACATAGAACCTCATATTCTATGCTGGTAAGGAAGCAACTACAGATGTTTGTGTACCGCAGAAAGTAGTTATGGAGTTACTTGACCCTTTACTACACACTGGGAGGACACTGTATTGTGATAATTGGCTGCAGAACTAATGAATACCTCTACCCACCTTGTTGGCACTCTTAGGAGTAACAGAAAAGGCAACCCACAAACTGTAATATCTGCAAAACTGATAAAAGGGCAAACAGTATGTTCACAGAGCAACACAAAAATCTCCGTGCTCAAATGGAAAGATAAACGGGATGTTTTGATGATTTCTACAAAACATAATGATGATATGGTGCCTGTAAAAAATAAAAATGGCGTGGAAGTTTTGAAACCGAAAGCAGTCATTGACTACAATGCCGCCAAGTCATTTATTGATGTATCGGATCAGATGAGCTCATACTCAACGACACTTCGGCGTACGGTTAAATGGTACAGAAAGATCTTTTTTTAAATCCTTTATGGAACATCTGTTGTAAATGCTCAAGTGCTGTACAACTTGGCAAACAAAGGATCCAAGCTCGCATACAAATAATTCCTTCAGGGAGTGCTTGACTCTACTGCTATTGAATGCCAAAGATCCACAACCACAGGCAACACTACAGCCACTACATGAAGATGACAGCCTTCGCCTTGTGACGGTAGATGGACCAAAGCAGCAGAGCAGTCGAAGAAGATGTTCGGGCTGTTATAAGTGCCTGCGAAGAACAGAAGAAAGAAAGGATGCTGCTAAGAAAGTGAAGAGGGTATGCACTAAATGCAATAAATATGACAGTTTTATGTGCAACGACTGTTTTAGTGACATTCACAATGCTGTGTTGAAGAAGTAGAAATATCAAGCAGATGAACAAGTAGAATACTCTAAGATCTTTATTCATGAACATTATTGTAAGACCAAGTAAAAAACGTAGTAAGTAATTTTATATGTAGCTAATATAAGCAAATAAACTAAGAGTTTGAATCATTCCTTGAAAAACGATTTTTTTTATACCTATTGCTTTTTAAATGATGTGAGCCACATGTGGCTCACGTGGCCACAGATCGTAATTGTGTTAAAATGTAGTTGTTGGGCCACATGAGCCATATATGGCTCACGCCTGTTATCAGTCCAGATCAGTCATAACTTGATATTTTATGAAGTAACTTAGTTCTACATGATCAAAAGAAGACATCTGATGCAAAAAATCAATTTGGCCTCACAAGTAATATTCGTGATTTCAGTGTGGCATAGCAATACATAGTCCAAGTTTCATTATGGCAGTCAATGTGTTAAATACTACCACCTTAATTATAAAACATTTAAAAAGTACCTGGGTGACCGATCTTCGCTCGACATCTTTATCTGTTTGATTTACAAGATTTCAAGTAAATTTTGATAATAAAGTGCATAAATATTAATACATCTACAAATTCCTGAAAAAGCCACGTACGAGTGCACATACGAAAAAACAGGTTCTGATAAATAGAATCGTGCCTTTTGAAGCGTCTGACCTTGTGCTTTATTAATGTTTATAATGGAGGTTACTTCTTATGGGAATTGTTTTATTATCATTTTGAAAGGCACAGTTGATCAGAAGATGTGATGAGCATAGTTTTATCGGAGTGAATGAATTTTGCACTGATGTTCTTGTCTAAGTGAATTATGGCAGTTCTATCATTACCGTGACATCTCAATCTGATGATGAATTCTTATAGAACTCAACGAAACATATGTAAAATAAAAATTAAATGTTCTTGATATCTCGCTTGGTTTTCGAGATATACCATGTCAAAAATCAGTTATGGATATAGTTCCTTGTGCTTTTGGCGACGCTAATGACCTCGTCGTCGACGCGCCCTAAAACCCCGCTTTTGGCGACGTTTTTTCTGGTACAGGCTGTAGTTCAACCGAACAACAACCACTAGGAACAAAATAAATCATTGAAAGTACATTTCCACCGTGGATCTAATCCTAACCTCTTCACTTTTGAGATATAATATCTCGAGAACTAAGTGAGATATCAGAAAAATAAATTCTTTATTTTCGATTTGTCTCGATGAGTTTCTTATGAATTCATCATCAAACTTGGCTATGGTGAAATTTATCTTCTGGTCCAGGTCACATTTCAACCAACCACGTCAATTTTGAGATACAATATCTCGAGAACTAAGCAAGATATATTGAAAATAAGATAGGATAGGGAAAATAAACAGTTACCCGTCACTTACCACAGATGAAGGCAGGAGGGCGAGACACGTAAAAACACAGAAACACAGGAATTGCACAATATTTCGACCTTAGTCTTACTCATGTAGGAGGCGAGACATATGGCAGGGGGAAAGATGTGGTCACATCCCAACCCGTCACATGAATGAAGCACAGGCGGAAAACGCGTGGTAGTGGTAGAATTGCCGGGAAGGAGGGGGGGGGGGGGAAGGCTTGACCAGCGATAAAAATGAAACAAAACAATATAATCTTTGTGTAGCTTAATTCAAAAAGTTGAAAATAAATAATAAAGTTGTAAATAAATAATAATTAAAAAAATAGTCAAAAATAATATAATAATATATATAAAAAATAATTAAAAATAAATAACCGACTGTAAAATGAAATGAGAGATGGCAAGTGACAGGTTTAACGTAGGTTTAGGCCAGGGGTGTGTCTGGTGTCAAGGATATGTTGATAGGCTAGTTCCCACTGCGGAGTTCTGAAGGGGTGGTGGTATTCGGAAAAACTCTAATTGCTCTGACTGTAAAATACTTTCAATTTTTCTCGTCGAGTTACATAAGAATCCATCATCAAGGGTTATCGTAGAATCCCCTGAATTACCACAAATCTCGCACCATTAGTTAATCCCTGATTGGCATTAAGATTTCTATTTAACATAATAACAACATTTTTCTTTGAAAGCAGTTTATGAGGTGGTCTAGCATATGGATCTAGCGATTTGGATGAAATTTCATATTTAGATAACGTTTTGCTTTTCAAGTTTTTAACATGATTTTTTTTTTTTAAGAAAGGAGCAATTTTTGTATTTGGTTTCTCGAAAACAGCTCTAACTTCATTATGTAGAAGGTTCAGGTAGTAGTAAGCTTACTGATGTTAGTTAAGCTTCTCTTTGGTTAAATGTGCACCTCAAAATGCTTAGAAAGCCTTTTACTTTAATCAAACTTTACTCGAAATCTTGGATATTGAACAGAAATCAAAAGATGCCGAGTGAAGATCGGTCACCCAGGTACTACTATCTGGACGGGTGTATTAGAAACATATTACTAAATAATATTGTTGAAGGAACGTTTGCGTTATCATTATACATCGCTATATGCCTTCTCCCAGTAGCTCGCTGCTTAACCTTACGGCTCTTTTCGAGTGAAGTTTGTAGGGATTGATATATTTTACAACTCTAAGAGTAGCATATATTAAATAATATCACCCAATCAACGTGTGCAAGTTTTCAGACCAAAACGACAATTCCTTGACGAGTCCCAGTGATTGGGCAACAACCCTGACATAATTACATGTTTCGGAAATAACAGCATCAGTAATATTACTCAATGAAAGCAAAAAAGATTAAAATAAATCTTATAAGCTTACATTATGCCATGTAATATTTGTTTTAATAATAGGGCACAGTTAAAATTATTTTGAAATAAACTAAATTATTCATGCCCTCTGCTGTAGCGTCAAGTGCCAGTAGTAATTCTGACCCATGTTAAAGTAACAATCTAATAAAAGCTTTCACTAACATTGATGTTAGAAAATTAAAACTTTTATCCTACATATCTATGGACAAAGAATTTAAGGAATACTTCTATTTATCAAAATAATAATATGTAAATATAATCATCTAATGATTGATATGATGATTTAAACACAATACATACTTTTTCAGTATTCTGTCAGTTAATTTATTCACGGATTCTTAGAAATGTTATTAAATAACGTGCATAACCAAGAAAAATATCGTAAATCTTGACGTCATTGTGTGACGACATGACATGACAGGTGACGTCATACATTACAGACTTGCTTTATATATATATTATAAAATATGTTATTTAGATGACAAAACAATATGGTAACCAAATCAGCTTTCTGCTAACTGTTTAACCTCTTTGCTTGAAAAATACACAATGTTCTATTGCAAAATAGCCATCTACTATAGTTGAATTTACTTGAGAGTTTTGACGTACTTAATTCAGTTTCTAAAGAAAATAATGATCGCTTATTTTGGAATAGACCCATGCCTTCTAGGCCCAAAGATTACTAATTTCAATATATTCTGATATATTTCTTAACACTACTATGTTTTTATTTATCTCAGATCTGGAGTTTAATTATAAATAGAATACTGTAATATATTTTCTGCACTTAATTTTACACACTGCAATAAATGGTTTTCGGTTTGACACAATTAATTATGAGGCACCACATTTTCTAATTTCTCCTTATTTACTTTTTAAATACCAGCCTTAATGTTGTAAGCAATTTAAACTTACGACACAGCAATGATTTGCCTTTTTTCCACATTAACTTAGTTTCTCTTGGTTAAACGAATTTAATTAAAATTAAACTGATTTACTTCCAATATGAATCACTTACACATCTTCATGCACTAAATTATGTCATGATAACACAGTCATCAATATTTTGTAAATTTCTTAGCTAAGGTTTTTGCTGAACAAATACAGAAATGATTAGTAACTAGATGGATGTTTGTTGTATCCTTTTCTCACACAAAATGCAAATGTCACTTACAGCAGATGCTGATGTGCCCATAACTGTCTGTGTGCCTCATCCCTGCATTTGTTGATATGCTGCCTGGACACCAGCCCAGTTTCACTGGCTGCCTTGACGATTGCTCACACCACAGCACTGACCTCACTGCTACTCTTGTAATTCTGCTGCATGCTATGTCTGTGTTGGTATCAACCACATTAAGAACTCTTATGAACTGCACACTTGTTCTGATACAACAATGATTCTTCACCACTGACTGCTCTTTTCATTATTGGTACTCCTCTATTAACTCTCGTGATGGATCTGATCACTTAAGATCCTCAATAAATACAATCATCTGTTGTGTGTCTTTCTGACCCAGGGCTGCATTTTGTCAGAAAATCTATACTCGCTGACCCTTTGTGAATACTGACAACCCTTAGCCCACAGATCTTATGACCAATTTACACTAATGTGATGACCGTAGGGATTCTGACAGTCCGATTAATAAGAGAACTTACAGATTGATTTTTTTGAAAATATGGGTAAGGGAGCGTCCACGAAATACATGTCTCAGTCAAGGGAGGTGGGGAAGGGTTCAGTAGAAATGTAGTCTGAATTACATGGGGTGAAAGAGGTCTGAGCTAAGCTATGTATCATGCCATTCATTTTATTCCTTGCATTTAAAATTCGGTACAGAATAGGCCTACGCAACAGCATGTGGCTATTTATTTCCATCATTTAATTATCTCCGTATTTTAGATACCCTATTACATGCAGTGCTGCAGATTAGTGTGATTCAAAGTCATAGTGTTCTGGTCACGTGGGACTGGAGTATTTGTACCAACTGACATGCGACAGCATAGTACATGCTGAAAAACATGAGGCACCCGGTAACTAGAATTATATTTGCTTGCGGATATCACACAGGATTTTAAATGTCAGTGACAGTTTGTATTGTTTTGTCATTGTGAAAAAAGCTGCTTTGAATCACATGTCACAACACCACTCACTGATAAAAAGAATTCTAATTGTGTTCTGTCAAGTGAATTTCAGTATATCTTTAATTCTAGTGCTCACCGAAATGACATATGGTCTAAAATAGCACTATATAATAAATTTTACGAGGCTAATTGCAAATGAATTTCCATAAAGTTTTCAAAATACAGAACAGTAGGACAGAGATACTCCCTGGTAGTGTAGAAAGAAAAATGACAGAACTGCAACAAATAATAATAATGCAGCACTTTTTTTTCTTTTATATATATATATTGTTTGGAAACAAAGGCGCTGAGAGCGGATATATTAGACATTGGGATAGGAGAAAAACCACCGCTTACCAAAGATGAGCCCTCATCTTTGGTAAGCGGTGGTTTTTCTCCTATCCCAATGTCTAATATATAATATTTTTTTTTTTTTTTTTGCTGCAAGTGTAGTTTTTTTTCTTTCTATTTTATCAATTAATAAATGATGATGAATGAGATGAGGAGACTGTTTTTAGTAGTACCTCAAGTAGGAAATGTCTTCCAACTGTACTCGAGTGAGAGGTTATCGCAATAATTTGATCATTTGCAGCACTGGCTAGTGTCATGAGTTTATTAAGATTATTTATAATTATAAATAAGTTTTTAAAGCAAATACCGGTTGTGTTCATGTATGCAGTAATTTTAATGATAGTCTGGTAGTAGAAAATCGCACAAAATATCTTCTGGAATTAATAGGGGAAAAAGCTACATTCCACAGTTTATGGACATATCTTCCTCTCTATAATTACTTCTTTTAAATGTCCATTTTGTATGTATATGTGTGTGTGTGTGCTTTATTTTCATAAAATTAAATAAAGGAAAAAGGAAATGGCTTTAGGCAATATAAATCATAAGGAAAGGGAAAAAGACTCATCACTCACCAAAGTTGAAGGCAGCAACGGGAGAAGCACATACATCATGAACACAAAAAATACACAATATTTCAGCCTTAAACCTTCTTCATGTTAAAAAGAATGAGTCATGTGGTTCAGGAGGTGTGCACACGCCGAAGTATTCTACATGACTGAGTGGGTTATCAATATGGTGGTGGGACTAAGATGTTATATATAAATGTGTATATCGCAGACGGTGATAGAAGTAGTAATATATCAAAAGGGTACAGAATGGAAAGACGAAAACAAAAATAAATATAGATATATAAATTTTTGGGGAAAAAACATGTAGTTAGTTAAATGACAATAATGCTAATACTGAAAATACTGAGTGATGCGTCAAAGAAAGGAATTTTATCGGGATTTCTTATTGTAAGTATTCTAAGTAATTGTATATGTTTTACACAGTTTTTCTGCACAGCTTTTGTGGGCCTCTTTCACTTTTCCAGTATTCTCAATAATTTTCCCTAAGTACTTAAAGTTTTTAAATTGTTTGGTAGTGCCATATTTGATGATGAGTGGCCTCAGGTTTATACTTTTGGAGACTATATATTGTGTGTTCTCATAAGATATTTGGAGATCCTGAATAAAAATAATGGAAAAAATATTTCAATTTATTTCAAAGAATTTTAACACATATTTTGATTTTTAAGCTGTATATGAATTACTTTGTGTAGTATGTTTCAAGAACAGTAATGTGGAAGCATTATAGCAAAATGTTGATGACAATTTTTGTATGAGCAGTTTTTTTTTTCTTTCAAATTGTCAATTGTTCCCAAATTTACACAAAACTATTCACATTTTTAATTATCATCCTGATGATTACAGATGAAATGAAAATCCGGAAACGGAAACGTAGAAAGGGGAACATTATGAGTGGAGATAGTGAGAGTGAGCAAGAAAATGAAAAAGATTCCGGTAGTGAGGGCAGAAAGAAAATCAAGAAAAAGAAAAAATCAGCTGTCCTTTCCGATTCAGATGATGAAGATGACACTGGACAGGAACAAAAGGAGTCTTTAATGAAAGGAATAATTGATTCAGAAGATGAAAATGCTAAAGATAAAAGTAAGCGGGAACTAACTGATTCTGAAGATGGTAGCTCGAAAAAGGTTAGTATTATTCTTATTGATGTAGTGAATTAATCTTTACGGTTGTTGAAACAGGTAATTCAGATGAATTAAGTTATTGTTATTTTTGAAGTTTTAAGCATACAGATTTTGTGAAGCTGCTAGATTTACTCTCTATTTGTTCTCTCTGCAGAACCTTTGTTTCAGATTATGTTGTATTTAAGCATACCTGGCCTTTATTTCTTTTGGAGTTACTGTGAGAGCAAGTTCATTTTGTTGACATTCTGGCTTTCGTGATTATGATTTCCACCTAAGGGATACATGTTTCACAAACCAAGTAATCAGAACATATTAAATCACATTATTATTATCACTTTCCCAATGGAATTAATAGAAATAGCAATTCACCATATAATATAATTATAAAAGAACGAAGAACATTGAATATTGCAAGCTTATGCAGGGTGATTGAAAATGATTGTCGGGGTTTCATGAATTTTTTACCGGCTGTGTACCAAACATACAAGTATTATCTTTACATGGATGAATAGACAAACTCTCAAAGTTTTGTTTTGTAGCAGCCACTAATCTTGTAGTTATGTTTTGTTCTTCCAGATGTCAGTGTTTGCAATGTGGCAGCTAACGCTATAGAGAATACTTTTTGCACTCTAGATTTAAACGTGTGTCAGTCCGTTACCATTGTCCAAAGGAACTTTCGAAAAAAAATTATGAAGGATGTACCTTCAGACAATTCTATTCGGAGGTGGTATGCGCAGTTCGTGGAGGAGGGCTGCTTATGCAAAGGGAAAAGCAGTGGGCGTCCTTTTGTGTCGGAAGTCGACGTGAACCGCGTCAGAGAAGCTTATCAACATAGCCTGCGGAAATCAACAAGAAGAGGCAGTAGAGAACTGAACATTCCACACCTGCGACTATACCTCCTCTACCTGCGACTAACCCGCAACTGAGAGAACGGATCAGGGCCACCTTTCTAAACATTTCTGATGATATGCTGCGTCGCGTTTGGGATGAAATGGACTATCGCATAGATGTGTGCAGAGTGACACAGGGTGCACATATCGAACATTTGTAATGGATGTAAAAAAAACTTGACGAGGTTCTTTACACATCAAAATAAGATTCAAATTCGTATCTCAATTGTGCTAAGTGTAGGAATTTTTTTGAAACCCCGACAATCATTTTGAATCACCCTTTATATAGACTGCAAACATAATTAATTGCCTTGTCAATCACATTCAGGGTATCACTAAATTTGCCAGGGTATGGCCTCAAGGGAGCCTCATGCATTTTGTGTTGGGTCATCTGGCATTGTGCTTCATGTAAACACTTCTAGGATGAAGTAATCTTCCTCTTGTAAAGTGAGTCAGCTATGATTTGTCCTAATTCTGTTTAGACTAGTTGAACTCCTTCTGGTCTCAAAACCAGGTGGGCTTTCAGAGATACACTGGAGATACCTTGAGCACACAGCGTATATACAAATTGGTGAAAGCTCATTAGAGTTGCTTGACAAAGATGTCTATTAGCTCACCATCACATTATGATTGGTGACATATTGGGCATAAGGGTGTGCTGAAGATGATTATGTGTGTTAATGTCATGTTATAATCTAACTCGCAGTATTCAGGGTACAAATTGTCCTGACATGATTTGACAAGTGATGTACTCTGAATTTTAATGTATTAATGTGTTGCGATTTGAAATACTAGAGATATAGCAGGCTGAATTGGTTGCCAAACGAGTATTACTTTAACTAGAGTATTGACTTATCAACTTTGGCGATTTGGTTACTTCAAATGAGAAGGAATAAAATGCATTTTACTGCAGGAAAAGCTTTCAAAATAAACATCAGACTCTGTACTGAAGATTACCAAGGTACATTATAATTTCATGCATATCCTCCACAGTTATTCTGAGCATGAGGTAGGGCATATGCAGAATTTAAACCGTTTCCTTCTCTCTCTCTCTCTCTCTCTCTCTCTCTCTCTCTGTGTGTAGGAAGGGGGATGAAGGTAACTGATTTAAACTATTGAAGAACAAGTTTTTATTATTGTTTGACAAAAAAATGCAACCACTTTTTCTAAGGACGTGCCATCTATTACATAGTTAATTGATCTCATGACTGAGTTATAGATTTTCATGTTAGTATTAATCTACATGGATTTACTGAAAAATTTTCTGTAACTTCATTTTCCACCAACTCACGGTGTTTGTTCACAAAACTTTGATGAACATTCATCAGGCATAATCCAGACAGTCTTTCCGCTCCCATAGTTCTCCTAAGCCAGAACTTTACTGCAAAGAAGTCTCACAGGTGTACCACTGGATTGTGTGGTGAAAACATTTCAATGAATAGCTCCACCATCTTCCTCAGTTTTGAAAATATCTGTGATGGTCTGCTAACCTACAGTCAATACCCCAATTGGAGTAGAATAGACTGTTCAACAAAAGTGGGTACTATCTTGTAAACACTTTTATCTCAAGTTTCTCAGCGTTTTGACTTCACAACAAATTTAAACATGCTCTATTTATGCAAAGAAAAGTCTCCTTATTAGGTTCATAGATAAAAAAAGTCTATAGGTTGATTATGATTTGAGGGTGGGGAATAAATTCCTTGTTGAAGATTTGAAGCATAAATATCTTGTCATAATATTGGAAATAAATTGATCAGGACGCATTGGGTACATGGTAGGTAAAGGTTTCAACATTGTCCACTTATTGGAGAGAGTGAGAAAGATGTACCAGAGAAGTAATGGATTTTGGCTACAAAACTTTGGTCAGACCATTGCTTAAATAAAGTGGTATAGAAAGAGACCCACATGTTGGGTATCAAATATAGGAGTTGGATGGGGTACAGAGAAGAGTGTTAAATGTTTCTCTGGAAATCACTGCAGAACATAATCAGTAACTGATATGATACAGGAGCTGGAGTAGAATTCATTGAAAGACAGGAGGGGTGTTAGAGAATGCTGGGATAGTACAAGGTGTATATTAGTAAGGATATATAAAAAGATATTGGTGGAAGCATTAAGAGTGGTGCTTGGAAGTGAATATATGATGACATTTGATTTCTGGTATAAGGGTGTGGGAATATTTTCTTTCATAGGTAAGGGAGTCGGTGATTGGAATATATTATCAAGGGAAATTATGGATAATTTACCAAAAACTCTGAAAGATGTAAAAATTAGAATTCATTGAGGGCAAAAGTAGGCAGGTACAAGAAAGGGAAAATGGGTATGTAGGTAAATTGCCACTAGAACGTTTGCTCCATTGCAGTAAAATTAAATTTCTATTGTGCATATGGCTGTCAGAGATTCTGTGACCAGGAAATTCTCCTTTATCCAGGACCCAATTTCCCATTCACATTCTATCAGTGATATGCCTTATAAGTCTAAATTTATAATTTCGAAAAATGAGACCAAGTTTTATTATCGTTTGCAGTACTCTTTCTTTTACAGTCCAACAAATCACTTACTCCTTGATTATGTGATCTGCCTGTGAGGTTTTTAACACTCAAAGGTATAGTAGCATTTCAAAAACCTTCAGCTGATTAATGAAAGAAAACTTAACGGACCAGACTTTCATTGTGGTGTAGTAGGGTATTGGTGGTGGATGAGCAGTAATGCTCGAGTCAGGTATTCGAGAGGACGTGGATTTAAATCCCCATCCAGTCATCCTGGTTTCCTCTAATCACTCCAGGCGATTGTTGAGATAGTTTCTTCAGAAGGCCATTGTTGCCTTCTGCTGATGAGGGGGGTAACTTCCAAGATTCTGCGTAAACTATAACTGTTACAATTTATACTACTTGAATCGGATCTGTGAGTTGCTAGTTTTCTTTAAAACAGCCACCAAGCTGCTAATTTAACCTGTAACAGCTAACAGGTGAGAGGTTGCACAGTCAAATAAAAAGTTCACTTAATTGAAAACTGAATATTATGAAAAAATTTGTAGCATAACTGGTTTCAGTTATAAGCATAAGGAAAGGCATCTGATCTACATATCCGTTATCGAAGATAGCAGGTAGATTCAGCTCGCTCACTTAAGTCTACAATTTCCATAAAGTTTTCGAAACTCCCCCATAGTTGGTGAAAACTTAAGAAAATCCCTTCAGTTCATGATAATATTTGGATTAATTCACTTTGACTGTCAAATGTTGGACGATGTCATTGCCTAGTGTGGAAATTTTGTAATTCCTAAACCCAATGTCCAAATTCTATCAATGGCAGGTGACTATAGCGATGTTCTTACGGATACATGGCATGCACATCCTATACTGACCAAGTACTGCTGGAAACTGCCTCCCCAAGGGAAAGCTGGTTGGCTTTTTAGAGCCTTGGCTAATCTTTAGCTGACTCATTACAGAACAATGGTTTATTCCCACGGGGAAATACTGTTTATTCTCTGGTGAATCACCAAAATCCAATATTCTTGTGGTACACTAATTTTCCTCGGATTTTCCTGAAATTTTAATGTCATATTTAAATTTATTTAGAATCTTTTAAGTCATGACAATTTTTTTCATGGATTTACTCATTTAAGAGTTAATAATTTTTTAAAGTTACACATGGCGATGTCATCAAGCTTTGATACTAAAATTCCATTTTTCTACCTTTAAATCTGGAATTACTGCTAAACTGTTTTATTGTTATTATTAAATTGATTTTTCTCTCTCATTTAAGCCTACTTTTAACTTCCTAGCTCTTTTATTTAAAAAGTTCATTTTTAAAAAAAATTTCTCGTTAAATAGAATTTTAATAGAATACAAAATACACCAATGCAACAAAATTCATTATGACTGAAAAACAACCTTATTTGAATTTTATACCTTTTACAAAAATGGTTTAGAATCAATTTAAAAAGTGCTTTACTGTTAAGAAAATGGTTATAAAAATTCTTTACTGTACAACTTTATGAGATTGGCCCCCTTCTTAATGGTTTTAGCAATATAATTGATGTATAACAAGGTTATGTTCTGAGCTGAAAATTGCTTTACTACTAAGAAAATGATTATAAAATTTATTTTCTATATAAATTTTGTGTAATAAGCTTCCTGCATTCCTAGCAAGGTAGTAGATATATAACACCATGACCAAATTCCTTCCCACTCCTTGTTCCCTCCCCCTCTCCCACTTGTAATGACCCCACCACCATCGATGAGGGATGAAAGCCTGAAGCAAAATAAATACGATGCCATTACTGTGCAGTGTGACTATTGGAATTTTTTTAAACTTTGACTATTGGTTTTCCAGTGCCAGTTAAGTAATATGCGATTTGTTTTAATTCCATCATCACACTCCAGTAAATACAGGGTTTTTAAACCTCTTCCTACCAACTGCCCTATGAGTTTTGCCCAACTTAATTTTTATTAGAAGATAAAGTTTTTCTTTTTTTGCTGTCATCAGTCTTTTGGCTGGTTTGATGCAATCCTCCCTTCCTATCTTGTGCTAACCTCTTCATCTATACATACCCCTTACAACCCACATCCTCAATTATCTGCATCATGTATTCTAATCTCTCTCTTCCTCTACAGTTCTTACCTTTGACTGTTCCCTCCACCAACAAATTAACCGATCCAACATGTCTCAAAATATGACCTGCCATCCTGTTGCTCCTTTCTGTAAGTATCTTCCACAAGCTTCATTTCTTACCAATCATTACCAAAACTTTTTCATTTCATACTTTGTCTGTCCACTTAATTTTCAGCATTTTTCTGTAGCACCACATTTCAAATGCTTCAATTTTCTATCTTTCTGGTATTCCTGAAGTCCGTGCTTCACTGCCATAAAATGCTGTGCTCCACACATAGAGTTTTAAAAAATTCTTTCTAATTCCTAGATCAATATTTAAAACTAAAAGATTTCTCTTTTTCATCCAGGCTTCTTTTGCTAGTGCCATTCTGCTTAACATCATTCCTGCTTCGGCCGTTGGTTGTAATTTTGCTTCCCAAGTAGCAGAATTCACTTAGTTCTCCTATTGCATCTGATCCTATTTTCATATTTAATCTACTGTGATTGGTATCATTTCTGTTATATTTGATCACTTTGGTCTTGCTTTGATTTATATTCAGTACAAAATTCTTTCAATATTTTGTTCATGTCACTCAATAACTTCTCGATATCCTCAGGCTGTCCGCCTAACAAGACAATCTCGTCAGCAAATTGTAGCATACTCATTTTTTCTCATTGAACACTTATGCCACATGAAAATTTTTCTCTTAGTTTCTTTATTGCTCCCTGTACATAGAAGTTGAGTATTAACTGGGATAGACTTCAACCTTGTCTATCACCGTGTTAACTGATCTCATGATTCTCTGCTTTTATTATAGCCACTTGATTCTTCCATCTCGACATTTTAGACCTGACTTCTTTAAAATTTTGAACATCTTGTTTCACCTAACATTATCAAAAGATTCTTCTAAATTAACAAATGCCATAAAAGTATCTGTGTTTTTCTTGATCTGCCCTTCAAGTATTAATCTTAAAGCCAGAATTACTTCCCTTGTACCATGATTTTTCCTAATCCCAAACTGATCTTCACCTACTATCTCTTCTACTACCCTTTCCAACCTTCTGTATATTATTCTGGTTAGTAATTTTGAAGCATGAGATGTTAGACTAATGGTGCGGTAATTTTCACATTTGTCGGCTTGTGTTTTCTTCGGAAGTGTGAAGATGATATTTTTATCAAAGTTAGTTGGAATTTCTCCTGTTTCATAACTTTTTTTATATCAATTTGAATAATCTTTAGAGTCCTTCTTCTCCTAGGGATTTCAGAAGTTCTGCGGGGATCTCATCAATTCCAACTGCCTTATTTGCTTTCAAGTCATTCAGAGCTCTGTCAAGTTCTATCCTCAAAACAATCACCAATGTCGACATCGCCTTCCTTTTCCATTACACTATTGTTCAAGTCGTCACCATCATATAGTTTCTCAATGTATTCCTTTCATTGGTTAGCTCTATCATTTGAGCTTAAAAGAAGTTTCCCATCAGCAGCTTCAATATTAACATCTCTTTTCTTCATTTCTCCAAAATTTAGTTTGGTCTTCCTGTATGTGACATCTACTTTACCTATTTCAATTTCTACTTCTTCACACTTTTCTTGCAGCCATTTCTCTTTTCCTGTTTTGCATTTCCTATTTACTTGATTTCTAAATTGCCTGCATTGCTGTCTTCCTGCTTCATCCTGAGCATATTTGTGCCTTCTCCTCCGATCCATCAACTCCAAAATTTATCCTGTGATCCAAGGTTTTTGGGCGGCTTGTTCCCTAAAGCCTAATGTTTCTTTACCAGATTTCATTATTTCTCTCTTCAATGCATTCCATTCGTCCTCGGTTGAGCTACTTTCAGAGTTACTTTCGTGTTAGATTGTTTCAGTTTATTCACTTCCGGTCTGATCTGCTTATATTGCTTCCTTATTCGCTTGAATTTCATTACTATCAAATTATGGTCAGAGTCTATGTCTGCTTTGGGTAAGCTTTACAGTCTAGAACTTCATTTCTGAATTTCTGTTTAACCAAGATATAATCTAGCTGATATCTGCCTGTATTGCCAGGACGTTTCTAGGTGTATATCCTTCTTGCATGGTTCTTAAACAGTGTGTTTGTCACAAATTGCGTATATGTTTTTCAAAATTCTAACAACATGCTACCTCTCTCATTTCTTTCTCCTAGACCAAAACTGCCTACAATATTCCCCTCTTTTCCTTCTCCCACTATCGCATTCCAGTCACCCATGATTATTAGATTTCCCTCTGCCTTCACATATTGGATTAATTCTTCAGTGTTGGCATATATTTTCTCTATTTCTTCGTCTTCTTCCTGTGATGTTGGAATATACATTTGTAATAACATAGTTGGGGTGTGCTTAGTTTCTAACCTCATCAAAATAATCCTGTCACTAAACCATTCATAATAACTCACCCGTTTCCCCACTCTCTTATTCATTACAAAACCTACACCACTAACTCCACTAACAGCTTTTGTGTTAATTATTCTGTGTTTCCCAGAGCAGAGATCCTGTGCATCCTACCACATAATCTCACTAATCCCAACGATATCTTACTTAAATTGTTCCATCTCCCTTTTTAAGTTCTCTAACCTACCTGCCCTATTCAGACTTCTAATATTCCATGATCCATCTCGTAGAATGTTATTATTCATTCCTCCCTGGGTAGTCTTCACCCGGAGATCCGATTGGGGGACTATTTTTCCTCCTGAATATTTTACCCTGGAAGAAGCCATCAGGATATATGTAATTTGAGAGGATTACATGTCCTCGGGATACCCTTTGGGTCTTTAATGCAGTGATTTCCTGTTGCCTTCTGCATTCCCATGCCATTGATCATTTCTGATTCATCAGCCTTTGGGGGCTGTTTCCAACCCCAAGGGCAAGAGGGTGCCTGGGACCGCTCCCCGCTCTTCTGCTCTCTAGGAGGCTGTTGGCAAGCAGTGGGTGACTCCTTATACTGAGAATCTTTCAGTCGCCAGAGCATTGTCCATGGAAACAGTCTTATATAGTGTCTCCCAAACCCTTACACCCCTTTTGCACTTGATGGCTTTGAAAAGCAATTCACCACCTTCATGTGAAACCATTATTTTTCTTTCTGTGTACCAAAGTTGACTTCTTTGGCATCTTCAATCCATGTTTAACAATATTATTATGTTATCTGCTAATACCCTAACTTCTGGCTGTGAACCACCTTTGCAATCATTCATTAAAACAGTGTTTCTAACTTATGGTCTGCAATAATTTTACAAGTGGTCAGTAGACAGATTACAAAAATTTAGATACTGTATTTGCTCTATGTAAGGGTATAAGCGAATATAAGCCATATACCCAACTTTTTTAAAAAAAAAAGCCACAAATATTTTAGTCACCAGGTAAAAATCTGGTATTCTCAGGAAATGAGGATACAGCAGCATTGTTGCTACAATAGTGTATTAATTTCCAGTTGGTGTCTGAAAGAGCGTCGTTCACTTAAGGATTAAATTAAAAAATCTTTTTCTGAGGGTCTTGTAGTAGGTTTGAAAGACCGCAGTACATGGTGATGTTGGTAACAAAAGAGTGATGAAGTAAACAAAAATAAAAGTTGTTGGATTTTTTTATTATTATTTGGGCATGTACGTCAGCATGATAGTGTAGCTTACATCCTACAGTAACATTATTATTCATTTGGTTACTAAGTATTAAGAATCTGGTCAATATTTAATTAATTTTTAATAATTCACTTCTAGTTTCATAACTGGGTTTCCGCAAAAATTCAAAACATACTTTTAGGTTCATTATGTTATTATGGTACAATGTCTCAATGTTAATACTATTCATAAAGCTAAAAATGTAAGTCCATATAAGTTAGTGGTCTGCAGCATTATTCTTGGCAGTTTACTGGCATTATGGTTTAAAAGAGTGCATTATAATAATGAACAGCAATGGTCCCAAATATGTACTTGTGACTCTCTTAAGTTTTCACCTCCACCTTTTTTATACTGTATATCCATCCCTAAATGTTTGCTGCCTACCTCTTAAGGTTTCTTTTACAAAATTACATTTTTCATTTACCTGTATGCTTATTACATCATGCATCATGATTTCATCTTTTACTCTAGCAATTGCTATGGAGGTATCCAATGTTATACAATCAGCTAGAACTGCCTTGTCCATTTCATACAAAATATCTTGTACATAGGCCATTCATTGAGATACATATAAATAACCTCTTCTAAATGCTTGTTACTGATTTACAAACTACTTTTTACTTCACATATTGATGTGGGTTTTTTATCAAGCATTCCATCAAATTCAACTCGTATTTGTTTTTCCACTTTTAGGAAATGGTAGTACAATGGCACTTCTCCAGTATATTGGGATGCAGCATGATTTCACACTCAATAAAATTTTGAAGAATCACATATTGGTGTTTGTCTCATAATATACTCTGAATACTCTGGTCTGCTCATTTCTAGCTTTGTGTAAAAGTTCCTGCTCTGATCATCCCTCTTCCGTTTCTGCCATACATACCCTACTATCATTAAACCTGCGAGGTTAATACTTACTTTCTGTCGTTGGATAGGGCCCGTTATGCGCTTTTGATTTTAGCCAAAAATGTCAAACGTTAGCCGCCTCGTTGTTTAATACAGACCTTTCTCTAAAAAAAAAATCAGTCATTAAAAATAATTCTCCTTCGGTTTCTTTTGTTCAACATTGATTTTCTTTTTATTGTACTTTCAGTGTTTAAAACTTTCACAAGTTAACAAAAAACTCAAACCAACAATTTCTTAAGCCAGTCTACTATATCAACGAGCAGGGCCGGCGCTAGGATTCTCGGACCCCGGGAAAGCGATCTTAGGCCTTCTCCACTCCTTCCCGAAAATATTTTTACTTTAGGGGGCATCCATAAATTACGTGAGGTGTTTTTCCGGATTTCCGGACCCCCCTCCATAACCTCACATGAGATTTCCGTAGACCCCCCCCCCCCCCCTATTTCACCTCATGTAACTTATGGATGCCTCCTTACACCTTTTTTTTTTTAATTCAGAAAATTTTAATACAAAAATGTTCAAAATTACTGGTGCAGATTTTTAAATTTGTGTTTGATTTTTATTTATTGAGGCATCCAGGCCGGCGGGCCCCCTTTGGTGGCCCGGACCCCGGGTACTTTTGCCCCGCTTAACCCCCCCTAACGCCGGCCCTGTCAACGAGTAAAACAAAACAAAAACTAGATACAGTCAGCGATGTTCATAGCTTAAATCTTTGGTTTACACGGTTACCAACTTAAACATCCCACCATATTATTTTAACTATTACTTAACTAATTCTATGGCTGTTATCTCACATATGCCCCCCATTTCGGAGCAGTTAAATCATTATTTAACTAAATGATGATTTCAACAAAACGAAATGTTAAATAACAACCACAGTTACATTTACAAAAAAAAACTAAATTACTCATTATATCACATTGTACCCACTTTCCTATGAAAAATTCTTTTACAATATTTTCATCGAAATAATGTTTAGTTCCCCCCCCCCCCCCTCGTCGTATATCAGGATCAGTTTTAGATATTCTTTGTATTCAATTAATAAAAATTATTGAAGTTAAAATTAGACTACCACTTAATTAGATCTCAATAAATACATCATGTTATTAAAAAAATGCCTCAATTAAAAAAAATCGAACATGTATCGAAATATCTAATACCATATGTGGCCAAACAAGAAAAATGTGCTATGTGACCATCAGTCGTAATATTAGTATTCCTTTGCCCCATAAAGCTTTAAATCTACTATATTCTGCAATCCAGATCTCTTTTTTTGATACAGGGTAGACTAACAAATAAGCATTTGGATGAGGTTTATGCTTGACTATGAAAAGCTCCCAATATATATCAATTTATTTCTTAATTTGGGCATTGATCTCACGATTTTTGGTGTGTTTTAACCAATACCAAATCACCAACATTGAATTCAGTCAACCGAATCCTCTGGCCATGACGTTTCTTTCTTTCTGCAGCCCTTCTCATCAAGTTTTCTCTCACCTTTTTATCCTATACATCTTATTTCTTTCACTTTTTCTTCTCTCCACTTCTTACTTCTTCTTCCTTCAGTCGTAATATATTCCTTCCTTCATAGTGTATATTTAATCCTTTTTTCTTCTTTTTTACTTTTCCCTTCAAAATTTCTTCATCTTTAATATCTTCTCTTCGTATCACAAAGCGCTTCACTTTTTGATTATTTTCACATTCCTCTGGTTTTTGACGACCACCGGCTCTCTGCTGTTGAAACTCTTCGTCATTTTCTTCATAACTTTCGGTACACTTGCTCGTGCCTTCGCCTTTTAATACATTAAATGTTCCCGCAATCAGATTATTGTCTTCGCATCTCTCTTCACCCTCTCTATGCCATTTCTTCATTTCTGCTGATCCCTGAATTTTGTCTTTTAAATTCTCTTTTTCTTTAGTAATAAAAAATGTTTCATCTTTATCTTCCACAGCTCTGCAAATATTTTCCTGCAATAAGTTTTTCATAATCTCATGCTGCGACCATCCAATCATTTCCTTTTTTCTAACATCAGGTGGATATTCTTTCTTTAAATAATTCGTAACAACTTGATGGCGGCCATCCTCGTTTGCGCTTCGCAATAATGTTTTAGTTTCTTTGCTTTGATCCTTTTCGTCGAGTACGAAACACGTAGGTACGTCGGCATTAGCTTGTAAACAGGATGTATTCATTTTTTTTAAAACTACCGGTTTCATTATTCCTTTTTATCCCTATTTGCGATAAATCCTCATTTCTATTATCATCATTATAACTCCTTATAAAAAATATTCTTACTCCGTTTTCTTCATTACTTTCATACTCAACTTCGCTGCTTCCATATTCGTATTCTTCATCATCGCTGCTAAGAATATCTTATTCACTTTCATCATCATCCAATGGTAGCTGACTATAATTCTCTGCAAAATTCTCCTCTGTGAATTTATCCTTCAAAAATTCGCTTTTCGTTTCCGCCCTACCCGTTTCTTCTTCAACTTTTCTTTCACTAGGTTCTTCCTCCTGCACATTGATTTTGGCCATCTCTTTAATCTCTTGATTATTCCACCCACTTCGTTCATATGTGGAATTGGTTTCGCATCTCTTATCACTAATTAGATGTAGACATTTCCACCATTTTAAGTATCTGGCCATGCTGTTTTGCCTGTTGCCCTGTATAGATTCCGCGCTTGCACTTTTATTTTTTTCAATATAGGGTGGTCCTTTAACTTCACCACTCGCTCCCGTGCGGACCTTCACAGTCGCGGACTTGAGTTTTCCGCCCCTCTTCCTTCCTTGATTTCGGTTTTATTTTCTGTTCTCACATACATCACTTGTTTTGGCGGTTGACTATTGCTGCTTCGTTCCCCCGATGTATAATTATTGTTATTATGCCAGTAGCCATTATTGCTCGCATTCTTGTTAAAATTACACCCCTCTTCCCTTTCTTGCCTGTGCAATCCTTGTCCATATCCTTCACTTCCTTTCGGTGGCCAATGATTTGCTCGCTCACGGTATTGATAGTCCCTTGGCTTACCATATCTGTGATCAGATTCTCGATTCCTTTCAAAATTATTTTCATAACTTTCTTGGAATCGGTCGAGTCTTTCCAGCATGTCCAAGAAATCTTCCATCTTATACCATTGAGTAACCACCAGTTTATCTTGAACTTGCCACGGCAGCTTTTGTAGTAATATCTCCACTTGTTCTACTTCCCCGATCTTTTGGTCCAGGTGCCGCAATTCCTTTCTTATCTCCTTGCAAAATATCCTCAGACTGCCGTCCCATCTATAGTATCTCCTACAATTGTAAAAATCACTCTTTACCTGGCGCTGTTTCCTCTGAGACCAGTATCAATCTCGGAACATTTTCAGGAATTCGTCATAATTAGTACACCTCTCTGTAACTTTACAACTCCATGAAAAAGCCTCATCTCTTAATTTGCTTTGTACATAGCGGATTTTATTTGTATCCGACCACTTCATTGGCAAGGTTCGGGAATATATCTTCACAAAATCGGCGGGGTGTACTTTTCCGCTTGGTTCAAACACAGTCTCTGGTAAAGTAATCTGACAATAACTTGGTATACGACTAACCACGGTGTCTGGCCGCCCTTCCACTTTTTCAAGTCTTTCATTAATGTGGCTCATATTCCCACACATTTGGCCTACTTCCGTCGACAAACCAGTAATTTGTCTTCCTACATTATCAGCATGTTCCGCTACGCTATGTATTTTAATCTCACATTGCACTTGGCCTTCTAAAATAGTTTCCATCCTGCTTTCAATATCCTTCTGATGTCCTTCCATTTTCTGGCTTAGTGATCCTTCTATTCTTTCAGCGATAATTTTCTCTTTTTCCTCTATACAGCGGCACACCAAAACATTAACGTCTCGCTGCACATTTTTTTTTAAACTTCAAAAATATCGCTCTCAATCGTCTGTAATCTTTCTTCTGATTCCTTTTCCACCTTCTCAATTCTGTCTGACATCCTCCCCATCATCTCTTCTGCCCTCTTTTGACTTCGTTCGATTATTTCATTAAGTTCTCCTATGTCTTGTTTCAATTCTTGCCTGAATTTCTCTTGATTTTTCTCAATTCTCTGAATAACTTTTTCTTGGCTCTGATTCATTTCTTGTAGCATTTAATAGCAACCTTAGGTCCGTATTCCCTTCTCGAGCGTACTCAGGTTGATTTGGTTTTGGCAAAACTGCATGTCCTATTGAATTCTGCCCCCCATTAATTTCATTTTCTCCATCAACCAATTCGTCATCCTCATCAACGTTGCTGAGATCATTGTTTGGAAAATAACCGGTAACCCCATCTTTATCCCCGTTATTAATAGGACTACTACTGAAATTATTTTGCACCGAATTACTATCTCCTCGGACACCCATTAGGTTTTCATATTTCCCATCAAAACTTAAGATTCCGGAACTTAACGTTTCCCCCTCTGACATATTACTATTTGTTTCTGCCAACTCACTAACCAATTTTCCACACTTATTTTCCATAATAATTTGCCATATAAAATTTCATAATGCAAGCAAACACAACAGTATTACTACTCTTAGCAGAAATTCTTTAAACCGCAATCGATATTAAAATCTTACAACTCCAATCCACAACAATACAACGCTGTCCACATTCAACTCTGCAACACAATTTTTTAGGAAGACACAGAAAAGTACCAATTAACTTACAATCTTTTATCGTAACTGCTGAAAAACATGTATATTATCACTGAAAGGAAACAAACAAAATTCTACGGCCTCAGGCCTGGAAACAAAGCCGACACATATATACGAAAATGCTTAAAATACTGATCTTTTGCTTTTTTTAACTAATTTTGCTGTACATATAAATTCCCCCATTTTCTTTGTTTTGTTTGTAATAATTCCTTGTTAGCTTCTTGCTTCTCGACGGAAATCCACAGATTCTAGACTACTCTATACATGTTACTACAATTTTTTATATGACAAGATTTTTTACCACTGATCGATGGTATTACTTTTCTTTACAATTTCTTAAAATCATAAAATTTAACCCCTTTAATTACTTTAGTCACATGAAAAAAAATTAACTTTGCAACTGTTCTTTAACAAAATGTTACTCAACTTGTAAGTTCAACTTTGATTCCACTTTCATAATAATTTACTGAGTGTTCAAAATTTAGTTAATATCCATCCTGTTGGAACCTGATCGTTGACACTGCAGCCCCAAAAACAAAATGAAAACTGGAATTCTCTTACTTGATGCACGTGCCCGTAGATCAGCTCTCTCCTGCTGCTCAACCGAAACCACTGCTTCAGAAGAAACTCCAGACGTTTAAGGTGTTATGTTAATCACCTTAATTAACACCCATAATTCTGGTCCAGGTTCGCCAATTGCGAGGTTAATACTTACTTTCTGTCGTTCAATAGGGCCCGTTATGCACTTTTGATTTTATCCAAAAATGTCAAACGTTAGCCGCCTCGTTGTTTAATACAGACCTTTCTCTATAAAAAAGAAATCAGTCATTAAAAATAATTCTCCTTCGGTTTCTTTTGTTCAACATTGATTTTCTTTTTATTGTACTTTCAGTGTTTAAAACTTTCACAAGTTTAACAAAAAAACTCAAACCAACAATTTCTTAAGCCAGTCTACTATATCAACGAGTAAAACAAAACAAAAACTAGATACAGTCAGCGATGTTCATAGCTTAAATCTTTGGTTTACACGGTTACCAACTTAAACATTCCACCATATTATTTTAACTATTACTTAACTAATTCTATGGTTGTTATCTCACAAACCAGTTCAAATATAATCTTTGCAGGTTTGCTGCTGGATTGAGTCGATGAGAGACAAGGATTTGACGGTGTACTCTGCTGCCATCATTAGATCTGATCCTGTGACAACCAGAGCTGCACTGCTGTACTCTGGCACTGACACATCTTATAGCCTAACCCCCCTACTCCTTCCCACCACCCCACTCCATTGATCCTGCCAATGATGACAGAGCAGTGCTGTTTGAACCTGAAGATGGCAGCAGAGTATTACACTGAAAGCTTGTTTTTCATGGACACAATCCAGCAGCAAACCCGCAAAGATTATATTTTGGCGACATGCTGAGAAAGCCTTTTTTCCACACATTAAACAAGTTTCTCAATATCTTCATCATTTTAGACTCCTCGATAACTTCTCCCCCTTTCCTGTCCCTAATCGTCCCATACTCTCAATTTCCCATTGCCCTGCAGTTTTATAACTATCTTGTGCTCTCTTCTTACAAACCTATTTAACATTCCTACTTCCCCATTAGAGTATAAAATCCATTGGTTTTCTTTATTGTTTACCGAGCGTGGTGGGTGAGCACTTAACGTTCTGGCCTCGTATTTCGTATTCGGGAGGACGCCGGTTCGAATCCCTGTCCGGGAGTCCAGATTTGGGTTTTCCATGGTTTCCCCAAATCACTCCAGATGATGAATGCCGGGATGCTTCCTTCAAAATGCCATGGCTGAATTTCTTCCTCTTCCTTCTAGCCCCATCTCTCCCCCTAATAACCTCTATGTCAACAAGGCACAAAGCCATAAGTTAAAAAAAAATGTGCTATTGTATATTCATTCCAAACGATCAGTTTGCATTGCTGCAAAAAACTTTGGCCATCACACAGTATTTTGAAAGTTTGCACATTGGAGTTTCATTGATTTACAAATTCAGCGGCAACTTGTACACTGAATGAACTGTTTGACTGACTTCCAATGATGCAGTTACAATTGCTTATGAAGCATGTGCTAGTGCGAGCGAATCATTGCCAAAATCAATGAGACCAAAGAAGTTTTTCCAGTTCCACCAGCAGCATCCAAGAAGAAAATCCCTCTAGTTCCATTGTTCACACCTTTCGTGACAGTGTTGTATGCATATTTCTGTTGCTGGTTCAACAGTAGAACGTTTGTTGGTACTGATTGTCACAATACATTACAATCATATTGTTTTTAGTTTCTCAACTCTTGGTTAAATGTGTCGTGCATCGGACAATTAGGCTCTGTCATGCCTAATTGAGGTAATACCCTGATTGTTATATCATGTAGGCAATTAATATGAATGGAATAGAAATAAAATAACTACATTTGTTGGACAGAAACAACACAGAAATAAAAATGAAGATTTTTTTAAAAATAATTTAGGTTAGAATGAGTCTTTCCAGATTTTTCTCCAGATCTACTAGTTTTTTCCAATAGAAAACACCCAATCAAGTTATTTTCATTCTGGGAGGATAAGGAACAGAAGAAGAAAAAGAAGAATTACGCATATCCATCATTCTAATTGTGATTTATGGTCTTCAGATCATACAAAAATCCCACAGAAAAAGGCACATTCATTTTTTCCCAAATTTTCCTGGTAACTTTTCCAATTGTTTTCACTAAAAACCACATTAGGACTGTTATGAACATTTAAAAAAATTATCGAAATTGGTCCCTAGAAGAAGTGCTTTCAGTTTTCCCCGAATTTTCCAATTTTCTGGGCTACTTTTCAAAACTTGTTCTCTCTAAGAACCTTAACTAATATGAACATTTCATAAGAAAAAAATAGGCCAAATCTGTACATATAAAAAAGCAGTTTTTTTGGAAAATTTCTATTTTTCTGGACAACCTTTCCAATTTTTCATTTTCTAAAAATTTTATTCAGACTATTACGAACATTTTTTTAAAAACAGTTAAGCCAAATCGGTCCAGCTGTTCTCAAGTGATGTGTTTACCAATTAACAGCATTTCATTTTTATTTTTATAGATGAGTCTGGAAATTTGCTGCTTACTACAGGATTGGAAAATAGCAATAGTAGTACTGGTTCATACAGGAGGTGTAACAAATAGGGTTGAAAATTATAGTTTAATTAGTTTGACATCAGTGATAGGAATGATAAAGAGATTGATATGCAACTACTATATCAGAAATGTCGGTGAAGAAAGAAACTGGTTTTCAGATCAACAACATGGCTTTAGGATAGGATAGGCAAGGATATTAATGTGAATCTCAGATGGTGGACTATATGAAAGATATTTAATATATGAATATATATAATAACTATATGAAATGGACATAGTTGATAGTGTGGCACTAGATCTTTCTAAGGCATTTGACAGAGTGAGCAATAAAATGGTTTTAAATAAACTGAAATGTATTGAATTGGATGAAAAATTTACTTGCTGGGTAGAGGAATTCTTTAAAAAAGAGAAGTAAATATGCGAGTGCCACAGAGTAGTTAGTGTATTGGGGCCACTGCTGCTCATTATTATAATTAATGATTGTGTTGATGGGTTACGGTCGGAATTTAGGTTTTTTGCAGATGATATAATGACATACAATAGGATCATAACAGGTGAAACTGTGAACAGCTGCAGGGTAATTTTGATAGAATATTTAAATGGGTAGGTCAGCATAGAATGAAGATAAATTCCAAGAATAATCAGTTTATTATGTACACAGATAAAAAATTAAAGGCTAATTATGATTATAGGGTGGGGTCAGAATTGCTTTTTGAAGTGTAAATATCTTAGCATAATGTTTGATAACAAACTCAACTGGGCATAGCACATTGGGCATTTGGTAGGATAAGGTTACAAAATCCTTCATTTACTGGAGAGATTAATGAGAGGATGTACCAGAGAAGTAACGGAATTGGGTTACAAAACTTTGGTCAGACCATCGATTGAATATGGTGGTTTTTAGGATCCACATTTTGGTTATCAAATACAGGAGTTATAGGGTGTGCAAAGAAAAGCAGCTAGATTTGTTTGTGCAAATTATTGCAGGGCCCAATCGGTAACTGATATGATAAAGGAGCTGGAATGCTAGTTATTGGAGGAAAGGAGAAGGGTGAAGAGAGTGCTGGGAATGTCTAAGGCGTATGTTGGTGATGGGACTTAGTCAAAGAGTGCGTGGAAGGGGAAAGATGACCAGGAACACCAGCTGGTGCTCGATTTCATGCATAAGGGAGGGGGAAAATTTTGTTTTGTTGATAAGGGTGTGGGGATTGGAACAAATTAGGAAGTGAAGTGATGAATATTTTACCAAAAATGCTTAAGGAATTTGAGATTAAAATTTGTAAATTGGAAATTTAAAAGGGGGTAGAATTTAACATTCCAGTAGTAAAAGAAAATTTTAAAAAATTATATAAAAATGGGTAGTTAGATTACTAGTATAATTGCCATCAGAGCATTAGCTGTATCACAATTAAAATTATTATTAATAATATTGTTAAAGAAAATTTCCTCTAATTTTTGAGAGTTCGCTTATTCCTCAACAATCCTGATACTAAATTTTGATTTCTTTTCTTGAAGTAATCATCTATGTGAGGGAAATTAGAACAATGCTCAACAATAGTAATTTTAAAATTTTACTTTTCTCCCATAAATTTCAAACTTTCTACTAAATCGTCATCTCATCAGAATTTTATTGTTTTTCTGTACCTAATTCTTTTCTCCTACCTATTTTATCAAAAATTTTGATTTTCTTTATATTAATAAAAACTGTACCCAATTACTCCAATTTCAATCAGAATATGTTGACAACAAAATGTGATATTAAAAGTTTTAGTAACTCTTTTATTAATTGAAAATTTTTGATTTTACACTTTTTCCTTTGTGTCCACTCCCCGAGCACATGGTGAAATCCGACTTAAAATTGAAGTATCTCTCTTGATAGAATTTTTAGGCCATAGAAATTACCATCAAACAGATCATAATTTTATACTTTATTCATGGAAATGAATGTAACAAAAAGGAACGAACTAAAATTTCAAATTTTTCTGTTTCTTTATGAAAATGGCTAGATATCTAATTTAAAAGTGCTTTATTATTAAGAACATATTTATAAAAGTTATTTGCTATATGAATGGTAGGTTCCCTTCTAAATGGTTGAAGCAAGGTAATGGGATATGACACTGTCGTACCATTTTGCTAAGTCATTGACATAATTTTTCTCTTGTTTTCCTCTGTCAGCTTGTTTTGCCATACTTTTTTGCATTTTACAATGTATTTTGATTGTGACAATCATCAGCTATCTTTAGATTTTGCATCAAATGATGGTGTTAGCCGTAATAACATTCAAAGAATTTTAAGAGACTGTTTCCATTTTTATTGCTTCATTCTACATCCTATTCTTATTGTGGATATAGTCATTAGTAACTCTGGTTTAGAGATTTCCTATTAGAATAAAAACTTTTTAAAAACTTAAAAAAAAGTTAAACTGTAGTTATATCAACTATGTCACAATAGAAAATAGAGTAAATTCATCCTGTCTTTGACCTGGTGACAAATTTTCAATTTTACTTTCATTTACCACTGTCTTAGCTGGGTCTACAGTTTAAGATATAATCCAAACTATAAAACATCCTAACATATCTCACCCAGCACTTAAAAATTCCTGGCCTCCTCTGGCATTAGAATCTGGGATCCTTAACCACAGAGTTACAAAGGGAATGTGTGCTAAAGATTTTTCGAAGTTTTCATAGGTATGAATAATGGTGTTGTGTTGGCTTTTGTGTGTAAGTCATCCATTTCATTCATTTGTGACCTGTGTCATTGTGAAATAGAATGTAGCTTATGAACTGTTAAAAATAATTAAATTTATTTTTCACTATAGATGATGTATGAATGTTTCTTAATTATTTCTTGGGTACTTCATTGGCTCTTTCTGTATACTGACCTCATGACCATACATTGCAGGTGGCTGTTGCTATTACCTTCTGTTAGCAGAATCACCTCAGTTTCTATTAACAATTAAGCATTGACAATTTATTTTATATTCATTTTCATAACCATTCTTACAAATTTGTATCTAAACTATGAATGGTGTACATTGCAATCACTTCTATTTAAAAACATAATAAGGGGGGAAAACAATTACAACTACATATACAAAAATATTAGAATTAATATTAATTATAAAGGTTACTAATACAGAGTAATTTATATCTTGTTTTATGGGGCATGTTTTTTTAATTAAGTACCTTTTTGAAATTAAATGACTAATTTTTTTTTACACCTATCTTTTTTTCCTTTTTTACTGTAAGCTTACAGTTTCTATTTAAATCACAATCTAATATCCTGCTTCTGCTACAGCCTAAGAAACACAAATTCATGTCAGACTCTGAAGATGAGGCTGAGAAGGAGAACAAGGACGAAGAAGAAAAAGAAAGTGGCGAAGAAAATAAAGATGAAGAAGAAACAGAAGCTAAACCAGATGGGAATACTGTTGTGCCTGATGTTTCAGACAGTGATTCAGATCAGCGAGGTAAAGATGGGGAACGAGAGTAAGTACAGATGCCACGTTTCAACATTTATTGATGATTGAAAATATCATTTACCTCGTGTAACTGTATCATCGGACAGAATTATAATTAGCTCTTTCGTTTCAAAGATATCTCAGGCTAGAGGATTGTTTAAAAGTGTGTGTTAGTATGTGTTTCTTCATTCAAAAATATCCTCATTACCAATCATAAATCTGTTGCCCCAAGCATTAGCAGAATCAAAAATGCTGTGAATTGTGTTATTTTTTTCACATTTTGTATACATGTTAATTGGTTTAGGATTGAAAATAAAATGAACCCATTACTTACCAAAGTGGAAGGCGGGATACAAGTGACAATAATAAAAACCAAAGTAAAATTCAAAAATACAAATACTTGACTGTCTAGTTACTATTTAATCATTTGTAGATGTGATAAATGTAGTGCACCAGTCAGCTGTGGCAGAGACAGTTACCAATATGAGCTCATGTAGTTGGTATTGATTTAGGAGGTAATAAGAGTTTCCATATAATGGCAGGTGGGGAGGGAGGAGGAGGCACCAGATAATAAATAAAGTAAATAAAAACTTGAAAAAATATCTAGCTAATGAAATTGAAACAAGTGTTTCACTTGAGATTGTGAGTAAGGAGAGATCTGTCGGGAATTGAGAGCAGGAGGATGTCTGGCATATGTTGGTAGACCAGTTCCCTGCTGCAAATTAATTTCAGGTTATAAATTCAGGTTACCTTACTGTTAAGAAGTTATTGAGCCTACTGTCTCATTTTAGCAGTATGCTCTGTTTGGCTGAAATTTCTGAATACTACATAAAATATTGGTTTATATTCATATTTACAGAGGGAATGATGCATTGTCAGATTTTGATTTGATGTTGGCTCGCAAGAAAGAAATGACCAGGAGAAGAAAACGAAAAGATATTGATTTAATTAATGACAATGATGAAATCATTGCACAACTTCTTGCTGACATGAGATTTGCAGCAGAGGTATGTTTATTATATTCATAATTATTTTGCTGTATAGAGTGTAAAAACATATTTTAAAACAAATTAATTAAAACTTTGCCAGAGTTGGAAAAGTCTTTATTTCAGTAGGTTTAGTAGTGATGTAGTTATTAACATGTGTATCAAGTTTACATGTATAACACTACTTGTGTATGTTCAAGAATGCTATTTTTCTTCATTCACCCCATTTTTTGAACATTTCTTTTATAAGCAAAGGTTTTTACAGTGAATTGAAGAAGTGTTACTTTTTTCTTCAGGAAGATCGAAGGCTGAATCAACTGAGTAAACCTGCTACAAATAAGGTGGCAATGCTTCCGAAAGTGATGTCTCAGCTGAAGAAGCATGACCTGCAGCTAGCTTTCATTGAACATAATGTTCTTTCTGTTTTGACAGACTGGTTGGCACCCATGCCTGACCGCAGTATGCCTTCTTTGAAAATCAGGGACAGTATTCTGAAACTATTGTGGGAGGTATGTAGTCATTAAAGTGTATTTCCATATATGTTAACATTTGTTTTGGCCTATCATTGTTTCCAAAATTTGTTTCATGGCTAAATAGATACATCATTTATTAGAGATGAGTTGGTAAACTAAAAAGGAAATTTTCGTATTAGGTAATCAATAATTAGTTACATGACCATGGTGGCAAACTTATTATAGATTTCCCAATATTTTCATTTACAGCATTTTACTGAACACTTTTCGTGTGAAGGACAACCGTTGTTTAGTTCTTGTGGTACAGTGACTAAAGCAGTATTTTTTGTTCCAATGGATGTAAACAATTTACAGTTAATGATAGTCAGAATTATTTGTGTAAATTTTTCTTCTGGGTTCTTGGGATAGGTGGAAGTGGGGAATGCTTAAATGAACTGTCTCCAAAAGACCCAGGAAACAACTATGATTATTATGGATCCATTCAGGCATACTCAGAAGTTCTGTAGGACTAGTGGTATACTGAACAAATAGTGTATTTAGAGAAGAATACTGTGCTTTAGTATTAACTCCTATTTTAATTCATAGAAGGAATAAAAGAAAATTTAAATGTTTAAGTAGTAGTTTTTATATTATAGTATATATGTAATTTTTTTAATAGTGATTGCTTTTAGAAACAAATCCAGATCATAAATTCATGCAATAATTTCAGATTTGAACAATTTAAGTCACCATGCCCAAAATGAACTTGTAAGGTAACAGTGAAATTTATCTTTATCGGAAAATTTGCTGTCAGAACAATATCGCTGGACAGAAGAAGGAGTAGTGATATGGTAAAGGAAGAATGAAAATGTCGGGGGTATTTTGTAGCGAGTGTCGCAAGTGCTGCCACTAGTGTTAGCTCACTAAGCAGCAGTAAACCGGCTGTCATTGAACGTAAATAATATTCAATTTTTATCAGACATAATTGTGAGGATGGTTGATGTTAAGAGATGCTAGCCAGATTGTGTGTGCAAAACTGTGTATAACAAGAGAAGTTGATGAAGCAGGACATGTCTGTAGCATGTGTTGACAGTAACTGGTGTAATTTACTTATTACTCCCTTTTTCCAGTATTGAGAATCTGCAACATCAGAGAAGAGTCTTTGTAATCATTTTGTCTGATGGCTACCACTAGTGCAAGAGTGTTATTGATGGGATTATATTTCGGTGTTATAACTTGAACATTATTTTAACCACTTATTACGCACTCAGGCTGGCGACTGTAACATGAACCCTTTAAAGAGTTGTAACATACGAACTGGTCAACATTAAAGACTTATGTTGTAACTATGGTGAATGAGATCATATGAACCATCCATTAACATTCAATTAACAATTAAGTATGTTACAAACCAAACAACTCTTCTTTGAGCATTTTTCATAAGTGTTTATCTTTAAGAAATGGTTGTTTGTCACCATTTCAAATAGCTTTCTGGAGGAAACCCAAACATATGGCTTCAGATTTTTATTTAGTTCTCTTAAATGACTGGTCATTATTAGTAAATGAAGTGTCTGTTTTCGTGAAAGTAATTGTTCCTAAATCCATGCAGGTTTTGAGCAAGTAGTAAGATTCATCTTAAGAAATTTACAACAGTTTAACATTTAATATGCTTCAGGGCCGTGAGAGAGTAATCAGACTGTATTTCACAGTCATAATAGGATCCATTTGTAATTCTAATATTATCAACAGTGTTTTCCAGTCAGTCAGTGCCCTTTTATCTTTCAAAGATTTATGGTAAACTAGACGACCCATGCGAAAATTTCGCGAAAAAAAATTCTGTGAAAAGTAAGGTTGAATATGATGTCACCAAAGCTGAGTCATTACTCTTCATACTCCTACTTCATTTATCGATTTTGGTTGTATATCCAGAGAGATAAATGGCTAGAGACACAAAAAACACATTTCAGAAAAATTGATATTTTTGCCCTTTAAGGTTCAAATTACGAAAAATTCCTATCTTAAATTATAATTTTACCACGGCGGAACCCTTAATCTTTAGTTTGATACCTCATTTATCTATATCGGTTGGTTATCAAGTGAGATAAATGGCACGTGACACAAAAATGCGTTATAGAAGCATTTCTACTTTTTCCATTTAAGGGTTGAATTCCAAAAACATTCTTTCTTAAAATATGATGTCCCCAAATCTGAGACATTACTCCTCATAATCTTACTTGATTTTTCGATTTTGGTTAGATATCCAATGAGATAAATTGCTTAAGACACAAAAAATGAATTTTAGAAAAATTAACATTTTTACCCTTTAAGGGTCGAATTACAAAAAACTCCTTTCTTAAAATATAATGTTACCATGGCGGAGACCTTATTATTTAATATGATACCTCATTTATCTATATCGGTTAGATAATAAGGGAGATAAATCGCTCGTGACACAAAAATGCGTTATAGAAAAATTTATACTTTTTCCCTTTAATGGTTGAATTCCAAAACAATTATTTCTTAAAATATGATTTCACAAAGCTGAGACATTACTCCTTATAATCCTACTTCATTTATAGATTTTTGTTAGATATCCAGGGAGATAAATGTCTCGAGATACAAAAAACGAATTTTAGAAAAATTAGCATTTTTGCCCTTTAAGGGTCGAATTACGAAAAATTCCTCTCTTAAAATGTAATGTTACCATGGCGGAGACCTTATTCTTTAATATGATACCTCATTTATCTATATCGGTTAGATATTAAGGGAGATAAATCGCTCGTGACACAAAAATGCGTTTTAGAAAAATTTATACTTTTTCCCTTTAAGGGCTGAATTCCAAATAAATTCTTTCTTGAAATATGATTTCACAAAGCTGAGACATTACTCCTCATAATCCTACTTCATTTATCGATTTTGGTTAGATATCTAGGGAGATAAATGGCTCGAGATACAAAAAACGCACTTTAGAGAAATTAACATTTTTGCCCTTTAAGGGTCGAATTACGAAAAACTTCTTTCTTAAAATATAATGTTACCATGGCGGAGACCTTATTATTTAATATGATACCTCATTTATCTATATCGGTTAGACAATAAGGGAGATAAATCGCTCGTGACACAAAAATGCGTTATAGAGAAATTTATACTTTTTCCCTTTAATGGTTGAATTCCAAAACAATTATTTCTTAAAATATGATTTCACAAAGCTGAGACATTACTCCTTATAATCCTACTTCATTTATAGATTTTTGTTAGATATCCAAGGAGATAAATGGCTCGAGATACAAAAAACGAATTTTAGAAAAATTAGCATTTTTGCCCTTTAAGGGTCAAATTACGAAAAATTCCTCTCTTAAAATGTAATGTTACCATGGCGGAGACCTTATTCTTTAATATGATACCTCATTTATCTATATCGGTTAGACATTAAGGGACATAAATCGCTCGTGACACAAAAATGCGTTTTAGAAAAATTTATACTTTTTCCCTTTAAGGGCTGAATTCCAAATAAATTCTTTCTTAAAATATTATTTCACAAAGCTGAGACATTACTCCTTATAATCCTACTTCATTTATCGATTTTGGTTAGATATCTAGGGAGATAAATGGCTCGAGATACAAAAAACGCACTTTAGAAAATTAACATTTTTGCCCTTTAAGGGTCGAATTACGAAAAATTCCTTTCTTAAAATATAGTGTTACCACGGCGGAGACCTTAGTCTTTAATATGATGCCTCTTTTATCTATATCGGTTAGATATTAAGGGAGATAAATCGCTCGTGACACAATAACGAATTGCAAAAATATTGATCCTTTTGCCCTTTAAGGGTCGAATTCCGAAAAATTTCTTTCTTAATATATGACTTCACTAAAGCGTAAATCTTAATCTTTAAAATGATACCTCATTAAACGATTTCGGATCGATATCCAGGGAGATAAATGACTCTTAACACAGAAAACAGCATTTTAGAAATATTGACATTTTTGCCCTTTAAGGGTCGAATTCCGAAAATTCCTTTCTTATAATGTGATGTGCCCAAAGTGGGGACCATAAGCTTTAAAATGACACCTCATTCATTGATTTCGGTTAAGTATGAAGGAAGATACAGGCTTGTGACAAAAAAATACCTTATAGAAATAATATATATGATATTTCCGAGGGCCATTATGCATTTGATTACTTCTTCTCGTAATACCCTGATTATATTACTGTCTAAATCTGTAGTTCCAAGTGTATAAATTTATTTAATACTCTGCCAGCATTTTAAATTGAATACATTTCTAATTTAAAGTGTATTGGAACACTTCTCCTTAGTGTATGAGTTCTGAAATTCTTAACAAACTATTTCAAATTTATTAAAATTTTCATTTCACACTGTCGAAAGGATCTCTCCCTTCCCTGCAAGGATTCTGCAGAGTGAATTATGGAAGTCATTTGATTCTAATTTGTAATTTTTACAGTACTGGTAAGTTCATTTTATCATGCACATAACAAAGGTATTCAACTTTGATTTTTCAACATTATGGATGTATCATGTATCTTTTTTTACACATAATTGTCAGTTATCTAATGCACGTCTATTTCTTTTAGCAGTTCTTTGAGTTTAAATAGATACATATCTCCATATATTTTTAATAGGCCTTTGATGCTTGATAAAATTCTAACTTTTTACTGGATTAAAACTCTTTCATCAAATATTCTCATTATTTTCAAAATATCTGCAGTATCAGACTACATTGTTGTTAAGAGAGCTAGAATACCTGCATTACTATTTAGATGCTGCTCACAGCACAACCTGCCAGTCCACACTGTTGGATAACCTGCCATTAACTCACCTTAAATAGAGGAACCCAACCTCAGATAGAGAGGATATCGTAAATTTAGTTGTTTTCTCTGTCACCAAAGCATGGAAGGAAAATGGTCATCATGCACCTCCAGACACATGTTTCATGAGGATCTCACCCAACGTTTGCCTGGAATGTAGCTTCTAAAGAATATTTGGTGCCAACTCAATCCTATAAGAACAGGGCATGAAAGTTGTACAAGTATGCTTTACAAATAGAGAATGCAATTGCAGAACTCCTGAGCTAGCCATCAATCACATTGTTCAAGACAGCTCCGTAATGAGTTTGTAAATATGTTGATGTAGTTTTGTACAGTCTTGAATTTTTAATTTTAAATTATTAAATGTTGCCCATATGGTTTATCTATAGTCACAGGCATGCGGAAAGAGTAGGCAGAAAATGTATTCAAGTAAAATTTTTGTATGAATATAAATCATAAACAGACTCAAAGATATTAAACACTGGCGAAATATTTAGCACAATGGCCCCAGGCTACTCAAATCTATAAGGATGGGCGTTAGTCTGGCTGGGCAGTAGGCTGTGCTTATAGTATTCTGAAGGAAAAGGTTTCAACAATGTGTAAGCTTCAAAAGGAAGCCTCAAAATATGCAGTGGAAATGCTGGCCATCTCAATAGCCCTGTAATACGGATTACGGGTGCCTAAGAGGACCATTCTAATAATGACTGACTCCAAATCATCCCCGTAAAAAATATTATCTTTCAAAAATAATAATCAAAATGATTTTTTGATAATGAAGATCATACATTTCTGCAGTCAAGTCACCAACCTAAGCAAAGAAGTTATATTTGTATGGATAAAAGGACGTGTAGGCCTACCAGGAAACGAAGAGGCACACTGCCTAGCAAAGAGCGCTATGAGAAGTGGTGAGAAAGAGACACAGGTACCAGGTCTATATATCACAAGCTTCCTTAAGAAAAACTGCAGGTTTGGTTGCCACTACGCTTGCATCTATCACCAGATACCAACATCCCAGTGGCATCAAAAAGGTGCTCCATCAAGACGACTAGTAACTACAATACCTAGATACCATTTTCTTTCGTTCACATCTATACAGAATCAAAGCAATTGAATCTCCACTGTGTGATTGTGAAGAAGCTGTAGAATGCAATATTAATTACAAGTTCTTTGGCTGCAACAAGTAGTGGAACAACATATCAAAACACTGTCATAAGAGGGCATCCAGTCACCAATCAACATGAAACATTTGCTGGCCACTGAAAATGTTGTTATATAATGCTTAATCATATCATTTGTCAGCTAACTATAGACCAGTATGTATCCAGTCATCACTTGCAAAACTTTTGGAGAAAATAGTCCTACCACAATTAATGTTTGCTTTCAAAAATATTATAGTTACCAGACAACATGGTTTCTTTGGCGGCAGATCCACAACCACAAATTTGTATGGCTATATGAACTACATACTAAATACACTGAGCAGAGGTAAGGAAATACATTCACTTTACACAGACTTCAGCAAGACCTTTGATATGGTGAACCATGAATTCCTGTTAAAAAAGCTGCATTTTTATGGTGTCAGATCAAAATTACTGAAATGGATGTGCTCGTACCTCTCCAATAGGCGCCTGTAGGTACAGGTTGCTGGTAATTTGTCAAATGAATTCAATGTCACTTATGGTGTCCCATAGGGCTCGCATCTAGGTCCAATCCTATTCTGTATCTTTATTAATGATATTGGTGATAACATCAGGTCTGAATACCAACTGTACGCAAATGACATGAAGATTTACAGAGTAATTAGTAGTGAACAAGACATACAAATCCTCCAACAAGGCATTGAGGAGCTTGTGAAATGGTGCACAAAGAACAACATTAAACATAAAAAATTGTGCAGTGATCTTTCTCGCGATCTCACAACCAACCGCCCACAGTTTACCTGCTTGACAATCAAACTATCCAACAGTAAAAACAAGACCTTGGTGTTATTATAGACGACAAATTAACCTTCTCTGATCATATCAATCACATAACACTTCGTGCCTATCGAAGCCTAGGCTTTATTTGTAGAGCAGGCAAGGAGTTTAAAAATACCAAAACATTGATACCTCTTTTCTCAACATTCGTCAAACCCATACTGGAGTATGGGTCTGTGTGGTCTGGTCTCCTTTCACTGATCAAAACATCAATTGTATTGAAAAAATACAGCGAAAATTTTGTAAATGTTTATACCAGTGTTTCCCAACGTGTGGCCCACGCCCCACAGGGGGGCAATTTGTTTTTTTAGGGGGGCAATTTAGAAATTGACTTGATACGACTTTACCGCTTTCTCTTCAGGTTATTTAAATGCAATGCTAGATATAGGTACAAAATATTGCAAAAAAGCAAATTCTTAAAAGGATCACACTAAATTGCCATAATATATCATTATTAAAAATCTTTTGAATTTGAATTTTAGTATTTCATTATATGTTTTTTTAATTTTACTTACTGTGTTTTATGACAATATTAAAGTGTTTTCTTTCAAAAACCATCCTATATGAGTTTCTTTAATAACAAATAATTTTTTTATTAAAAATTATGTATTGGGGGGGGGGGCAAAAAAATGTTAAAAGTGGGACATGACCCAAAAAAGGTTGTGAAACACTGGTTTATACTATTATAAGCTTTCTGAGGATGCAATAAATATCAGTGCTGTTTATCACCAGTATAAGTTGAGTAGTCTAATAAGTCGCAGACAAGTGGCTGACCTGTCTTTGTTTTTCAAAGTTGTCAATGGGCTGATTGACCCGCCAGAAATATTAGCTGACTTTGGCTTTATATGCTCAAAGTCTGTGCTAAGAACCAGAAGGCTGCTTGCAGTTGAACGCACAAACAAAAACTTTGTCTGCCATGCACCCAGAAACAGAATTTCCAGGTTGGTGAACCTGTACTCAGCAGACATTAACTTTTTTGTAGGTTCACTATCATCTTTTTCAGCAAACATTAAAAAATTACTACTAACTGATTAAGTTTATAAAATCATATTCATGTGTCTATCATTGTGTAATAACTTTTGTATTTACCTAAACAATTATCCTTGGCTTTTTCTTTGCAAAATATTTCTGTACAATGCCAATTGGCGTAAAAATAAAATAAAATAAAATATGAAAAATAATACCTACAAGTTTAGAAGAGCGCAATTTTACTTGGTAAGGCTGTATGCCCAAAAGGTTAAATGCCAATAAATAATTTAGAAAAAAAAAACCTGGTAATGCTGTTTAATGTGTGATTTTAGAGAGGGGCTGGGGAAGTGGTGAAGAAGAAGGAAGATTAGGTTAAACCTTGTGGTTGTATGTTATACAGATCCTACCTCCAAACTTCAGAGAAGCTTCTTCTGTTTGGGATGCCTCTGATAGCCTGGACAGCTAAGCAAGAATTAAAATTTTTGGTACAATGCGTTGTATCTGTATTGATGTAGATCATAAAAATATCATCTATGAATTGGAGGCACGTGAAGGATTTTAGGTGAACTTTTTCCATAAAAAGACTATTCCAGGTGACTAGGTTTTCATAGGAGGGGGTGATACTGGTACCCATGATGGTACAAAAAATCTTTCTTGAAGTAGAAAAAGTTGTGCTGCGGAGGCTGTTGGGAGAGTGCTGATCTAGAAAATGTTCCACAGCACTAAGCCCATGGCACTGGAGAATAGTAGTACATAAGGATGTCACATCAATTGTTAACAGAATGGAGTCAGTATGAAGAAGGGGTGGCACAGTAGAAAGATGGGCAGGAAGTATTGTGTGTCTTTGATGTTTGAGGAAGCTGGCTGAATAGATTTCCTCCATGCACTCCATCGGCAAACCGTGAATAGTAGCTGTGGGGCGCCAGTATTCTGTTAGTGGAGAAGGTTCATAAAATATAATCTATATTTTGTAGCTGGATTGGGTTGGACAGGCAAAGAGTGGGTTTTAAAGGGGGTGGCTGAAGTACAATGTGCTTTTACAAAATTTCAAGACTGATTTATTTTTTCCTGAGCTGGTTTCACTGACAGGATGAAGTTGTGGGGGGAGAGTGGAAGGGGGGGGGGTTTAGCTAACCGACTGCACCAACGGCAGTTGCCTCCGAGACACTGGAGGAAACAGGTAACTAGTGGCGTGTGTGTGTGTCTGTTGTTGAACCCTGTTGAAAATGCAGCATTTTTGGAGCAACATTATTTGATAAGGTTCTGTGCAAACTGAACAAAACCACTACAGAGACTTTTGGTATGATTCAAGAGGTCTATAAGATGAAGCCATGTAATGTGCAGTGGTTTTCATGTAGCACAAGAGGTACAAAGATGACTGCAAGGAAAACATGCTCATTGTTTTCTTTGATGCCTAAGGAGTGATTCACAAAGAGTCTCCCAGACAGACTGTCACAGGTCAGTTTTACACTGAAGTGCTCCACCATTTGAAGGATTGAGTCCACTGTGTCCGCCCGGTGATCAAAGACACCATGACAGTGCTCACTCTCACACGTTACTTGCCGCTGGTGAGGTTTTGGCCAAGTTCTCTGTGGCAACACTGCTGCAGCCACCCTACAGCCCCAAACTAGCTCCCAGCCACTTCTTTTTGTTTCTCCAAGGGAAGTATTTCGACACGATTCCAGTGTTCCAGGCAGCTTTGATGAGGTCCCTTGACAGAATTCTATGCAAAGAACTCCAGCGAGCCTATGAACATTGGGAAAACACTGGAAAAGATGTTTTGATGCCCAAAGGTCATGTTTCGAAGACTTCGCTGTACAAAAATGTTAAATAAATTTTTTGTTCTGAGACCAGTCTTGAAACTTTGTGAACACACGCTGTATGTTGAGGAGTTGGGCAGTGGATGGCTTTGAAAAAATTAGGGGAGATTACAAATTAGGTTGGTGACCATGTAACTCACAGAAAAGAGGCTTACCTGCTATGAGATGGGACGTATACAATGTGGACAACTTATGTAGGTGGTTTTGAGCACCTCTGCTTATGGACTCAACATACTGTTGCAGAATCTGCTGAAGGTGTGGAATGACTTCCAGGGATTAAAGCAGCAGTATTTAATGGAGAGATTTGAGGTGTTTGGATTGATGGCTAGCCAGATCAGTGTATTGTTGAAGCACGAGGACTATTAGGACCAAAGATTGTTTGTTCTAGAAAGTGTATAGGGCTGAGTGAACTCATGGTCGCCAAATACAGGCAATTTTGTTGTGAGACTATTTGAGATTAAGACATAATTTTGGCAGGAGGACATTTTAAATTAGCGCAATGAAAGGCATGGTACTGAAATGCGAAAAGACTGGAGACATTCCATAAATGGAACAAGGAGGTGGGTGAAGACAGTGAACCTGCCCAATTTAGTTGCAGTGACTCATTAGCACTATTGTTGAGCCCTTGTCTGCCAGAAGGGTGACCAGGTTTAAATTGTAGGAAAGCTCACTCATGGCTTAGCTATTGACAGGATTAAATTGATCTATATAAGTTTTCCACATTGTGCAAGTCACATTTCATAGCAGGTCAGGCTCATCCCTGTCAGTTACCTTTTCATCAACCCAGTTTGCAACTACCCGTCATTTGCTCATAGCCATCTGTAGCCCAACTCTTTAACATACCTCAGCCACTCCTTTAAAAGCCCACTTCCACCTGTCCAAACAGAATCCACCTACAAAATGCAGATTATCTTTCATGTATGTGCCCTCTTCGCGAATATCAGAACCTCAATTTTTGATGTCTAAAGATATCACTAATTATCTACCCCAAAATTTAATCACGCCCCCTATCTGACTGCCCTGCGCTCCATTGGTGGAACCACCTTACCTCTCGCATTAGTGAATGTGATCCTCGGAGTGACCTGGAGCCTAGTCTCCAGAAATTCTAGCCATTCGCAACATTTGAGCCACTGCACTTTCTTCAGAATCATCATTTTCAAATGTTTCAAGACCTCTTATCCATAAGCTTTGCATCATCCAGTTTCCTAAATTCCAGCTAAAACCTGGGTCATGAGGGAGCTATTCACCAAACCAAACATCATTGTCCTCCTGGCAGACAAGGATTCAACCACACTGCTTACAAATTGCTGTGAATACATGGCTGAGGCTCTTTGTCAGCTGTCAGATTAAAACACTACTGCCCCATCAACGGAGACCCGACACACATGGTTAACAAAAAGATTGAGGAGTTAATACAGTCCAGCGGACTCCCTCAAAGTCTCATATTGCAATCTGTTGCACTTCTTACACCCAAAACTCCATGCACCCCTACCATGTAACTGCTTCCCAAAGATCATGAGCTTAGAAATCCTGGTCACGCTATGGCTTACTGTTCACTGACACATTGTATCCCTGACTCTGTAGACCAGAATGTACAATCACTACTGAGTCAGCTCCCATCACACAACAGTTCCTCTTCTGTCTTTCCACTGTACCACCACCTCTTCCTACCAACTCAATTCTGTTATCAATTGATATGATTTACTTATATACTAACATTCCCTGTTACAATGGGCTTAGTGCTATGGAACATTAGAACATTCCCAACAACCTCCTTAGCACCTCATTCCTTACCACCCTCCTAATACTTAAAAACAACTTCATCTCCTTTGAAGGAAAAATTTACCGCCATGTTTGTGACACCTCAATGGGTACCAGGATGACCCCCTCCTACGCAAACCTCTTTCTAGGCTTCCCAAAACATATATATATATATATATATATATATATATATATATATAATTAAGGAAGGATAGGGAAATATGACCCAACACTTACCACAGATGAAGGCGGCTGGGACGACGAACAAAAAACAAACACAAGAGAAGCGCAATATTTCGGCCTACAGCAGCCTTAAACGTGCAGAAGGTGAAGCACCAGGCGCCGTCACATGTGTACACATAGACGGCCGACTGGTGAATGGCGTCTAGGCGCGGATGGTAGTTTAGGTGGAAAAGGGGGGGGGGGGAGTAAGCTCAAATATTGGGTCGATAATCGATACTGATATGTTATTATTGAAAGAGGTGAATAATAACTGGGTGGGGATATATATATATATATATATATACATATAACTATAAGTAAAACGTAAAATAAATGTAAATAGCATGGATAATAGTAAATACAGAAATAAAAAACGTAAATGGTATAGATAATAAGTGCTGGGTCTGGTGGGCAGAGTTTATTGGAGATTGAGGCCAGGAGGATGTCTGGTGTCAAGGATATTCTGGTAGGCTAGTTCCCATCTACGAAGTTCAGAGGGGGTCGTGTTGTTAGGGAAAACTCTGATTGCCCTAACTGAAAAACAGATGTTCAAATTATTGATTTTGTGGGAACTGGCATGTTTTGCAACTGGATGGGCCTCATTGTTAGTATAGACTGTCTGCCTGTGGCCATTCATTCTGATAGCTAGGGGATTGGTTGTGAGGCCTATATATGAGCTGGAGCAATGGAGGCATGTCAGTTGGTATATGAGGTGTGTTGTCATGCAAGTAGCATGACCAATGATAGGGAATGTTTCACCTGTTGTAGGATTGGAGTAAGTGGTAGTGGCTGGGTGCATGCTGCATGTTTTACAACGGGGTCTATTGCATGGGAATGAACCCTGTGGCAGTCTGGGCGAATTACTTGGTGAGTACTTGTGGACCAAGATATTACTTAAATTCGGTGGTCTGCTAAAACATGTGCGAGGGGCAGTGGGTAGAATTTTATGGAGAATGGTGCGCATCCCGGGGAAGGAACGTAGGAAATCATGTCCACGGCGAAGGATTAGGTTAATGGACTCGAGACCAGGGAAGTACTGAGTGATGAAGGCGGGGCTGTGGTTAGTATCAAGGGGTACTGACTTGGAGTGGCTGTGTGAAGGAAGGGCTATGGCACGGGAGATTTGTTTGTGTACTAAGTCAGGAGGGTAGCTACGGGAGATGAGAGCTCCAGACAGGTTTTCTGTGTATTGGGAAAGAGATTGTTCATCAGAGCAGATTCGCCTGCCACGGAGGGCCAGACTGTAAGGAAGGGAACGTTTGATGTGCAAGGGATGACAACTGTTGAAATGAAGATATTGCTGCAGATTAGGTCGGTTTGATATGAACAGAAGTATGTAGGCGCCCGTTATGCAAGGAAACGTCAACATCAAGAAAGGTAACATGAGTATGGGAGTACGTCCAAGTAAAGTTGATGGAGTGGTTGTTTAGGGAGTTGAGGAAGTCTATTAGATGATGCTCATCGTGGGTCCAGATCATAAAGATGTCGTCTATGTATCTGAACCACACAAGAGGTTTAATGGGAAGATTGTTGAGGAATCGTTGTTCCAGACGGCCCAAGAAAAGGTTTGCATAGGATGGTGCCATGCGGGTGCCCATTGCAGTACCACGTATCTGGTGGTAAATTTGTGAGTTAAAGGAAAAGTAGTTGTTAGACAGGATGAGGTTAGCCAAGGAAATGAGGAAGGATGTCTTGGGGAGGCTGCCGGGAGGTCGCATTTCCAGGAAGTGTTCCATGGAGCTGAGGCCCTGTCCATGAGGGATGTTGGTGTAAAGGGAAGAGACATCTATGGAGACAAGGAAGGAGTCAGGTGGTAGAGGAGTGGGGACTGTGGAAAGTCGTTCAAGGAAGTGTGGGGTGTCTTTAATGAATGAAGGGAGGTCCTGTACAAAAGGCTGGAGGTGCTGATCCACAAAAGCTGAAATCCGTTCTGTAGGAGACCCATAAGCCGCAACTATAGGTCTCCCCGGATTTCCAGTTTTGTGGATCTTGGGAAGAAGGTAAAAGGTGGGGGTACGGGGATTCTGTGGGGTAAGGAGGGACAAAGAGTTGGGGGAGAGTCCTTGTAAGGGGCCTTGGAGGTCAAGGAGAGTGCGTACTTGTTGGCATATTGAGGTTGTAGGATCTGTAGGGTGTGGAAGGTATGTGTTGGTGTCAGAGAGCTGTCTCAAAGCTTCGGCCTCATAGTCACAGCGGTCCATGACTACGGTCGTTGAGCCTTTGTCAGCTGGGAGAATAATGATGTTCCTGTTCTTAGACAGATCTCTCATGGCACGGGTTTCGTTAATACTGAGGTTGTTGGAGTGGGAAATGAAGTTGAGAAAAGATTTTGAGGACAGGTTGGATGTGAGGAATTCCTGGAACATAAGGAGTGGATGGTGTTGAGGAAGGAGAGGTGGATCTAGTTTGGATGGAGGTTTGAAACGCTCTAGGCAGGGCTCAATCTCATCATGCTGAAAGTCATTATGATCCCGGGTGGCAAAGTGGTAACGCCACTGGAGAGTGCGACAGAACGCTAAAGAGTCCCGGACCAAAGCAGCATGGTCAAACTTCGGGGTTGGGGAAAATGACAATCCCTTCGAGAGAACAGAGAGTTGAGATTCTGTTAACGGAGATGATGAAAGGTTCACCACAGACTGCTGTGGTTTAGCAGGAGGTAGAGTGGCGGCTTTTGGTGTGGGTGGTAGAGGGGTTGGGTGGGGGAGATTGAAAATGTGGGCAAGACAAGGGGTTTTGGAAATCAAGGGAGCTGTAGGAGTATGTTGAGGATGATTGGGATGTTGGTGAGGTAGGGGTAGACCCATAGCCAGGTAACTTTTTGCAAGTGCAGAAAGCTTGCCTAGATGTTTTTGTGCTTGTTTTGCTAAGATCTGTATACACTCTGATAGAATCTGCTGTAAATGATTAATTTTATTTGGGGCAGAAAGACAAAGAATTTTGTGTAGGGAGACAAGCTGGGCAGAATGCCAGTCTGTTTTGAACAAGAGCTGTTGAAGGACAAGTCTGGTGAAGTTAAGTGATTGTGTAAAGCGAAAGATGTGGAGTGGTGGGTGAATTTGTGGATGGCAGCCAGAGACAGGGAGTTTAATGGTTAATCCGTTTGGAGGAATGTTTAGAGAGAGGCAAGATTGAAGGAAGAGAGTATGTGAACGCAGTTTTGCAAGGCGGAAGGCGTGAAACTTGTAGGACGAGATGTATGAATCTATGGGTGACATGTTAGGGGAAATAGATTAATATGAATGATGAGGCCCAAAACTGTCCAAACAACTGTTGAGAAGAAAGGCTAAGTGTCACAAAGGGAATATCTGAATATGGTGCAAAGGATACAACACAGCCGGGGGGGAAAAAGAAAAAAAAACCCTTGAGAATTAAAAATAGAGTGCTGTATCAAGAAACAGCGGAAAAATCGTCCAAAAACGCTACTTCAGAAAAATCGCGAAATGGAATAATCAAGAACCGATCGCGGGAAGAAAAAAGATTATAAATTACAACACATCTGCAAAAATGTGAAAAATATTAATATTCGTGCTGTATGGAGAAACATTGGGAAAATCATAGAGAAAAGTCGATAAGCGCGAAACGGAATAAACAAAGAAATGCCGATCGCAAAAGCAAAAATGTACAAAAAAACAATAATTATAGATATTTAGAAAGCAAATAAATACTAATTAAACTGCAGAGTAGGTGCAGAAAAACATTCGGAATCATTGTACTGAAATTACAAAATGGAAAAGCAGAGTGATGTAACAACTAGATCCTCGTAGCAATAATCCAGGTCGCGAGCGAGGTTAAAATACAGGAATTTTAAATATAATGTGCTGGTTGACATAAATAAGAGCAGTGCACGCACAGAACGGAGAAATTACACAAGGTATGTTTGGAATGCGAAAAAGCTAAAACATTCACATCAAAATACTGTAGTAAAAATCGGCTGCCAATGAAGGGCGAAAACGGAATTTTCCACCAAGAATATCCTGGCCACAGACAGAACAGATGTACTAACGCAAATGGTTAGCTGTTTTTAAATCTATCAGATGTAGAAAACTAAGCATGATATTTTTCGCATATGTGGAAACAAAATGAATAGATACCGCGTGACTGCAGTCAACAATGAAAAACAAACAATTAGGTAAGATATAGCAAACAAAATCTTGGGAACTTAATAACACGACAAGAAGGGAAAGATGGAAAGACAAAGGATAAAGAACGATGAGATAGGAACGAGCAAGACAACACAGAAGGAGGCCGTGGGACCGTTATAATAACAATGAGCAGGAAAAAGCTTTAAGGCAATAAAATTAAGGAAGGATAGGGAAATATGACCCAACACTTACCACAGATGAAGGCGGCTGGGACGACGAACAAAAAACAAACACAAGAGAAGCGCAATATTTCGGCCTACAGCAGCCTTAAACGTGCAGAAGGTGAAGCACCAGGCGCCGTCACATGTGTACACATAGACGGCCGACTGGTGAATGGCGTCTAAGGGCGGATAGTAGTTTAGGTGGAAGGGGGGGGGGAGTAAGCTCAAATATTGGGTCGATAGTCGATACTGATATGTTATTATTGAAAGAGGTGAATAATAACTGGGTGGGGATATATATATAACTATAAGTAAAATGTAAAATAAATGTAAATAGCATGGATAATAGTAAATACAGAAATAAAAAACGTAAATGGTATAGATAATAAGTGCTGGGTCTGGTGGGCAGAGTTTATTGGAGATTGAGGCCCTTGACACCAGACATCCTCCTGGCCTCAATCTCCAATAAACTCTGCCCCCAGACCCAGCACTTATTATCTATACCATTTACGTTTTTTATTTCTGTATTTACTATTATCCATGCTATTTACATTTATTTTACTTTTACTTATTTATATATATATCCCCACCCAGTTATTATTCACCTCTTTCAATAATAACATATCAGTATCGACCCAATATTTGAGCTTACTCCCCCCCCCCCCCCCCCCCCCCCATCCACCTAAACTACCATCCGCGCTTATGAGGGGCAGTGATTTAGAGCTAATACCCAAGCATAGATAAATATCCAAAGTGATCTCTGGTTGGTGAGAAGAGCAAAATATAATTAAATCTAAATATGAAAAATTAATATATATGTGTTTGTGTAAAAATTTAAAAATATAAAAAATTAATACAGTAATAATAATTTTTAAATTTTTCAACCAAATACTCTAATGAAGTAAACATCATCTTAGGTTAGTGGTGGTTCACTATAGGTAGTTGGGATGGAGGCAAAGAGAGGATTAAAAAAGGGTAAACATATGTAAAAATAATAATAATTATGTACGTTTTCGCGGCGGCAATGCTTGATAAAAACTTCTCGGGTTTCAAGCCGCGTCAGAAATGAGCCGTCTGGCGACGTTTCGGAAGCTTGCACTGCTTCCATTGTCAAGCCCCCGCTTAACATTACACATTAATGTTAAGCGGGGGCTTGACAATGGAAGCAGTGCAAGCTTCCGAAACGTCGCCAGACGGCTCAATTCTGACGCGGCTTGAAACCCGAGAAGTTTTTATCAAATAATAATAAGGATTGGGTATTATTTGAAGTTGAGACCAGGTGGTTGCCTTGTGTCCAGTTTGTACTGGTAGGAAAGTTTCCACCTTCTGAGTTCAGAGGAGCTGCTGCTATCAGGGAGGACTCTGATAGCACGGACCGTGAAACAAGAGTTGAAATTATTCCAGTCATGGGTGATGGCATGGGCAGCAACTGGGTGCTTTGGGTTCCGTATGAAAACAGTCTGTCCGTGGCCATTTATTCTTATGGAAAGTGGATTTATGGTAAAACCTAAATATGAAGCCAGGCAGTGGTTGCATGTTAACTGGTAAATTACATGGGAGGTTTCACAGGTGGTGTGTCCTATGATAGGGAAGCTTTCTCCTGTGACAGGGTTGGTGAAAGTGGTGGAGGCTATACATATATATAATAACAATGAAAAAAAGACGCTAAGTAGCGGAAAGGAATCAAATTAGGATAGGGAAATGAGCCACCACTTACCTTTAGATGATGGATGTGGGGCGCGAACACACAGAAAAGACATATATATATATATTGAAAAAAATTATATAAAATATTATACAAAAAATAATAAATAAATAATAATAATATTTATGAAGTAAACATCACCTCAGGTTAGTGGTGGTTCAATATAGGAATTGAAAGGAGAGGAATAAAAAAGGTTAAACATATGTACTACTAATAATAATGATAATAATAATAATGACCGGGTATTATACCCGGTCATTATTATTAATAGTACATATGTTTAACCTTTTTTTATTCCTCTCCTTTCCATTCCTATATTGAATCACCACTAACCTGAGGTGATGTTTACTTCATAAATATTATTATTATTTTGTATAATATTTTATATAATTTTTTCAATGTATATTTAGTTCTAATTATATTTTGATCTTCCCACCAACCAGAAATTAGTTTGGATGTTTATTTTTGCGCGGGTATGAGCTCTGATTCACTGCCCCTCTACTTTTCCGATGTTTGAATTTACCCCCACCATTTTCTCGACCAGTGGTGTTTCTGTGAGGCAATCTCCGGCTGCACCCACCTCCCATAATGTTCTTTTGTTGACGAAGGGTTTTTTTCCGAAAATTTCTTTATTATTTGTGTTTGTGTCTTTTCTGTGTGTTCGCGCCCCACATCCATCATCTAAAGGTAAGTGGTGGCTCATTTCCCTGTCCTAATTTGATATATATATATTTATATTTGTTGGAGCTAAGTAGTGAAAAATAATTACAAAATAGGGTAGCGAAATGAACTACTACTTACCTTAGATGATGGTTGAATGGCATGAACACACAAAAAAGACAAGAACACAAATAGCATTGTATATTTTAGTCTTAGCTGTAGCTTCCACTTGGCCACCACCTCATTCTATTGCTGAAGAAGGGCTACAGGCCTGAAAATTTCATGTTGTGTGCATGTGTTTTTTTCCCGTGTCTCGAAGCTGCAGGTATCTTCCTCTATGGTAAGTGGTGGTTTTTCTCCTATCCAAATATTTAGTATATCTGCCTTTTTGCACCCTTTTTTCCTAACAATCTATATATAGTCCACCTGAAACTCCTCATGTGGCTCTGATTCATAGATCCATGGAGAAACCAACCTTCCTTACTTCCTTCACAGTCTGATTCCTATCAACACCCGGACCTTTTACATGTGCATACTCAGGCCACTTTCCTGGGTGTTGATATGTCCCTCTAATGGTCTCCTTAGCTTTCTACACACACCAAACCTACCAACCTACAACAATATCTCCATTTTGACAGTAGCCATCCTTATAATAATAATCACTACTTATCCTTGTCATTTGCGAGTGTTGCATATGCTCCAACTAGCAGGTTGTCACTCAGTATTCCAACAACCTTTCCCAAGCTCTGATTTCCCACAACTACCCATCGAAACATAAACAACCTTCACATGCCACATCACAACTTGCACAGCTTATCATCATCCTAAATCTCAAACACCAACCGTAGTTCAATCTTGGTCACTCAGTACTTTCCAAGACTTGCATCCATCAACCAAATCCTTCAGAAAGGTTGTGATTTCTTTCAAGTCTGCCTGGAAATGAGATCCTCCCTGCTGCTCCAAGGACATGCTTCACTAGACTTCCTAACCTCAGCCAATTTCTAGTCTGCAAACATAATTTTCCCTGCATCACCAAACAACCCCAAGTTTCTCATACAACAGATCTTGCTGCAAAGTACATATCATACTATATGTTTCTAAAAGCCTAGTCACTGGGGAAATCCTTTCCATCATAGGACATGCCATTTGAAACCTATGATATAATATACCAGCTAACCTGCAACTATTGTACAGCTTCCTACATAGGTTTTACCACCAATCCATTAGTTATAAGAGTGGGTGCCCACTGACATACAGTATTCACGGAGAATTCAAACCGCCCAGTCAGTATATTTTCATGTCACCATGTATGGTACCAACAATTTTAATTCATGCTTCACCATCCATGCTGTCTGACTCCTCCAAGACAGAACTTAGAAGGAGGGAACTTGGTGCCAGAAAGCCACTAGCTTTAATTTAACACCTAGTAATTTTCCTTCTTTGGCAGGACGCCAGTTTGAATTCCCATCCGGGCATCCAGATTTGGGTTTTCCATGGTTTCCCAAAATTACTCCAGGCAAATACTGGGACGTTTCCTTCAAAAAGGCCATGGCCGAATTCGTTCCCGTTGTAAGAATGTTATTTTTTATTTATTTTTCCTTCTTACGTTTAAATAATTTATTTATCACTCATTTCTTTCTTACACATCCAGGTTAACATTTCTTCTTGTTTTTCACTGTAATACAACTACCTAAGAGTCTGCTCTGCAGAGTTGCCACTGGCAATAATAATCTGTGATCCAATGATGTAATTAGAAAGAATTTTTCGCAAATATCTATGATATACTGTATATAAAGTGTTTGTTTCCCTATATATTCCCAATCCCCCCCCCTTTTTTTAGTTTTTAAATCATTCCAAAATATGGATTGATTTTAACAACTACAGAACATGTAAAATAAAATCTTAAATTTAAGGTACAATCATCATAATTATCACTTTTAGACTACAGTGCTCTTAACATTTACAAGTCAGTTATCTCCTATTACTTCTTACGTACATTAACTGTACAGTTGACTGCAGAATTTTCTCTATATAACTTTAAATCTGCAAAATTGTGCAATCCTAGTTCTTTTCGTGAATATGTGGTTTGATGAGGAATAGCTGCTACTTTGAACAGACCATGAAAAACATTTTAAAAACTTTCTTATTTCTGCATTAATTTTACAGGATTTTTCATGTGCTTGTACCAGGACTAGATCCCCAATTTTGAAATCAACTGTTCTTGTATGTCTGTTGTATCTTTTTTTCCTTTCATCAGCTTGTTTTTTTTATGTTATCTCTTACTCTACTAATCGGTTCATCCTCGCTTATAATCGGTTATGGTGGCATAATTATTATTTCAGGTACCAAATTCGGGGCTTCTTCTTCCTCAATATCTGATACTGTGTAAAGACACTGCTACCATGTGTCACACTATTCATGATATCCTCGAATTCTTTCACATGTGTCACCCATTTTGCATGCTTATGGCTACAATAAGCGCTACACTAGCATCCTATCTCCCTCATAACTTGCTCAGAGGGATTACCTGATGATAAGTGGATATCTAGATGTGTTTGATATTAGCTTCTTTCAAACATTTCTCCCATCTCTTTGATACAAACTGACTTCCATTATCTGAGAGGATTCATTTTAGATGACCTAATTCTTCAAAATAATTTTTCTCCAGTTTGTCCACCAAATTTTTCCAGTTGCTTTACGGGTGCAGTATAACTACACAAACTTAGAAAAAATATCTAATAACACGAAGATGAACACAAATCCTCCTCTGGCTCTTGGTAACATTTCTTCTTGTTTTTTCACTACAATACAACTACCTAAGAGTGTTCTGCAGAGTTGCCACTGAAAATAATGATCTGTGATCCAATGATATGCTATTTGACTACAAAGAATTTTTCACAAGCATCTATGATGTATATAAGGTGTTTCCTTATACCATTCCTTGTCCCCAGTCCCATCCCCCCCTCTAATGACCTTGAACTCGACATTGACAAGGCCTAAAGCCATAGGGAAAAACGAATCCCAATCCCCTCACTCACTTCACACGTGAATCACAACTCAACAGTGCTGATTTTTAAGTAGTGTGTAATATCTTTGAATTTTTATTCAAGTTTGTTTATATTTTATAACTACAGAAAAATCTTACTGTAATACATTTTCTACCAACTCCTTCCATTTGTCTACAACTTGTTCCTACAGTATTGTTTTACAATTTTAGAATGCTTTGCCTCACATTCAGGATGACATTGGTTCGAATCCCCGTCCAGGCATCCAGAATTGGGTTTTCCATGGTTTCTCCAAATCACTTCAGGTGAATTCTGGGATGCTTCCTTCAAAAAGGCCATGGACGAATTCCTTCCAATTCCTTGTCCCCAGTCCCATCCCGCACCTTGACGTCGACAAGGCATAAGCCTTAAGTAAAAAAAAAAAAAAAGATAAAGGGACACAAACCTGAAATTTTTATTCTCATTGTGTTTACTTGTCTTTGTTTCTACATCATCCAGCCTTTAGCTTTGGTGAACGGTTATTCTCCTGTCTATATCTTTTATTTGTCCTGCCATTTAGTGCCTTCTGTTTTTCAACAATCATACAAATAAATTGAGGATAACAAATTAGATTCATCATCATCCTTCCAGACTTTGTCAGGATCTACCAGGAATACAGTTCTCTCCAGTGCCTTCTGTCTTTCCATCATCCTTCTTTTTAATTGCTGCACTGCACACTCATCATCATCCTTTTTAATTGCTGCACATCTCTGCACTGCACACTTTTTTTAGTCTTCCTGGGTGCCTCTTCCCTTCAAATTAAGCATTTTCTTAGACATTCTTTCATCACTCATCCTCTTCATGTAGTCGTGATATTTCAATTCTGTCCTGCACAGATTCCTGTTTAACTGCTTTCCTCACATGCTCACTATGCAACTTGTCCAGTCCAATTGCTCCAATTGTAACTCCTTTGAAACTTATCTCAATGGGTGGAGTACTGCTATTTTTCCTCTTTCATCACAAATGCTTCACAACTATATATCAGTATGGTCACAATGAAAGTCTTGTAAATAATCCCTTTGCACTTCCTTGGAACCTTGCTGCTCCATATCAGTTCTATAGATTTCTTGTTCTCTCCTGCATCTTTATTTCCTTCCTGTTTCTCCAATTCTCTTCTAACAAACTTTCCAAATACAGGAACACTTCTATGAACTTCAATTTATCTCTATCATTCTTCACTCTTTTTTGCAGAGATCTTTATTCTGCAGGATACTTCCTACCACATACAGATGTTCTTGCACGTCTGCCTTTTAATTTCCTCATACCATTACATTACCCACAAGAAATAATGCTTTCATGCTTTTTACTACACCTGCTTTATTATTTCATCCATGTGAACAATGAATAGAAGTGGGGAGAAGACACTTCCCTGCCTGAGCCTGTTATTTAATCTTAACAATGCTGCTTTTTTCCACACCCAGTTTCTAAAACTCTCACATCTCATATACATTCTTAGCTCCCCTGATCAAGGTCTTGATATCTCCTTTTGCTTTCAGTGCTTCCCAAACCTTCTCTCTGTAGATGCTGTAAAATGCTTTCACAATGTCCAAAAATAACAAGATTTGGTCTTTACCATACTCATACCATAGAGCCTCTCATAGTCCACTTCACTGTCCTTACATTCTCTCTTTCACGTTCTTAAGACACAAGAGGGTGGTTCCTATTTGATTCTGTCATTTTCTTTTATACTGCTTCTTGAAGATTGGCTCAATAATACCCCTCTTCCAATCTTACAGAATTTTTCTCTTCCACACTAATCTCGGCACCTTGTATAACCATTTTATTTGTTGTTCTTATTTTGTACACTGATAGTTCAGCCATACCAAGTGCTTTGCTTGACTTCTCTCCAAGTCCAGTCTCCTAACTTTCTGCAATTGTCATCTTCTCTACCAGATTTTTGACTGTCAAACTTCATCTTCTGTTCACATTTAGTAGATCTTTAAATTTTCCTTCCACTTCTTCTAAAGTTCATCTGTGAATGAAACTGTAAGTTTCAGACCTTGATGCCAATGCAATATTCTCTGTTCTTACATCTGTGAGAAAGCCAGCATCAAGGATGGCTAATTTTCCATGTATGACCATGTGGCAATCAGTTGCATTTTTATCGTCCCTAGTCCTTTGTAAACATATAACATAATTTTGTTTCAAAATTATTTTTGAATCACTTATTACAAATATTAAACTCAAAATGTAATGTTACCCTAACTTTTGTTACTCCGGACACCAGGAACTCAATATGCTTTCTCACTTACCGTTGATCAGTTTTTGTCTTTAAAATGTTCTTATTGTGCATGTTTGTAATCATAATAAATGTTCAGGTAGACAATTTTTGATTCATTATCAAAATTCAAGTGTGGCACAATTCAAAATTTAGGCAAATCTTACAAGCAAGACCTAACTTATTTTAGATTTTTTATTCTGAAGGGTCAAAAATACTTAATTTCTTGACTGCAGGTAACCATTGACATTATAATGTGATTGAGATAATTTGGTTTTCTTACAGTTTCCACAGATAGGCCAAGATACCCTCAAACAGTCTGGAATTGGTAAGGCAGTCATGTATCTCTATAAGCACCCGAAGGAAACAAAAGAGAACAAAGAGAGAGCAGGAAAATTAATTAATGAATGGGCTCGACCGATCTTCAACCTTTCTACTGATTTTAAAGGTAAACAAACCTAACAGATTATTATTTATTTACATTTTCAGCTACTTGTTTCATTATTTTAACAAATTTATACACATGTTTAGTATAATATTTCTTTTGGGGCTTAAAAGATTCTATTTGGCAACACAAATAGTTTGTCTCATTGGTAAAGTTTGTCTTTCTACTAAATTTGAGTGAATTTAAGCAGCTAACTAATGTGGATGCATGAACACTCCTTTCGCCATCTTTCATTGTTGTTCAGCCTCTTTTAAACCATTTAACTTCTGAAAAATTGTAGCACAGGAAGGTGTGATATTCCCTAAAAGCCTGTTGCAATCATTCAAGGCTTCTCATTTAACCAACTTGTAAAACGTTAGAATATCATGGCATGTAAGTGTTTCTGCTTCAGCTTCATTCCACTGTCATTCTGGACGTATGGTGCTGTTTTCCTTCATGCTGCTGGTATATGTGGAAGGGGCTATCAGTTTACTCAATAAAGATGAGGCTACCCAATGATGCATTCAATTTACATAGGCCACCTTTCACTTTTCTGTATCTCAACACTTTCACAGTAACCCTCTTAATTTTGGGTTAAGCCAGGAATATTAATGTGCTTTCAAGCATATGTTCCTCTGCTATCATGCCATCAACTGTTGTAAGTCACAGTTCCTATCTCTATTTTATTTTTGTTGTATTTAAGTGAGCTGCTATAATTTTTAGACTACTTATGATTCTTCATGTGACTTCATTCATACTGGTTTATTGCTTAAAATTCTAGGTAAATTTTTAATTGATGACACAAAAATGCCATTGAATGTAGAAAATATTCAGGAATGGCATGTGATCTGCTTTGGGTTTGCTTGCTGGATTTTGACATAATGACAGCAATAAGACCACTGCAAAAAACACCGTCTTTCACACTATATATAACCAAATGTTAGGCTTGTCCCCGTTCCTTCCCTCTTTCTCATCCCCCCCCCCTTCCTTTTTGGCCCATTCAATTGAGGTTGCTGAACAGTATGGAGACAGTTTTCATCAATCTTCCTAACCATCTTCCACATTTTTTATCGTAATTGTTGCAACAATTTAGAAGTTTATTTTTGAGTACATGGTAGGTCATTTTAATTTTCTTCTGTTTTCTCTTAACACAATGTCACTTACAACACAGCAGATAACAAAGTTGCCTACACATTTGTGACACCTGTATCTTGAATATTTTAGCAATATTCTTAACATTATAAAAATATATATATAATATGCTAGACACTTTCCTACTGGATTATTGATGATATTATGGGCCACATGATCAGCACTGCTTCGAGGATGGTCTTTGCACAATGAGCTGTGTTCTCAACCATTGAGGATTCTTTACTCTGGTTTATTCCAGGCTCCTCCACCCACATGAAGCAAATAATATAGTAAAGTAATATTGGTAATAAATTTTTACAATCTCTTTTTTTATTATGCTTTTGATTTTTTTATGACAAAAAACTTTTTTTTGGATGTTGTGAATAAATTAATAGTGTGAATTTCCTCTTGCCTTGTATAGCAATGTCAAAAGAAGAAAGAGTGCAACGTGACCTGGAACAGATGCCAAAGAGACGACGTGTGTCTGAAGAGGAAGAACATTCCAGGCAACAAGATATAACCAAAGCATTAGCCACTGGTGACACAGATGGAAAGTATGTTGCCACTTACTACCATATTTATGTTGTATATACCATTTATACAAGGTTTGCAATGGTTGACATGCAGATATATTAGCCTCTTCCAGCCAGCTGTGTACTCCTTAGCATGATGTATCCTGATTATATTGACGAGGCTGTGATGACTGAATGACTCCCAGTGTGGGTATTCACTCATTGCTACCTACTAATGAAAGGGTGAAAAGCAGTTAGTGCTACAATACATTGTTTCCCTTGTAAACGGAAATACACCCTAAAGATGGATGAATGAAATGATCAATGGCATGCGAATGTTGAACATAGTGGAATGTCACTACAATAAAGACAAAAGAGTATCCTCAGGAAACATAATACTTTGAAAATGTTATGATGATTCATTTTGAGTTAAATATTCTTTATATAAAATAGTTTCCAATGACCTGGAAGCAATCATCAGAAATCTTATATATATATAAAAATAGACGTGTTTTTTCCTATATTTCACTTTTCAGCCACCACTACCTAGCACAGATCACTGATGTTTGTGGGTGGAAGTAGCATGGAGTTTCCTGTCGTGCACAACGTTGGCCGAATGCCGATAGCTGTTGGGATGTGGGAGATATAATGATTAAAGTTGGTCAGTGCAGGGCGTTTTCATATTTCGACCAAAAATTCGTATCTCCGTATACTTCTCTTTCCTGCCACAACTACATAACATAGACCTTTGGTGTTTGTGTGTGGTAGTAGAATCGTCTTTCCTGTCGTGCACTATGGTTGTTAGATGTCGGTAGCTATGGGGGTGTGGGAGATATGGGGGTTGAATGTGGTCGACCTGTGGCATTTCATACTTCTGCCAATGACAAAAGTGTCATGGTGTATCACTTTTCAGTGAAAACTATAGATCACAGATAACTGGCGTTTGTGTGTAGTAGTAGCACAGAGTCATCTTTCGATCACAACAGCAGCCAAATTTCAGAAAATGTGGTACTGTGGTAGATATGGTGGTTGTAAGTGGCCGACCAAGGATATTTTCGTATTTCGACTGTCTCCGCATATGTCACTTTTCTGCCACAACTACATAGCATAGAGCATTGGTGTTTGTATTTGGTAGTAGAATCGTATCTCATGTAGTGCACTATGGTTGTTAGATGTCGGTAGCTATTGGGGCGTGGGAGAAATGGGGGTTGAAAGTGGTCGACCTGTGGCAATTTCATACTTCTGCCAAAGACAAAAGTGTCATGGTGTATCACTTTTCAGCGAAAACTATAGATGACAGATAACTGACGTTTGTGTGTAGTAGTAGCACAGAGTCACCTTTCGATCACAACAGCGACCGAATTTCAGAAAATGTGGTACTGTGGTAGATATGGTGGTTGTAAGTGGCCGACCAAGGATATTTTTGTATTTCGACTGTCTCCGCATATGTCACTTTTCTGCCACAACTACATAGCAAAGAGCATTGGTGTTTGTGTTTGGTAGTAGAATCGTATCTCATGTAGTGCACTATGGTTGTTAGATGTCAGTAGCTATTGGGGCGTGGGAGAAATGGGGGTTGAAAGTGGTCGACCTGTGGCAATTTCATACTTCTGCCAATGACAAAAGTGTCATGGTGTATCACTTTTCAGCGCAAACTATAGATGACAGATAACTGGCGTTTGTGTGTAGTAGTAGCACAGAGTCACCTTTCGATCACAACAGCGGCCGAATTTCAGAAAATGTGGTACTGTGGTAGATATGGTGGTTGTAAGTGGCCGACCAAGGATATTTTCGTATTTCGACTGTCTCCGCATATGTCACTTTTCTGCCACAACTACATAGCATAGAGCATTGGTGTTTGTATTTGGTAGTAGAATCGTATCTCATGTAGTGCACTATGGTTGTTAGATGTCGGTAGCTATTGGGGCGTGGGAGAAATGGGGGTTGAAAGTGGTCGACCTGTGGCAATTTCATACTTCTGCCAAAGACAAAAGTGTCATGGTGTATCACTTTTCAGCGAAAACTATAGATGACAGATAACTGACGTTTGTGTGTAGTAGTAGCACAGAGTCACCTTTCGATCACAACAGCGACCGAATTTCAGAAAATGTGGTACTGTGGTAGATATGGTGGTTGTAAGTGGCCGACCAAGGATATTTTCGTATTTCGACTGTCTCCGCATATGTCACTTTTCTGCCACAACTACATAGCATAGAGCATTGGTGTTTGTATTTGGTAGTAGAATCGTATCTCATGTAGTGCACTATGGTTGTTAGATGTCGGTAGCTATTGGGGCGTGGGAGAAATGGGGGTTGAAAGTGGTCGACCTGTGGCAATTTCATACTTCTGCCAAAGACAAAAGTGTCATGGTGTATCACTTTTCAGCGAAAACTATAGATAACAGATAACTGGCGTTTGTGTGTAGTAGTAGCACAGAGTCACCTTTCAATCACAACAGCGGCCGAATTTCAGAAAATGTGGTACTGTGGTAGATATGGTGGTTGTAAGTGGCCGACCAAGGATATTTTCGTATTTCGACTGTCTCCGCATATGTCACTTTTCTGCCACAACTACATAGCATAGAGCATTGGTGTTTGTGTTTGGTAGTAGAATCGTGTCTGTTGTCGTGCACTATGGTTGTTAGATGTCTGTAGCTATGGGGGTGTGGGAGAAATGGGGGATGAAAATGGTCGACCTGCGGCAATTTCATATTTCTGCCAAAGACTCATGTGTCACGGTGTATCACTTTTAAGTGAAAACTATCAATCGCAGATCACTGGCGTTTGTGTGTGGTAGTAACACAGAGTCTCCCATCGATCACAACGTTGGCCGAAATTCGGTAACTGTGGGAGTGTGTGAGATATGGTGTTTGAAATTGGTCGATCATGAATATTTTCGTATTTCATCCAAAGACTTGTGTGTATCCGTAAATTTTACTTTGCTGCCGGAACTACATAGTGCAGAAGACTGGTATTTGTGTGTGGTAATAGTATCGAGTCTCCCATCGTGCACTATGGTGGCTAGATGTCTCTAGCAGTCAATATGAATTCTTTACAATTACGAACGAAGTCGTGGGTACCAGCTAGTAAAACAAATAAAAATAATCTATTAAATAGAAACTGGCATGTTAAAAGATTGAATGATGAAGACAGGTTGGTTACTTTAAGCGAAGGAGATTAAATGAGTTCACCTATGCTCATTATGTACATACATTATGGGATCGCCTAGAACACTGCATATCTTTTGTCAGTATTATTCTGTTTAATTACTGAACTTGGTGGGTGAGTGGCTTACAATCTGGCCTGGCATTTGGGAGGAAATGGATTCCATCCAACTGTCCAAATTTCAGTGTTCCAAGGTTTACCAAAATCACTTTTTTTTTTTTTTTTTTTTTTGTAACAGTTTAACGTCCCTTTTCAACAACGTGGTCTTTAGAGACGGGAAAGGATGGGGGCAAGGAATGGGAAGGAATTCGGCCATGGCCTTTTGAAGGAAGCATCCCGGCATTCACCTGGAAAGATTTGGGGAAACCATGGAAAACCCAAATCTGGATGCCCGGACGGGGATTCGAACCGCCGTCCTCCCGAATGCGAGGCCAGAACGCTATCCGTTACACCACCACGCTCGGTCCAAAATCACTTCAGATGATAGTTGAGATGGTTTTTCAAATGGCCACGGCCAAATTCCTTTCAGTCATTTGCTCAAGTCATTTTCCACCTCCAATGATCTCAACTACGATGAAGCATAAATCACACCGGGGAGGGGAATTATTTTGTTCCAGGCCTTAAGTGTGTCTACTTTCTCTATCCAGGTTCAAAATCTTCGCATGCTTTAAAATTAGATATTCGGATAGTTTTAGGAAAATAAAAAGAAGGTACAAGAGGTATTAAATAAATATCAGTCTGGGTAAGTAGAGATTAGTTAGTAAACAAAAATTCTGGTGTTACAGTCAGCATTATATGGTCAGATCACAAAAGCAATACATCTGTGGTGTTTGTGCAGGAGAAAAAAGGTTTTGACAATCTTAAATGAAACTTTATATTTAAAATTTATAAGATATTAAGGTATTAAGTGAGAAGAATAATTTATATGAGAATTGGATCATTTTCAGAGTCATGGTCTGTAGGAGTCAGTTGTGCCTCCCATACCCAGTCTTCCAACACTGCAAGCGTTATAAATGGTTCTACAATCATTGTAGAGTTACAGTGGAATGTTGTAAGTCGTGAAAAACATTGACTTTGTTTAAATTCATGGAACACGGTGATACTACAAATCTTTATTGTGGAAAAAAAAACCTTCAACATCTAAGTGAATAACATGCCAAGGCAGATGGATTGTGAGGCAAATCATGACGCTTCCTTCCTATATAGACCAAGAACTGCTGGAAACTATCTCTCCAAGGGAATGCTGATTCGCTATTTATAATATTGGCTAATACTGAGCTAGCATGTTCCAGGATAAAGGGATATTCCCGACGGAAAGCACAATTCTCTTGTGAATTACAAAAATCCTTTCTTCTCATGGTACACTACTTTTACTTGGATTTTCCCAAAATTTTAGTATACTATAGTTTAATTTATTTAGAATCTTTTTAGTCATGACAAATTTCTGCACAAGTTTACTTATTTAGGAGTTAGTACCTGAGTGACTGATATTCGCTCAGCATCTTTCGATTTCTGTTCAGTATACAAGATTACGAGTTTGATTAAAGTAAAAGGCTTGAAGGCTTCCTAGGAATTTTTAGGTACACAGTTCTTGTTATAACCAAAGAGAAGCTTTACTAACATCCGTACACTTACTGGTACCTGAAACTTCAACAAGATAAGGTTAGAGCCGTTTCCGAGAATTGTTCCTTTTCTTTTTTGGTAAAATCATCTTACAAGCATGAAAAGCAAAATGTTATCTACATATGAAATTTCATCCAACTCGCTGCAACCATTTCTGAGATTGTCTGGTTTACCACCTCATAAATTATTTTTAAAGAAAAATGGTATTATTATATTCAAAAATTAATAACTAATTACATATTACAGGAAAACTGTACACTGAAGATACCTCGATGTGAGGCGAAACGAGTCCGTGAAATAAATAATATCCAACAACAATTGTACTGGTGTATTTATTAAATAATAATTATTAGTTTAATGAGCAACTGTGGAAGATATCACATATACAGTATAATTGTTGTAAATGTCGTCATATAGCATCATACCCAATATAAAATAAATAATTATGTTAAATACAAATGGTAATCCTAATCAGGGATTAATTAATGGTTCAAGATTTGTGGTAATTTACTTAGACTAGAACACCATCAGTGCTAAATTCATTCACTCTGATAAAACTATGCTCACACCTCGCAATAACCTTCTGTCTTCTAATCAACCGTGCCTTTCCAAATGATAATAATTCCCAAAAGAAGTAACCTTCGCGATCGCCATTAATAAAGCACAAAGTCAGATGCTTCAAAAGGAAGGATTGTATTCATCAGAACCCGTTTTTTTTTTTTTTTTTTTTTTCATATAGACAACAATATGTGCCTTTTCATGAGTTTGTAGATTCATTAATATTTATTTTGTGTTAAAGAGACATACAGTCAATGATGATCACATTATGACTGCTAATATTGTTTTCAAAGAAGTTTTGTAAAGTAAAGAAGATCAAAAAAAAGAAAAAAAAAAGACATCTGACATAGCCAATATTTTTTACAACTAAACATGTAGTATTTAACGATAACAATTTTTTACAGTAAAAGTGATATTTATTACTCTTCTTCAAAATAAAATATCTTTCATTAATAAATACTTGCATTTACTTATTTCCACATATTTATATTACCATTCAGAGACTTGCCACGATACTACTTGCATGGGTCAGCTAGTTTACAAAAATTATTAATTTAAAGTTATCACAGTTCCTTGCTGTAATCAAAGAGAACTTAACTAACACCAACCCAGCGTACTAGTACCTGAAAAATCTACGTGATGGTGTTAGTGCTGATTCTGAGATACCAAATACAAGAATTGCTAATTTTTTTTGTAAAATCGCGTTTTTACAGGGATAGATTAATTTTTTAAAATCACACGTTATCAAGTTTCAATACTAAAATTTACTTTGGTCTTCCTAGCTCTTTTATTTACAAAGTTCAAATTCTTTCCTTTTCTAAAAATAATAATAATAATAATACTTGGAAATTACTTATTTACTAGCTATGCTAACCACAAACTGTGATATTAAAATTTGGAATAACTCTCTTCAGTTATTGATAATTTTAAGTTGTTACTTCTTCTTTTGTTTATCCTATGCACATGACAAAATACTACTTGACATTGATTTTTCTCTTTAAAGAAAATTCTCAGCCTATATATTATGTTACAAATCAAATTTACTGCACTTTTATGCTTTATTAGTGATCATGGAGGCAATTGCATTACCGTAAAATTTTCACTTTTAGCTTTTTTGCTTGGTGATGTTGGGTGTAGTGGGATATATCTCGGAAAGATTTAAAAATGCAATAGGCATGACATAGTGTCTGGTTCAGGGATTCCAGGCCAGGAGAGAACTAAGTCAAAAAGACAGGATTACAGTTAGTTTTGTTTTGTACATAGTGTATGTTTTGGTGTTATGCCTGGTTTATGGCCCAGTATATCAGTTAATAGATCAATTTGCAGAGATAAATGCAGAATATAAGGGCTTTTGTGGTGTTGTTGGAGTACTAGGTTAAGAATTCTTGATTGGAGCAAAGTGTGTGCTTCAGGAAAAGTAACATTTCATATGATACGATTGGCAGCTCTCTCTCTATATATATATATATATATTGTTCTAAGTTGGTTATGGACAGAGGTGTATTAAGTGGCCATTATGCACAGAGATGTATTCATCATAAAAGGTTATATGGTTGTAAGATTACGACAAGGTAAAGTTTTGAGGAGAAAATGATATTAAGGGGGTTTAGGGAGTGATGGAGGCAATTTTCACTATGGGTACAGTTCATCTGCATATTTGAGCTATACAATTGGTTGTAAGGTAATTTTTTAAGAAAGATTTTTCCAGTCCTTCCAGTAAAAGGTTGGTTTAGATGGTGTTTGGAACAAAGAGGGTCAGTGTTGCGAGAAAGGCAGTGCTAGGGACAGCATGTGTTGGGCGCATGACAGTGTAGTGTGCAGGGGCACTAGGACCATGGAAGCAGAGTATGGTAGTGTAGAGAGAGCAGATATGTATTGTGACATAAAAGGAATCTATAGAAGTTTGGGGGAAAACAGGACGTAGGTTTTAAATTTATTATTTCTTCCCCCCCTCCCCCCTAAAAGTAATCCATGTCTGTTATACTAAATTATTAGCTCAAAAACTGTGAGATGTAAGCATTATAAAACTCTGGCAGTCTTGTATATATATTTCAGACCATTACGTCCTGGTGATAAAGGCTGGATAGCGAGGGCACGTGTTCCTATACCTTCCAACAAGGATTATGTTGTTCGGCCAAAGTGGGAAAATGAGACAGACATCAGCCGTGTAAGTACCTCAAATACCCTGTGAAAGGTAAAGTAAGTCTTATACATGTATTAAGTTCTAGAATGATTCCTTGACTGGAATGAAAGCTGGATGATACAATAGCTTTAAGATATAAAATTTATTATTTTTCTTTTCAGTGAAAGAGCCTATTCACTATTTATAAGATTTGTGCAAAACTTTGTTCCCACCCTTATTAGTTTTCAGAAGAACAGACTCCAGAGGTGGTGGCACTGAATGGGTATATTTCAAAGAAGATCTGTCATATTATTAGTAGTAGTCATATCGATACAAGAAATAGTCTGTAACAGAGGTGGTATTCATTATAAGTGCTTGGTGCAAAAAGTTTCTCCATTTTCCTTTCTTCTGTGACACATGAATATTCACGATGTAAAGGCAAAGAGAGAGGGGAAGTAGTGAAGAAGATACTTTTAAGGGCGCATGTGTAAAATTATATATAAAATAACTTGAATTATGCCGATATCACTAAAACTCTTTCAATACTTGCAACAGAAAAATGAGAGAGCTAGGCCACAGAATCTTGGTCAGGTACCAGCTTAGCGGTGGGATAATGTGTGCAATATAGGAGTTGAAAGGGATTCAAATAATATTTATTTATGAAGGTTACTGTAGAACACAACTGATACTATAAAGCTGCTGGGTCAGAGAATGATAAGAGTTTATGGCACATGCACTTGTGAAGAGGCCTGCTTGTTTTCTAGGTGAAGAATTAGGAGTAGTATGTGTTAGGTAAGAGAGAAACACGGCCATAAATTAGCAGTCTGTTTTGGGAATAAGGCAATCAGAAGGCTTTCATCTGTAACTATTGGAATCGAGAACTGGAATAAATTGTCTTTAGATGGATTAAACAATTTACATTAGGCAATGAATGAATTTATATAATGCAAATGCAAATGTAGGTTTGGAGCCAAATTACCACTCGTGTATGGGCTTCATTACATTTATTATTACTAATACAAATTGTAAATTCTGTAGTTTCTCAAACTGTTATTTTTTGTTTTCTGTGTGTAGATTGAAAAAATTTGAATGTACCGACCTTCCGGACTGTAGGTATCCCATGCCATGACCATGACCATTGATGTTGATTCTATAGAAAAGTAATAACTGTTGACATTTTAATTTTTTCAGCCTGCTGAAACAGCTAATTCCGATACATGTATGTTAATTGATTTTTATCTCACTGAAATATTTAAGTACCTGCTGTTTGTTTTCAGTCAACAAAGAAGTCACTCAACCGATTTGAAAAACACATGAAGAATTACATTGATGGCAAACGCCTGAAACAAGCTCGTCGTGCTGTTACTATTTCAATAGAAGGAAGAAACATGGCTTTATAAACATTCTTTAAAAATTGCATGTATAGCGACTCAAAGTTTGAAGTGTAACAACAATTTCCTTTGTAGGTATCAAAGCAGCACACCTTTCTGTATGAAAATGAGATGCTATACATATGTTGTAAATATTGAAATAAACTATTGAGACTTTCAAGAATTTTGAAATATTCATTTATTGTAATAATATTTTTCCCCAAATATCAAAACTGCAATCCAGAAGTTGGTACAGCTTCAAATTCATCTAGTACAGAAGTGCTTAGTAATGGTATAAATCACTGTTATCCCTTGTGGGTGAGAAAAAAGAGAGACAGAAAACTAACAAGTGTTTGTCGATACCTCAATGTTTTATAATACTATGGTGGAAAGACTTGTCCTTCAGAAAGTATTGTGTTGCAATCTACAAGGTTCATTCAAGATTTAAGGTCGACTAATTTTTGTTTGTTTGTTTGTTTGTTAAAACGTGCTTGCCTTTAGGAAGATGATACTCTCCCTACTCTTTAACAGAATTTCCTTTTAAATTTATGCTTTTCTCACCATGTCAATTCCTCAGCTGCAATGATGGCATGACTGAAAATGTGACAAAGGAGGGTGTCCTTTCTCATTGCAAAAAAAGAGAGAAAAACCAAAAGTCGTGTGGTGCAAGTTCCATTGAGTAATGAACAAGAGAAGCCAGTTCCAAATTGTCCTGAAGAATATCATAAATAAGGGCAGCCTTTTGAGTAGGTGCTAATGGGAAAACTTTTACGATAATTTTTCTTGTAATATAGGAAGGAATTAAAACATCTTCATAGGTTTTTGGAGTCACCAGTCAGTCAGTGCCCCTTATTAATCATTTGCTGTAAGACTATCATGTGCTTGGTCCAAGTTTCTTACATGGTATTTGGGTGTCTTTGAACTGTTTTATCCAAGAAATGTGAAATTTTCACATCTATCACACCTCTAATGCATGTCTTGATCAAATGAATGTCAAAGATTTAATTTAATTTAATTGCAATGGAGCACAGGCTCCAGTGGCAATTTCCCCACACACCCATCTTCCCCCTATCCTGCACGTACCTACATTTGCCCTCTACAAATTTTATCTTTAAATTCTTTCAAAGTTTTCGGTAAATAAGATAGGATAGGGAAAATAAACAGTTACCCGTCACTTACCACAGATGAAGGCAGGAGGGCGAGACACGTAAAAACACAAAAACAAAAGAATTACACAATATTTCGACTTTTTAGTCTTCCTCATGTAGGAGGCGAGACATATGGCAGGGGGAAAGATGTGGTTCCCCCTGCCATATGTCTCGCCTCCTACATGAGGAAGACTAAAAAGTCGAAATATTGTGTAATTCTTTTGTTTTTGTGTTTTTACGTGTCTCGCCCTCCTGCCTTCATCTGTGGTAAGTGACGGGTAACTGTTTATTTTCCCTATCCTATCTTATTTTCAGTGCCTCGCGGCAGTTTCTTTGTTTCCTTTATCCAAAGTTTTCGGTAAATTATTCATTATTTCTCTTGGTAACTCATTCCAATCCCTGACACCCTTACCTAAAAAAGAGAATCTTCCCACACCCTTGTGCCTGAAATCGAGTGCCAGCTTGTGGTCATGGTCATCTTTTCCCTTCCATGCACTACTTTTCATACCTATTGCAATATCTTTCCATGCCTCATCGCCAGTATATGCCCTGTACACTCCCATGACCCTCCTCATCCTCCTCCTGTCTTGCAATGAATCCGATTCCAGCTCCTTTATCATATCCGGGACTGATTGCATTTTGCGATAATTTCCAGAAACAAATCTAGCAGCCCTTTTTTGCACCCTCTCCAACTCCTGTATTTGATACGTAAAATGAGGGTCCCATACTACACTACCATATTCGAGCAATGGTCTGACCAAAGTTTTGTAACCCAATTCCTTGACTTCTCTCGTACATCCCCTCATCACTCTCTCCAACAAGTGCAGAACTTTGAAACCGTTTCCTACCACCTGTCCTATGTGTCCTGCCCAGTTAAGCTTGTTATCAAATGTAATGCCAAGATATTTATATTTCAAGTCTTCAGCAAGCAATTCTTTACCCACCTTATATTCATAATTAATCTTTTGTTTTTTATTTGTGTATCTAATAAGCTGACTCTTCTTTGCATTTATCTTCATTCCATGTTTACCAACCCAATTAGATATCCTGTCCAGATCACCCTCCAACTGTTTACAATCCTCTATCAATTTGATTCTTTTATACAGCATTATGTCATCTGCAAACAATCTAATTTCAGACAGTAAACAATCAACACAATTATTCATTAGAATAATGAATAGCAATGGTCCCAATACGCTACCCTGTGGCACACCCATTTTTACTTCCACTTTTTTTGATCCTACATTTCCTACCCTAACTTTCTGTTTTCTACCTTTTAAAAATTCTTCTACCCAGCAAATGACTTTCTTATCCACTCCAATGGTTTTTACCTTATTTACTACCATTTTATGGCTTACTCTGTCAAACGCCTTAGACAGATCTAGTGCTACACTATCAATTTGGCCTCCCTTGTCCATTTGATCTGAAATATCTTGCATGTATCCCACCAACTGAGATTCGCATGAATATCCTTGCCTGAAACCATGTTGCCTGCTTGAAAACCACAGTTAGTTGGTTTAGTTAAATCGTTTGTTGTCTGTGAGCTATGACCATCTGACTCAAGTAAACTTCTAGTATAAGCTGCCGCAAATGAACTTTTAAAATAATATGCGTATAGTTCTTTCCTAAATCTGTTGCTTCCCAGATCTTGGGATTCAAAACAGTTCTAAAAATAAATGATGTAAGAGGATTGGAATAACAAAACTGAAAATGTTCAAGTCGCAGTATATTCTTTGTAACTTCCAGTTGTTGATAACAGAAGTTAAAATGTGAGGGGACAAATAGTTTATGTACTCGATGCTTTTTGCCTCTATGGCTAGATGTATTCACAGTTGCAACACTCATCCGTGAAGTTTCAAAAAATAACCATACTTTTAATTTAGTCCTGCTTACTAGTCAATACTTTTCTTCACATGTGTTAATTGTCCTTAGTCTTGGTAAGAAACCACTGAAATACGAGGCGTATTCCAAAAGTAAGGTCCGTTTGATCATAATAAAAACATCGTTCAGGATACAAGGTTTTTATTAACGTCAGTATGTAACTACATATCTAGTTCACTTTTCCACATAATCGCCGTTCATATCTATACACTTTCTGTAACGCTGTACCAGTTTCTTTAACCCCTCTGCATAAAAGTCTGCCGCCTGGGACGTGAACCAATTGGTAACGCTCGTCTTGAGTTCTTCATCGGTTTGAAATCGTTGTCCACCAAGCCACCGTTTCAAATGCAGGAAGAGAAAATAGTCGCTTGGTGCAAGATCTGGACTGTAAGCAGGGTGGTCTAGGATTTCCCAACGAAACTCTTGAATCTTCTCTTTGGTTTTGGAAGCGGTATGCGGGCGTGCGTTGTCGTGCAGGAGGATGATGCCAGACGACAGTTTCCCGCGGCGTCGATTTTGGACGGCACATCTCAGTTTGGTGAGCGTTGCACAGTACACATCAGCTGTAATGGTTGTCCCACGGTCCATGAATTCGATCAAAAGGACGCCCTTTTCGTCCCAAAACACGGAAGCCATCATTTTGCGATTCGTGTACGGCGATTGCTTACACTTTTTTGGTTTGGGTGAACCGGAATGGCGCCACTGCATTGATTGTTGTTTTGATTCTTCGTTGGTGAACGCTATCCACGTCTCGTCTCCCGTAACAATTTGGGAAAACAAACTGTCTCCATCTTGTCTATAGCGCTCCAAAAATTGTCGTGCGCTATGCATTCGTTGCTCTTTGTGCTGAGCGGTGAGCAGTTTTGGCACCCACCGCGCACAAAGCTTCCGATATCCAAGCTCTTCAGTGACAATCCTGTAAATTGAGGTTCTAGCAACATTTGGGAATTCCATTGCCAGACCACTAATCGTCAAACGCCGATCACTTCGCAGTTTTTGGTTAACTTGCTCGACGATGTCGTCGGTCCGAATACTGGGCCTGCCACTCCGCTGTTGATCGTGCACATCTGTGCGACCACTTTGAAATTCTCGACACCAGTGTCGAACTTGTTTCTCACTCATTATGTTTGGTCCATACACTACACACAATTCGCGATGGATGTCCGCAGCTGACGATCCTTTTGCCAACAAAAATCTAATCACACCGCGCACTTCACAACTGGCGGGAGCTACGATTGTCGCGGCCATTTCGAACTGCTCTCAACAATAGATATACGGCTACTGCGGCACGGCAACAATACTGCATATTTACCAGGAGTTGGTAGATGGCGCTGCAGGTGGGAAACGTCATTCAGGCCTATCATCTGTGACATCTTGTACCCCGGACCTTACTTTTGGAATACGCCTCGTATTTCAAAGTTCAATGTGATGGCAACAATATTCCGACTTGAAAATTCGTTCATCAAAAATAATTCTAAGTCAGAAACTGCACTACTTTATCCTGCCACAAGTGATACTGTTTCTGCCTACATTCTTTAAAAATCTGTCAACCAACTGTAACCTTGGGAGCATCCAGAATATTCCGTATTGCATCATGAGTCCTTGAGAAGTTGATTCTGAATAGGTTCCCATAGCCACACAAATCACACTGATTACTTACAAATGTTGATATTTGATGCAACTAAGGAAAATGGAAGCAGCTTCTAGGCGATATAAATAAGAAAAGAAAGGGAAATTAACCCACCACATACCAAAGTGGACGGATGCGATGAGAGGGAACACTAATGCTGACAAACAAGTACACAATATTTCGGCATCTGCCTTGTTCACAAATAGAAAAATGGGCCATTAGGCTCGGAACGTGTGTGCACAACAAACGTTACCTAATGACTAACCGTGTAGTGGGGGAGGGGGGGGGGGAGAACGGCTAAGGAGTAGACTATTGATATTGGTATGCAATGTCTGAGATAATATATTTAATATATTGCAGGCGATGGTAAAATGAGCAAATGTAGTAAGGGTACAGTATAAACATGGCGGGAAAAAAACGTAGTGATGGTTAATTGGATTTTAACGGTGGTTAAGTCCAGGTGGGTGTCTTGTATCCAAGATATTCTGGTACGCTAGTTCCCATCTCCGGAGTTCTGCTGCAATGGTGCTGTCAGGGAAAACTCTGACTGCTTTCACAGTAAAACAGTCGTTGAGGTTGTTGGAATCATGGCTATTGGGATGTTCTGGTACTGGAAGGTACAGGTTGCGGGTGTGGACTGTTTGTCTGTGGCCATTCATTCTAACAGAGAGTTGCTGTGTGGTGAGGCCTATGTAAGAACTGGTGCAATAGCGTCATGTTAGTTGGTATATAAGATGAGTGGTTGAACAGGTGGCATGTCCAATAATGGGGAAAGTTTCTCCTGTGGTGGGATTGGAATATGTAGTGGTGGGTGGAAGCATGCTGCAGGTTGTACAGCGGGGTCTATTACAAGGATAAGATCCATATGGTGCTTTTGGAGAGTCTAACGGAGGGTATTTGTGGACTAAGATGTTCTTAAGATTGGGTGGTATGCTAAAACATGCACGAGGGACATTGGGTAGAATTTTGGGTAAGAGAGTACGCATTTCCGGAAATGAGCGAAGGAAGTCATACCCCTGTCACAAGATATGGTTGATGGACTCGAGGCCAGGAGAGAACTGAGTGACAAAGGCAGGGCTATGGTTGGTTTCTGTAGGAGACAAGTGAGAGTGGTTACGTGGAGGGTGGTTGATCGCGCGGGAGATCTGTTTATGTACAAGATCCCTGGGGTAACAACGGGAAATAAGGGCTTGGGATAGGTTTTGTGCGTATTGATGGAGAGAATGAGCGTCAGAGCAAATGCGACTTCCACGGATGGCAAGGCTGTATGGGAGGGAACGTTTGTTGATATTTGATAGAATAAATTATTGTGGCCATTATAGTTATATCAAAATAAGCAATGGTTTAACTGTAATAAATTATTTCACTGAATTATTTTTTTTAATATTAATTTTCATTTTCTCCCAATATATTGAAGCACTGTTAAATCTTCCAACTTTAAAAAATCACTTTTAAATACTAGTTTTGTCTAATATGTGACTTTTATCTGTAGGTAGATCTTGACCAAAAATCATTTTTCATCTGTCACATGGTTATTATCTTCCTTTTAAATTGCATGACCTGTGTATTGTAAATTTCAAATGTAACACCAATTTTCTTATCTAAAAATCCTGTTTCTTTTAGCATATAAACAACATTCAACTTTTCTTTAATGCAAATTCAATTTATTTCAGCTGCCAATACCTTGCTTAACAGTTAATTTTGAGTGCTAAACCTTTTTATCTAAGGTTGTTTAAGTTCTGAGAACTTTAAGTGCCAACTATTTTGTTATATATTTGCATTAAGGTTGTTTTATCATGCCTTTCAAATCTAACTTTTTCACCATTCCATAACATCATAGTGCCGTTGGTTACTTAATGCCCAAAGCTTTATATTTCAAATTACTTCTTTTAATGAACTTTCCCCCTAGATAAACCTTATGTCAAAATGTTTGTATTTGCTTTTAAAAACTATACTTATTATTTGTGCTAAGCATAAACTTTAGGACTATATCTCAGTATCCGATACCAGTCTGGTTCTAACTTTGTTACAAAATGAAATTTATCAATATAAATAAATGACTTAAGACTTGTCCTTCTACATGAGGATGAATGTCTGTGGGTGTTACTCCACACAAGTGGAGGAAATGGTTGATATTTTGCTTGTCTTAGTATGTGAATATCATTATGTTAAATATTCAGAAGAATTCTAACTCTACCCTTTATCTTACCAATTCTTTTCAGTGGATAGTATTGTGACACATAACCTTACTTTTTCGTTTATTACCTCAAGAAACAGTTAAACAGCCTGAACATGCTTAGAATTGACAACAAATAATTTTGGAAGCATTTTCCAGTAGTTTAAGAATAAGAAAGCATGTTATGAGGAAAGGTTAATTTAAATTAAAGGTCATAAAAATTTTATTAAGGTAATATATTATTTTGTGAAAGACTTTGTCACATTCATTTTATGAGCTGCCGAATTAAATTATGAGCAAAACGAGATACGAGACTTATGATATAGGAAATCTAGAGAAAGAGTTAGGACAAATTTAAACATAAAGTACCACAGGGCTGAAACTATGCAAAAAAGTTGTTTTTGTTTTTCAAAATAACGGATGTCATTTTAAAGCCACAGTAATAATTTATAACTTATTTTGCTTGGCATAAAATAAAAATGTAGAGGCGATAGCTAAGAGGGAGGTAGCTTTTTTTGGAAAAATAATAGGTCTTGATTGATTATTCAGACCGAGCGTAGTGGGAGAGTAGTAACAGTCTGGCCTCACATTCAGGGGGACGCGGGCTCTAATCCCTGTCCAGGCATCCAGATTTGGGTTTTCCATGGTTTCCCCAAATCACTCCAGGCAAATGCCGGGATGCTTCCTTCAAAAAGGTTTTGGCCGAATTCCTCCCTGTTCCTTGCTCCCCATCCTTTTCCGCCTCTAATGACCTCGATGTCGACAAGGCGTAAAGCCATAAGCAAAAAAAAAAAAAAAGAAGAAATGTGAGTAACAGTTTTGTAAATCTGCAGAATTACACACTGGAGAATGAAGTTAATCCATTCATTTTGAAGATAAAATTTTCCTGAATACCAAAATACACCTTATTTGTCGATTAAAATAATATTTAGACATGAAAAGTTAAATTAAAGAGTTTTTCAAGGTGGAGCGTACCCGAATGGCTGACATGACACAAGCAGAAAAAATCTGGGCTTGTAAACTTAAACATCATGAGGAAAATTATATGAAATAGCTATTCTAGCGATTAGATAATATAACCAGTAAATAGGAAATAAAATTTGAGGAAGAGTGGCAATTTTTTCAGCTTGATGGGAGTAATATTTTCAGAAATATTTAATACTGAAGCTTACTAGCATACCAGGAAAAGGGTGGTTTTCACTATTAAATACTATCAGCATCGTGTTGGAACTTACACTAAAAGTCGAGGGATTTTTTGTAGATTCATTTGATATTAGAATCAGCTTGCAAGTGTAAGAACTTAGAAGTAATGACAAATTTAGGGCTTTTATAACTTTATGATTTTTTATCTCGAAAACCCAAACACCTAGAAGAAAACCTCTCATAACATAAAATAACATTTACATCATGTTTTATAACATATCAAATATTCAGGGCAATCAGAATGAAAATAAGGTTTGGCTTTCCCAGTTCAAAGGTCGAAATTATGTCACGCTTCACAGATTCTATAAAAATGATGGTAGCCAACAAGGAAGTAAGCATTGTTTAGGCTGACATGGTATAATGAGGATGAGTGTGTAGGACGTGGAGTGAGGTAGAAGAAGTTTTAATAGTTGCACAACACTTTCTTCGTGATGGACTTGTAATTTTCAGCACTGTCTGGGGGTTAGGAGGAAGTTTCTTACAGAGTGAGAATGACTAAACTGTAATCATTTAATATTTTGATCAAAGTCTGTTGCTTTTCTGAAATTCTCTGGTATGGATTAATGTAAAGAAACCTTTACTGCAATATACCAATTTTAAAATCGGCAAGAAACCTACGTTGTATGAGGGTTGTTTCAAAAATAAAGTTCCCACATTTTTTTTAGACACAAGGAATTTTATATTGAAAAAAAACGATTACACCATTGGAAACGTTGATCTTTAAGCTATTTTTCACACAGTCCCCATTTTTTTCTATGCATCTTTTCTGTCGAGTAATCCACTTTTGCATTCCCACCTCAAAGAAGTTCGCCGCCAACCTATTGAGAAACTTGGAAACTTCTTCTTGCAACTCCTCGTCTGTCTGGAATCGTAGACCGCCTAGGTGCTCCTTCAATTTCGGAAACAGATGGGTGCCAAATCGGGGCTGTAAGGGGGGGTGGTCAATGACATCCCAGCCAAATTTGTTGATTAACTCCTTCGTTTGTTGCGACACATGTGGACAGGCATTGTCGTGGTTCAGCCTTACGCCTTTGCTGAGTTTTCCCCTACGATGATTTTGGATTGCCCGTCTGAGCTTTTTCAAGGTCTCGCAATAACCTGTGGAGTTTATGGTGGTCCCTCTAGGCATAAAATCAATGAGCAGTACACCACGTTGGTCCCAAAACACCGATGCCATGATTTTTCCTGCTGACAGCTGCTGCTTAAACTTCTTTGGTGGTGGCGATCCGGTGTGTTTCCATTGGCGCAATTGTTGTTTTGTTTCTGGAGTAACATAATGGCACAGCGATTCTTCCCCCGTTACAATGGGAGCAAGGAAGTCTTTCGTTATTCTCGTCGCATTCACTGCAGAACTTCCAAGCACAGTTGACGCGCTGCTGTTTGTGGACTTCTGAAAGCATGAGCGGCACCCAGCGCACACACATCTTGTGGTAGCCTAGCTTTTCATTCAACATCCTGTCAATTGAAGCTTCAGAAGCCTCAGGAATTTGAGCAGCCAGTTGCCGGATGGTGATTCGCCGATCGAGCAGGATTTGCTCAACTTTCGTCTCCCGATTCGTTGTTCATTGTGGACGTCCATACGGCCATTGGCAAACTCCCTACACCATTTGTGGACATGTTGAATGCTTATGCACGTTTCCCCACACACTTCACTCAATTGCCTATGAATTTCTACAGGTGGTAACTTTGTTGTGTGCAAAAATCGGATGACCGCACGAATTTCACACCTGGCGGTGATGGCGATGACAGGCTTCATCGCTTATGGCTGTCAGGCCGGTCTGACCGTTGCAGAGCCACGCTGGTTGTTGGAATCGGTGGTGGGGATCCAATGAACACGGTGGTGTTGCCAGATTTCGCATTGCACCACGTACAGTAAGGGTACAGAGTTGGGAACCTTACTTTTGAAACAACCCTCATATTTATTTGTTAACACACCCTTAACTCTTGGGTTAAAACAATAGTTTTGCAACCGCAAAGAATTTGTGCAGGTGACAGGCACAGTTATAGCTTGAAGCAATAGTGTTGTACAAACTCTCTACCACATATTGGTTCAACAAATGAAGCCACATCAAAATCTGATAAATAGTTTTGTGTGAATCTCAGTCAACAAAAAATTATCTTTAAATTCATGTTTTTTGATGACATATGAAAATGAAAAATAACTTACAGGACCACAGATGTACATTAATATAAATCTGACTGATAGTTTTTACATAAATCGAAATCAACAAAAAAAATTCTTGTATTTCTCAGCTTATCGCCATCACATCAAAATGAAACAAACCCTGTTATCTCTCCATACCATGGGATGTTCCTCAATCAAAACCCTATTAAAATCTTACCAGTAATTTTTACGTGAATCGCAATCAACAAGAAATTATCTTAAATTTATCAGACCTTTTGACACACCCTTTTCTGCCTGCAGGACCACAGGCTGTGCATCAATTGAAACTGCATCAAAATCCAACTGCTAGGTTTCTGTGAATGAAAGATTATCTTAAATTTATCAGCTTTTTAAAGTCGCATCAAAACGAAAAACAATCATCTTGCATGACCTTGGTATGTACAGTAATCAAAACCGCATAAAAATACTGACTAGTTATTTTTCTGTTAATGGCATGCATTCAGAGAAAATTTATCTAATCATTCGACATCACATCAAAATCAAACTTACCCCATTTTACCAGCAGGACTATGGACTACATATTAACAAAATTACATCAAAATTTGATCAATAGTTTTTCATGGATCCTGTACAACAAAAACTTTTTTTTGATATCACTTCAAACTGAGTCATTCTCTGTTTTACCAGCAGGACCAAGCACTGTACCTTAATTCAAACCGCATTAATATACAAGCAGTTATGTTTGCCTGAATTCCATTCATCCCAACTTGCAGCTTACACAAATTTAATAAACATTTGATTCCTTTTCTGTAATTTATTAGAAACACACTAAGTGATTTTTTAAAATATTTTAAATATGTAGACTTTTTCCCAGTTTTATTAAATGTATAGATTTTATTTTTTTACCGAGCGTCATGGGTGAGCGATTGACGCTCTGGCCTCGAATTTGGGAGGACACTAGTTCGAATCCCTGTCCGGGCATCCAGATTTGGGTTTTCCATGGTTTCCCCAAATCACTCCAGGCGAATGCTGGGACTCTTCCTTCTAAAAGCCATGGCCGAATTCCTCCCCGTTCTTTGTCCCCAGTCCCATCCTGCCTCTAATGACCTCGAAATCAACAAGGCATAAAGCCATAAATAAATAAAAAAGATTTTATTTTAATTTTTAAAAATAATTATTTGCGTTTCCCAGACAAGTAACTGTATCTAGACAATGTTAAAAAAAAAGGGGAGGGGGAAATAGCTGGTTGTTGACATGTTTTGACAGAATTGTTGTACACAGCTTTGTTTTGAGTGTGAATTTACTAACCTATTGCTAAACAAACTGTATTGTTTCTTCTGTCATTTGTTCCATCAATAATATTTATACCAGTTTTGCATTTATGACTGGATTTCAAAAACAGTGGAAACTAAATCTTAAATCGATAGGTCATGAAACTACGAATTAATATCTGGAAAACCTTAATTGAAAAGTTGAATACTTTAAAAAATAAGGCTAAAATTCAATAGAATATGATACAGGTTTTTAATGACTACTGAAAAACAGTAGTGGAAAGGTATTTTATCAAGATTATAGGATATAACATTGTTTCTGGCCAAACTCGTGGACATGGCTCTACAAGTAAAGGCAACTTCTTAGAACTAATCCCAACAACTAAAGAGCACAATTGATAAAGTGTTGACTAAATAAAATATTGTAAACGTTTAGCAGAAAGAAGGAAGTCCTGTAGCAGAAAATTTCCTGTCTCAAGCACCGAAGTCAAACTTATGTCCTTAGAAGTGCTGTTTAACACATCTGCAGTTCCCTCATAACCAGGCAAATCCAGCTGCCTATTGTGTAAAACTGAACTTAGTTGGTCAATGCCAAACCAATATTTCATTCTCTTCCAATCGGGCTTTAGAAGAAGTGTCTCGGACTTAATAATTTATTCCTGCAACCATTCACTGATTGGTTACAGTTATGTATCAGTGACAGCATGGATCATCTTTTTGGGCCTCAACATTATCTGTATTTATTACTACATTTTATTTATCATTCAATGGTTAATAATTTTTCACATCCTACAAATACGGTCCACACACTAACATTTATGTGGTGTCAGAAACTGTCAGTTGTAGCTTGGAGCAGAAGACCAGAAGATTTATCAAGGCAGAAGATATTAAAAAAAGAAAAAATGGAGTAAATTCCCCAAGGTCAGTTCACAATATATCCCCATAGCATCAGCCATCCCTGACGATGGTACTGCAGAATTGGGATTTCAACTCGTCTCTGAGACTACTTTCAAAATATGATGTAATACTGAAACAGCACATTTTGGACTTGGAATGTAAATAATCATCAATACTATCTTATTTGTTGCCATATGTGTTGAATGAATTCATTAGTGTCTTTTCAAATCACTTAACTCTAAGCTTGTTAATGAAATAAAATTAGTGAAATATTTTGGTATTATCTTTGTTAGCACGCCCGACATTTCACAAACTGATCAATGTCTGAAATGATTTGTTTTGTTAAAATTTATAATTGAAAAGTGAAGTCATAGAAATATTTCTTGTATTTTTCCTCCTTAAAGCCATTGATTTAAGTAATGAATTTTTTAAAAAGCTTAATAGTGACATTTTAGATATTAGGATATGTTGTTTCAAAGGTTATGAATATGTATTTACTATGAGTGGCTTACGTGGAGGAGTACAAGCCATTATTAAAACAACGAAGCTGTTTTTGTTAAATGAATTGATTATCCAGCCTTGCAACCTTCATTTGCACAATATACATTTTGTGCAGTACCGAATTAGCCACGTAGCAGGAGGTAGCAAAACCAAGCTTCCTCACCTTCACATTTTGCTACGGTCCCCATGCTGTCTTATTCTGGCCCTGATTTTGCGTAACATTTCACAAGCCAATAGTAACTATTTTTACATTCTTTTCCCTTGCCCACCAGCCACTGGGAAGTGCTTGTTAAACACAGAAAATTATCTGTTAAAAAACTCTCAGAAAATTTCCACTATGCTTCAGAAAGAGTACCTGCAGAAAATTTTGATGTTATGGCTGAAATTTAATTATGATGTTACATGCCTTCAGGAAACACGGAGTAGTTAAGAATAGTTGTGTTCAAATTTAATTGTTTTTATGATGGCATATCAGAAGCAGAATTTCTCATGGAAAGATATTTAAAAGCATACTTTGTTACAGTTTCAGTAACAAATGATTTGGTAGCTTTAGACATTTTAAAATTAATTTTTATGTGGGATTTTATAGAATTTCTTCCGTATCTTAGCTGCTCTAAAATTATTTATGATAATTTGCATATGAGTTGCTTCATGTAAAAGGAGCTTTGGTATGTCAAAATTTATTAAAATCTATTTATGGTCAGCAATGAACAACACAAGGCAGAGCAGTAATGCTAAAATGTGAGGCAAACCAAGATATTAATTTTGAAGATTTGATTTCTGAGTTTGAAGCTGTTAAATCGTGAAAGAAGAGATCGTAAAGCAATTGTTTCTTGCTTATTTATTTGTGTCTTCTAAATATTTTTAATATTGTAGTTTTATTAATAAACTATCCTTTAGTGAATAGTAATAAGTATTTATTAAATCATGTTTTATTAAAATCATACTTTCCACTAATATTTTTTTTTTTGCCTTAACTATGAAACTTGATGACATAAGCTGTCACTAGGTGCTGCTTGTGTGATACATCTACATACAGCCAGACATTTCAAAATTTATGGTTTTGCCATCCTTATCATCGAAAACTATGTTATTGATGTAGATAAACAGTACTGTGTACATGCTACCACTATGCAAAGTGTTGTTGAAATGCTTTCATTAATTTTTTTGCATAGGCAAACTAAAAGTTCAAAATTTACATTTAGAATGTCTGTATCATTGAGAACTTTGTAACTAAATGGGATTGAAAATAACCTATACATTAATCTATGGCATAAACTATTATTATGTGCAGTTTTTTTTTTTTTTTTTTGAACCATCCGTTACTTTTTGTGTGAAATGTGGACAAACAAAAATCTTTCCCAAATTTACAGTTTTGATCTTTGTATTACTTGGAATTATGATCATAATCTGGATAGAAAGTATTCTGTGTTACAACCAATGACGTAATCTAGAACTATCATCAGTTTATTTAAAATCAGTTTTCATTTTTTGCGTCATGCATGCACAGACAGACAAAAATGTTAAAGTTTTGGCATCTATAGCATCAGTGGTGTACATTGCAATTACTCTTTTTGAAATGAATTTCATGTACAAGCTTCTCTAAAATTTTATTATGTAGTATAGATAGATTACAACAATCTGGCTTCTGAGTTTAAATCATTAGCACAATCATTCATTAGAAAAATGAAATGTAGTGGTTCCATTACATTATCCTATGGCACTCCCATTCCACTCTATTAATATAGTATTTCTTACTCCAACACTTTTTTTTCTACCTTTAAGAATTCTTACACCTAGTAAGTCACATTTTCATCCATTCCTATTGCTTTTTACCTTATTTAACACCACAACCTTATTGCTCACTCAGTCAATCACCTTGGAAAAAATCTAGTGCTGAACTATCAGCGTGGCCTACCTAGTCCATTTCACCCAAAATACGTTGCTTATAGTCCACTGAGAGTTAAGTTGTGTAAACATTCAATAATTCTACTATCATAATTAAACTGCAACATGGCCGTGTTCAAGGTGAGCCAGTAATAGTTTTCATTACCAGGAAATTTGAGACAGTTTCAGAAAGTCACCACACTACACCAACGAGCTGTGCCAACAATTGACCGCTACAACGATATTTGGTAACAACAACTGCCTTCAATCCCGACCTATGCAGAAGACATGACATGACAATGACTTTACATCAAAATACTGGTATCTTGTCAGACACTCAGCTAAACATAACTGATGCATCACAATGGAAGGTGATATGTCAAACGAAACCTGCACGCTAATCACTGCAGATTATTATTGACACGTACAAATAATTCAACAATTTCATTTTAATAAGCTAAACATTTTTCAATTTTTTGTGATTGAAGTAATCCACAGAGGGGGAGTTCTCAATTATTGCCAAGGACCATTCTTTACTATGCAGATCAGTTCCTTCCAGCCAAGTATAATGGTTTTTAATTTCTACCTTCTTTTGCTGATTATACAGGCAATTCTTTTACCCTTTTTTTTTGGAGATTTTTATACTATTTTTATTTTATATCCTGGTGCATAATAGCCCAGCACCTAGTTTCTATTCTGGGCCCATATTTCCAATATATTACAAGAGGTACATAAGATAAATTTATAGTTTGCAAATAATAGCTAAATATTGTTCAGGATGTAACGCATAAACTTATCAAATTTCACATAAATTAGTTACATAATTAAATTAACAATGTGTAAGTATATATTTGATATGTGTTAGTGTTCTTATTTTTTATATATACTGTAAATTTGTAATTTGAATAACATACGTTCACACACAGATACTACTATATATAATTAAACAAAGAAACGTTCACATACACAAATCACTTACTGCACTGTTGTCTCACTGTTTCTCACTTTGTATATTTACGACACTTTTACTCATTTACTCCCGGCACAGCCACTTTGGAGTAACTTACCTCCCTCAAGAGATGACTTCTGGAAATGGAGGTGTCCTCCTTCGACCCATCGCGAGTTTCTTTCTTCGGGAATTATCACTGCTCGGTCACTGGTCGCTGTCGGTTGAAACGGTTTCTAAGTACCAAAAACCTTTCTTTGGCTGCTTGTGAGGCCAGATTGCAAGCTGCATCAAGAAAGTACCACAATTCCTGGTCACGAAATATGTCAAAAATGCGCCTGCCCTGTAATATTTGCTGATACGGGGTTCTTTGTTCCGTTGTTGAAATACACTCCCATACAACATGTTCCGGAGTGCCCTCGTTTCCGCAATCACAGCTACAACTGTCCACTATTCCTCTTCTTTGCAATTCACTGTTGTAAGGGCCATGACCCGTTATGTAATGTACTAGCCCAGGCGATGGAAGTAGAAGCGACATTTTGAGTCTTTCACAGACACTTGGAAACATATCATATGTCCTTCTTCCTGTTGTGCTAACATTCCACCTTTGCTAACATTCCACCTTTGCTAACATTCCACCTTTGCTGCCATTCTTCCAATAACAATTTGTTTATTTCTGCAGCTGTTGTTGCTGGTGCTCCCGTGATTCTCTCTACCTGTTCCGGATTCCCTTTCCTGAGCCAGTATAATGCTCCCCGCTTGCGAACTTCCAAGTCCAGTGGCCACACCCCCAGTGCTACGGTAAGGGCATCAGTTGCTGTTGTTTTATAAGCACCACTCAGCCTGATTAGAATACATCGCTGTGTCCTTCTCAAAAGTTTGCTGGGTTTTGCTTTTCTGAGGTGTTTTGCCCAGACGCTGGCTGCGTACCCTACAATTGATGTTAAAATTGTATTGTGGTATATTCGAATAACAAGCGGTGGAAGTTGGAAACGCCTTTGCCCCATACTGATTAGTTTATTCATGACTGAGGTGGCTCTCCCATATGCTTCCTCCATATGGGCCATAAAATTTAAGCTTTCGTCTAATTTCACACCAAGGTATCGACTGAAGGGACTTCTTCTTATTGTAACTCCGTCTATTTTAATGGTTGGATTGCTCTGTAATCTACCTTTCAGTAACATGTAACAGGTTTTTTGAGGTACTAATCTTAGGTTGACTTGTCTGCACCATCGACTGAGTTCAGGCACAACCTTTGCACTTTTAGCCTCAATTTCGGCTCTGGTTTTACCCTCTATAATTAAGAACAGGTCATTTGCAAAGGCAACAAGTCCCAGGAGTTCCGGCATTCTTTGCAGCCTTGCCATTCCCGGTTGAAGCGCAATGTTCCAAAATATCGGACCAAAAATGGATCCCTGTGGGCAACCCTTTGTTAGCTTTTTATCAATGGATACTCCAGGACACCTAAGTTTAACATATCTGTTCTTACAGTAATCTTTAAAGGAGTTATACAAGTTCTTTGGACAATTAAGTTCCTTAAGCCTTGCAAAAAGTGCAGGCCACCATAGATTATCAAATGCCCCGGATATATCGACAAGAATCCCTATCACGTAATTCTGATTTGAGTTCTGTATCAGATTCATTGTATGGTTGATTGCATCATCTGTAGAACTCCCCGCTCTGAATCCATATTGGTTTGGATTCATCCCTTCCTTCTCCCAATGTTCTTGTAACCTCTTGCACAGCATTTTTTCTTGTATTTTTCCCAGCACGTTTAGCAAGCAGATGGGTCGATATGATTTAGGCAATTTTGGATCTTTATCATCTCCCTTCTTGATGATTAATATCTCACTCTGCTTCCAGATGTTTGGTACTCTTCCCTGATGCAGACATGCATTATAGAGCTTACACAATGTGGGGGCTACTGGCACTACCAGTTTTTGTACTACTTCAGCTGGAATACCATCCGGACCCGGAGCTTTATTCCTGGACAAGGCATTTATTGCTTGTACTACCTCCAAGATGCTAATATCTGGAGTGTCGGTGGTACTTTGCCTATGTTGGTCAATTTCCAGACGGAGCGCTCTGTGCTCCATCTCGTCATCTTCCACTTTATCATCTGGAAGGAGTTCTTGGAGTAACACTTCTGCAGTAGATTTCCAGCTCGTAGTCATGGTTCTATCTTGTTTCTGCACAGTAGACAGTGTAGTTGGGGGTTTTACCTTTCCTGCTGCAATTTTGTATGGGATACCCCAGGGGTTTGTATACAAGTTTGTTTTCACAAATGTTTCCCAACTTTTTTGTTTAGTTAGTATTAACAGTTCTTGGAATTCACTCTTAATTTGTCTGTATCTTTCCAGGAGCTGTCCTCTAACATTGGAGATGAGGCAACGTTGGTAATCTTTTCTTGCTTTGTGCATCCTTTGTCATAGTCTTTGCAGTCTATCTGTCCAAGGTCTGTCAACTGTGCCAATGATTCTCTTTAGAGGAATAGATCTCCTCATTGATATTTGGAGTGCCCGGATAAGGTCTCTTGTGACTCGATCTACATCATTATCATGTAATGGGATTTCCTGTTGTGCAAAACTTTCCCTCAGCCTGTTCCAGTCTGCCCGTCGGATGTTGTAATGTACCTTGGAAATCTGCGCCTCCGATGTGTCAAAATCGTTCCTCCCTCTGATCAACTCAAAAGTAATGACATTGTGATCGCTGGTAGTTAAAAATTCTAAAACGTTCCAATTCCTCAATAAGTTCCCACATCGCAGATTGGTCAATGTTACATCGATGTTTGACACAGCTTCTGCTCGGTTGCTATATGTGTAGGGTTTATGTGGTAGATTTCTTACTTCTAGATTCAGTTCAGTAATAGCTTCCACTAAAAGCTCGCCTCTCGTATTTGTCTCCCCACTGTGCCAGAGTTCGGATCTAGCATTGGCGTCAGCCATTATCACTATTGGTCTGTTTTCTAGTGCAGTGCACACTTCTCTTATTTTCCCAATGTATGGTTCAATGGGATCGCTATATTGAAAATACATGTTGACGAGAATTACACTACCCCAGTCAGCAATGAGCTCCACACATGTCGTATGTTCATCACAGAACTGCACTATCTTAGTTACAGTAACTTGTCTGGATAGCACTACTATTGCTGTCATAGGGTGACGATGCCGGCATATAAGGAATCTTCCCGAAGCAGAATGTGTCTCCTGAAGGCATATGACATCCCATTTATGTTCCTCTGACAGCTTCCTCACACCTCATGTAAAAGCAACTTGTTTCTCCTGGCGTTTAGTTGTGCAATTCATAGCTTACAAGACATTTTGTGTTTTATCGATGTCTGGTGTGAACATTGCACTGTGGCCACGGGAGTTTTGAATCGAAAACTATACGCCCATGAGTTAATACGTACTGTTTATATGTTTGATCGGGATCAAAAGTTTCGTTCCTTCTTTCGAAGACTTTATACACAAGAGAGAGAAGCTGAGAAGTCTCTGTAGGAAGATTGATGGATTTTAGATGTATACGATCAATCAAAGATAGATTTTTATATTATCTTCTTTTAACACTTAGTCACAGTTATTCACCTACAAGTTCAATATTTGTGATTTTCTTAAGTGTTTGCTGCCATTTTATTCCTCCCAATTGTTTTACGCTTTTTAGATTTTTATACAATCTTCTTCTGACACTTTGTCACAGTTATTCACCTAAAAATTCAATATTTGTGATTTTCTTAAGTGTTTGCTGCCATTTTGTTAAATATTTGTATTATTTTACCCTGACAAGTCATTTTTTTTAATGAAAAGAATTCCTGTGCTCCATAACCTTTATGTATCCTGTACCTATACAGCAATCAGTTGTATTTAACACATGTAAGGTAAGGTATGGTTTTGTGCTTAAAAACAAATGGCAGTATACTGCCAATGGAAAATAGTGGGGATAATTTCACATATTCTAGGATGAATGCATGAAATATGTTGATGTTGTCAATTGCAATATTTTCATTTGTAGTTAGTACATATTTACCATGGACATAGTTTGACCAGAATGGGTAATTTAAGACATACTTCCAATATTACAGTAATTGTTAATATTTGACTGACATGTCACCACGACGATGGATCACCCATGGAAGCTGACCACCATAAATTGTATACAATCCTATTCTTTTTTTTTAATACATTTCTCTCTGTGAGCAGCAAGTTATATTTCTGCGAACATTTCATAGTTGCCTAGTACAATAATTGCAGTCAACCACCAATGAATTTCACACATGGTTTGCTATTGTGAAGTCAGCAAGCATCAATATTGCTATCGTAGTTTCTTTAAAAGATCATTGTAATTCTCGTCAAATACGAGTATTTACTTTACAGAGCACATGTGTCCACAGTGGATAGAATCCATTAATGTACAAATAGGAACTATAGTTTTTCATTTGGTTACTTCATACAGATTTATGATATCATCATGCTATTTTGGAGAGTCAGATTGGTTGAGCGCCTTTCTCTTGCATTTGTCGTCATGGTAGGGCTTAACAATTCAGTGATTTTAATGAAACTCAATTTTTGTAACAATATTAATACTTTATTTGTCTAGAATTAAGGGTTTCCTTTGATACAAAGTATTACATAGACATCCACTACTTTGTAACATATCCCTATGAATTCAGTGAACGGCTGTGGCATATGTTGTATATACGCTGGTGTCCAATATTAAAGCAGTAAACTGCTATTTCTCCATGCTGTGTCTAATTCACAATATAATCATACAAACTGTGAACAAATGTCTGTACAGTCGTGTTCTGCATGGAAGATGGCATTCTGATCGTTGTACAACCATGCCAACGATGACATCAGGGCACCTATCAAACAGGGTAGTGTTTTCTGGGTAGTCCCCACATCTACAATTGCTGTGTACACATTCACGGACAGTGCAGTATGGCACAGAGAAGACACCTACCAGACTCTCTGCAGTGGAAGGCCATAGGAAGAATGGAAGCAGGACAGTCTCAAACCGATGTGGCCCGATGGGTTTATGTGAATTGTTCTATTGTTTCTCGGTTATGGCAACAATTTATAAAGACCAAAACTGTATCCCAAAGACCAGGGCAGGGCCGACCTCATGTGTCATCAGGAGGAGAAGACAATTGTTTGGCTGTAAGGGCATAACGGTACCGCCTTCGTACTGCAGGGCATCCACTGGAACAGTTGTATCAAGGCAAACAGTGTACCGAAGGCTTTGGCAGAGTGACAGTGACGTTTATTGTTGGAGACTTGCTATATGTGTAACCCAGATGCATCTTCACAGAAGGGAAGTCTAGAGTGCAGTCGTCAACTTGCCAACTGGACAGTCAAACAGTGGGCCACTGATATTTTCACAGATGTGTCCCGGTATGGTCTAGAGAGTGATTCTTGACAGGGAACCAGTTGTCAGAATGTGTGTGCAAATCTGTTATAAACTTTATTCTCTCATACATAGAAAGTCGATTGCAAAAAGTTTTCATTTTTGATTCTAAAATAAGTAAAGGTGCTTCATCAGACTGGCATAAAATAGAACATGGAATTCCACAAGGCTCTGTCCTAGGACCACTTCTCTTTTTGTTATACATCGATGACCTAACTAGAAACTTATCCAACAGAGTGTTTTATTTGCAGATCACCAGTGGTAGATCCCCTTCCCCACCCCCCAAAAAAAGCATTTATGTCACCCCCAAACCAAAATCCTGGATCCGCCACTGACTGTGAGAAAAACCCCAAACAGTACTGTAGAATTTAATGTAAATGAAGTATTGAGTGAAGTAGCAAATTGCTTTAACACAAATTCATTAAAATTCAATTTAGAAAAAACACATTATATTAGATTTTAAAAAAAATATGCACAGTCAGATTTACACATAAACTATATATATATATATATAAAAACACAATCTTAGAAACATAGAGTATAAAATTCCTTGGTATTAAAATAGATGAGAAACTCTGTTGGCATGAACATATCACTTCACTACAGAAGTAGTTAAGTAGTGCCACCTTTGCAATACGAACACTTTCTCTAACAGCAGATCTAGAATTAAGACAGGTGTACTTCTCATATTTTCATTCAGTGATGTCATATGGCGTAATTTTTGGGGAAACTCTTCACAAAGCAAAAAAGTTTCCATAGCACAGAAAAGAGCTATTAGAATGCTGTGTCGGGTAAAGCCAAGAACTTCTTGCAGACAACTCATTTAAAAAAAAAAAAAAAAAAAAAAAAAAAAAAAAAAAAAAAAAAAAAAAAAAAAAAAGCCTTTAATATTCTTACAACTAGCTGATACCCGTGACTTCATACACATGGATTAAGAATTTCTTTGCCAGAGTTGAATATAGAAAGTTGTTGGTAACGAAGAATAGGTTCCAAACAACACCGAGTCGGCATAGTATGACAGGAAAGGCATCACTATATCATTCTACCATCCAATCTGTCTCTTGAAGAGAATCAATTTCCAAAATATTTAAAAACAGAAAAACAAACGAATGTGAGTGTGGGGGGTATTAACTAAGGGCATCTTTATTTCAGCTTGGTCTTATTTCAGCATGAGCAACCGATTCTTGGGTTCTAATTACCTTAGCTGCTTGTGCTCTGCTAGAGCTACAATTTATGCTAGTTTACGCCCGGAGGCATGTCAAAAAAGAAGGCAAAATAAACTGGTGCCAGAAACATTTAAGCAGACACAAAGTAATAGGACAGAGAAAATCGACATCTATACTAAATAATGCGTTTTTTGTCTAAACATAATTTATTAACAATTAATACACTAATATAATGTGCAACTGACATAACATTATATACTAACACACACATCCGTCTCTCTGTCACCATTTGATAAGTTCTCAAAATTTCATGACTACAACTGTTAATCATACCAAAAAACAATGTCCTGTGCCCTCCCTATAGATTTTCTTGTCAAATTTCATTGATATCGGTATAGGCATTTAGTCGTCAAAATGTAACAAAAAGACAGACTTACTTCCGCATTTATAGTATTATTACTGCAGATTACACACACACTAACTGCGAATCACCCCTCAGGGGTCAATTTAATGTAAAAAGTGTACATCTACAAGATTGCAAGACTACCGGTACCTACAATTTGCCTCTCATTGCACCCCTAAATTTGTGATATCTACAGTTCAACATTCAATCCGAATAACCGACGGTCCAGGCATGACTCTTACGATGAAAAACAATTTTTAAAAATCTTTGCCTCCACAGAGATTTGAACTGGAGACCACCATCCAAACATCAGTAAGCAAGTGCTTTAATCACTGAGCTACCTGACTGCTGTACAGGAAGGTAGTACAGAGACCTACACATCCAACGCATCTGTCTATCGCCGTTCAGTAATTATAACACAACATGTATTATTTATACAGATAATTTTTCAACCAAATGTAGACAGTATTTTTCTCCTTGTTTCAAAGAATAAGTGTGCTGTGGATTTGTATGAAGAACAAGTAAACATACATTCATCTTTATATATATAGATGACTTGGCAGTATATATATTCTCTCATGTGCTTTGTCATAGAACATTTTAACCAGTTTAAATCTAACTCACACATACAAAATTTCAATACAAGTAACAGAAATAAGTTTCGCAAAACACAATCATCTTAAAACGGCAGTAAAAATTGCCTAAACATTTGGACTTAGGTGCAATAATTTTTTATTTACAAACAACTGAACCTGAGAAACTATATGGCGTATTTTCTGTATGCAACATTTGAGCAGTTATTAAAATTACATAAATCAATGTTGGACAGGAAGCTATAGAGAATATACACTGATTGCAAATTAAAAAGGACATTTTGATTCTCATGTTACCTGTATTTGAACTTTTATTGACAAGCAGTTGATACTGTATGCTATACACGATCAGCTGCAGAAGACTGTGTAAAAGGAGAGAGCCCTTAGAGCATGTTGAACTAGCATGTTCATATATACTGGGTCTTCCTCTAGCATTAATAGAGACTTAAACTGTTGCTTGGATTCAGTTGCTGAATGTTGTCCTGTGGAATGGAGGTCCAACTTTTCACCTGGTAATGGAGTATGTTTGTTTGTTCTTCATACAATGCCTGTTGTTGCAGGCATTGTGCAGAGAGGTCAGACAATGTTTAATCTAGTTGCATGTGTGCCCAAGAGGGATCAAGTTGGTGGCTTGTGCTTGCCAAGGAAGTTGATGAGCGCCTTGAAGAGTGCATTCAGTTTCATGAGTACATGGGTGAATTCATCTGCTGTTGCAAAGGCAGCAACATGGATTTGATAATGTGCTTAATTGGCTTGTGTGGTTATAATGACCTGGTGACATGGGTTTTATTGGCCTTGAACTCGGCCCCTATCGTAGACACCTTAAGCAAACCCAGTAGTCCTACTAGGTATACAAAGGAGACCTACAGTTTAACGTGGAATCTAAATCGTGGAAGCGTTCTGGCATGTTTCACATTACACAGCAAGCTGTGTCAGAGGTGAAGGTCAAGTTAAGGACCTTTTAAAATCCCCACTGTGACACGGATGCAATCCGGGAACCTTTTTATCTCCAGTCTGGTGTCTGAACCACTGAGCCACCAGACAGCTCATGTCCTGAATGCAACATACACTATTCAATTAGTTCTGTACAAACACCACAGGCAAATAGACTTTGTAAGCAATGGAAACTCACACAATGGTCGATGTTGGATCTGTAGAAGGTTTCTGTTACCTGGATGATGACGTACACACAAATGACTGCCATGGTAGAATCAGCTCTGATCACTACACACAGCTATGTGCCATTCAGATCCCCACCACTGTAAGTGACTGTATTGTGTGGTGGCATGAGAAGCAGTTGGCCTACTGGCACATGGGATCATAACCCAGAGTCCATAAAAAAAGTTGGCTATCAATCTAACCAACACTCGTCATGCTACAGTATCTCAAATTATTGCTGTTCATCCCCTGTGACCACAAGAATTATGAGTCAATCTTAGCATGCATCTCTATGTTGCTGCCTTCCAGCATGTGCATTAATGCCTATCAACTTATCATCCAACATAGTGTGCAATTTGACGTGTGCATCCAGCCTCACAGCAAACCACTCTAATTTTTTGCTCAAATTCTTGTCAGCTACAGAAACAGTGCATTTCTACACTGTCTTGAGGATATCAACCATAATTAACACACTGTGAGAAGACAGTCTGGCACAGTATTGACCAGCTAGTACCCCTGAATGTGCACAACTGCTACCACATCACCAGCCTTTCAAGAGCCCCTGTTCAATTCCTAATTTGCCAAAAGAGCTAAAATTTTGATCACCACATGTGGTGCCCTCGAGCAGCCCTATATGTCCCTATGGTCATTCATGTTCTTATTTGGATCATTTATTAACCAGACAAAGTAAACTTAGGAATAAAATGAGTTTTTAATATCATTACACATTAATTCATCTGTTTATTTTTTAAGTTTTTCTTTATACATGATGATCATAGTTATTAGTCTCTGCATCTTACTTTTCAACGTGTTGTGGCCCCGTTTTGTTTGTTTTTTTAGTAAATTAGAATATAGTTATGATTTCATACAATGAAACCAGGAACCAGGTCAGTTGCAACAGAAAGAATAAACACTTTCAGACATTGGAATGTGATGATGTAGGAGGCAACAACCAGTGGGGTAGGTCATCTAGTCAGCGAAATAAGCAGAACAAAGACATCATCTGGCAAAGGATGGAAGCATCACGGAGGCAACGATTGGATGGAAAGCTGCCCCACCATATGTAAATAATGGGGGAAATAGCAACAAAACCAGTGTGCACAGAGCAGAGAGGATTGCTCTTGGCTTTTGATCTAGGTTGATTTGGCAGATCGGTGGTGGCAGACTTCGAGGTAGGCAGTTGGCCAATGGGTGCAGCAAGGATGGAATCAGCCTAGCAACAGGTCTGGTGCTAGGATTCTCGGGCCCCGGTTAAGTGTTTTTGGGCACCCCCACCCCGATAATTCTTTTTACTTTAAACTTTGATTTTTTTGGATAAAGTCAGAAAATTTTAATCAAAAAATTCAAATAATGTCATTTTTAGAAAAGTTTTGTTTGTTTGATTTTTATTTAGATAGACATCCTGGTCGGAGCGTCCCCTTCGGGAGCCTGGGCCCAGGGTACTTTTGCCCCGCTTACCTCACCCTAATGCTGACCCTGGCTAGCAGTCTACACCATCATCATCAGTACAACAGGTGGGACGAAACCACTTTGGGGAAATGTAACTGGAATCTATTGAACATTATGAAAGCTAGAAGGATAACTACTCGGGCATTAGAAGAAGGGAATAACTGACTTGGAGATATAAAGGGCTTAGGGAGCCAATGGAAGGATTAAATGTCTTATAATGTAATATTGTAAATAAATGAAAATGTTTTATATACTTTGCTGGAATATTATTTATGCAATCTACTGCTCACATGACTTACAGTCTTACCCACATATATGGAAAGTGGCAGTGAAAAAAAAAAAAAAAAAATTTGCCAGTCCACCACAAATGTGTGTTCCGCGAGCCCCCTACCCCCATCCCAATTGCAGTCACTATAAACTGCCTTCTATGGAAGTATAACAAAACAGGCTGCTCTAGTATTAATGCTGTATAAATGAATGGAATTCCCTGTTCAGACAAGTCTGAATAACTTTAGTTACCCATTACATCTGTCTGCTTTAATGATACACTTCTCTAGTTGCAAGAGAAGTTTGTGTCCAGCGCAGCAGGTCTCAATGGTGCTGAAGGTCTGCTCAATGTAAAATTTTCCACATTCTCAGGGTATGCTATAAGTCCAGGGTACCCATAAGCCCAGGTCACCCTTCCCCTTTCAAAGCCAATCCAGGATGTTTGCTGGCGGGAGTAAGTGGCTCATGATCTGGTGGTGAGCCAATATCCAACCTATCTATGCAGAACAATCTCCTGCAAACGATACCAAAGCTAATGTCTTTGACCAGTCTCCTTGTTCCTGTGGTCATTTTCTTTTCTTTGTTTGAAAAGCCCTTTCTATTTGATGTTCAGAGGCTCTTGATAACATGAGGGTGAAGTCAGGCTTTCTTTAGAAGAGCAATTGTGGTAGCTGAATTGTCATTCAAAAGCTTGTAGTAGGAATCATCTAGCAGATGACAGATCTTGACATTATTCAGACCTGCTGGAAGAAATGAAACATACCCTTTGTCTGTCATTAACGTGAAGTGCAAGACGTTCTGCTCTCATACATGCTGGACCTAGGTGGATTACTTTCTCCAGAATCCTACAGGTTTCTCTATGTACCTCTTCAGCCATTTTCGTAATAAGTTTATCAACGATTTGCTTGACTGTGCAGATGACATCTATCATAAGGACTGCATTTGGTGCACGACCTCGTGCTGCTTTGCAGCCTGTCAAAATGCTACAAGGAACATTTATCATTGTGCCCTATTGTAAGTGCCGTATGGGTGCCTACATACAACTTGGCCAAGTACCTACCTCACAGGTATGTTACATCCCTTCACATGAAGAAATCGTTTGAGTTTGTGAAGACAGTGCAGGTTATCTGACAGTGGCATCATGGTTAGCTTCGATGCTGTATCATTATTTACCATATTCCACTGAAAGAGCCTCAGCAACTATTGGATCGCTATTTTGAAACCAATATTGTAGCTGTCTTAGAATATATTCTTAACTCTATGTAGATAGATAGATATGTTCACTTTGATCCCATGTGAGAATAATCTCGGGGATGTGGAACAGTACATACACTTATTAGTAATGTCAATCTATAATATAAAAATGAATCGCAAAATGTGTTGGTAAGCGCATAACTCAACAACGCCTGGACCAATTTTTTTTTAAATGTTCGTTGGAGTTCAAGGATGGTTTTTACGGCGAGAAAAATTCGAATAATTGCCGGAAAAACCCTTAAAACATTCCTTTTATTTTCCCTCAATCAAAACAAAACAAAGGCGCGTTAGGATTATCTTTGGTATGGCTTCAAGTTGATTAGGCTCTATGGATATTAAACTATGCCTGCGTGTGATCAGCGAAAATAATATCACTAACGTAAGTGTGTTATCATTATTTCCACCGTGCGTGCATTTTCTTGGTTGCTTTTAAATTTTCGCTTCTCTCGAAAACCAATTGTGTGTTTATTTGTTCAGTGTGTTTACATTTACACCCATGCCGCCTACCACGAAACATTCGACTACCGGTATGAAAATAGAATTCATCAGTTTAGAAGGATGCAATATTAACCCTTTATTGGGCATAAAGTAAGGACGATAGTAAAATTTATTCTTTATTGTTTTTTGTGCACTATAGAGTCCCTAGAGACCATGAAAAATATTAAAAACCTTTTTTTCAAAATTGGTATTTCAAAAAAGGGTGGTACATATATGTACCAGTGACCTATTGGGAAGAACAACATTTCATTATGATCACTGGTACATATGTGTACCATATCAAAAATACTCTCAATTTCAGAGAACACAAATTTATTTTTCTAAATTCTTAAACACAAAGTAAGATACAAGTGTTAGACTACTCACAATTCACAGTAACATTCACATTCAAATCGAAATATGACAAATATTATTTTATTATGAAATACAAAAGAATATTACAACATTCAAAGCAAGTAAATAAATACAGTGGCAATACCATAGAAACACTACTTAGATTTATGGAAAGGAAGAAAACATGATTTGTAAAGCATAACATTGCAAGCGATGCAAGACATTATAGTATGCTTCTGCACAGCTTTTGTGCTACAATGAGCACACCTTCGTCACGGCAGCCCTAAAACGTTCTGTATCCACACTTTCGATTTCAGATTGCCAATTATTTTCAGTATCGGAATCAGTGTCATCACTATGGCCCTGCTGATCCGCTTCATAGTTCAGATCATTTACAGACTCGTCAGATGAGATGTCACCATCATTACTAACATAATCTGTACTTGTTCATGGTTTGGTGGTGTTATCAGGCAGGCTCTTGTTCGGTGTGACGTCTCTTACATGGAGAGCCTCTGGGACGAACTGGAAGAACATCCTCTGCATCTTCATCACCTCCATCATCAGAGACATAAAGCTGGTTATCCAACATAGATTCCAGGAGTTCTTCAATCTCCCTTGGAGTTAGACCCTTCATAATCTAGAAGAAAAAAAATTCATTTTCGTACCATAATTTTGTTTTCCTTCAGGATTATCTTAGTGTAAAACATAAATGTAAAGTACTATACGTTATCACATTCCCCATTTCTCTAAGTATAATACAGTATTATCAAAAATAAGGTATATTGCAGAAATCATCAGAAAAAAAAGTTTCAAACATTGTAACAAATTTGAGATTAGACAGTGATTTCATATATACAAGCATTGTATTCGTACATATTTATATGCAACAATGCAACATGCAGTTAAATATTAATTATACATAATAATGAATTCATACTTACATCAAGTTACTTCCTGACTTCTTTGTTTCTTCTGTTATTAGATCGAAACTTTCCACCCGCACGATGTCCCTCCAATAACAAACACACTAAACGAGCAGTGGTACCAATGTGTACCATTTAGATATACATGCACAATTCCATCTGGTCTTGTAGTTACCAGGCTCCCCAAAAGATGGCAGGAGGCTTCAGTATTCAATGCTTGATATACTGACACAGTGGTACCCTTTTGCACCAAGAACTTATGAAGCTGTAATTTTTTTTAAAAAGTGGTACATTATTGTACCAGTACCCTATAAAGGGTTAAGAATACTTAAAAAGCAAAATCGATTACTGGAATGTCAGTTAAGAAGCGAAATGCATTATCGTCTGACGATCGAGCCACACTTTTCCTATTATTTTAAGAATGTTGTGGTAAGCCTTGTGGTGATGGGTTTCATTCGTTTTAAACTATTTTCAGGTAGAATTCACGATGGTTGAATTGGCTACGAGTAATAATACTTTCTAACTTTTAAAATCTTCTATATAAATAAAAATGAATCGCCAAATGGGATGCTAAGTGCAAAACACGAGAACGGTTCGACCAATTCTGCTAATTTTTTTCCTTCATATTTTCGTTAATCCACAAGGAAGGTTCTTATGGAGAGAAAAAAACGTAAAAATTGCGAGGAAAATAGTAAAATCAACACCTTTCTTTTCCCATACAAACCAGCCAATCAAAACAAAACAAAGGCGTGTCAGGATTAGCTCTGGTATGCCTTTAAGTTGATTAGACTGTATGGATATTAATAATCTATGCATGCCCAAAATAAAGTTCGAAGGGAAAAAAATGTTTGCGTGTCATCAACGAAAATAATATTACTGCCAGTCAATCAAAACAAATCAAAGGCGCTTTATGATTATCTTTGGAATTGCAAAATGATCGATCTCAAGAAATGTTTTCAAAACAACTCATTGGCATTGGTAATGACAAAATCCCTCTAAACGTTTTGACTGTCTGCATTACATTTCCTGTCGATTTTTGGTTGAACGACCGAAATATATTACAGAGACAAAAAACACTGACGTAAATTAAATAAATTTCGAAATTCAAAATGAAATTTCCGGTGAATTAAGGACATACAAATCAGTTGATTGCGCAAGTAACCAAGATGATGTCGTCAACTATCCACCAGAATTTTTGAACTCACTGGATTTGACAGGATTGCTGCCTCATAATCTTCAATTAAAAGTAGGATCGGTGGTCATAATGCTGCGAAATATCAACCAACCGCGTCTTTTTAATGGCACACGGCTTACAGTAAAAAAATTACTGATCAATGTGATCGAAGCAACTATTCCAAAGGGAAAATATAAGGGAGAAGATGTGTTGATACCAACTGACGTACCATTTAAATTTAAACGACTGCAATTTCCAGTGCGGCTTGCTTTCGCTATGACCATAAATAAATCCCAGGGTCAGTCTTTGAGTGTTTGCGGCATTAATCTTGAAAACCCATGCTTCTCTCATGGACAGTTGTATGTTGCCTTCTCCCGCCTTGGAAAGGTGTCAGCTTTATTTGTTTACGCGCCAGATAACCAAACAAAAAATATCGTGTACCACAAATGATTACAATAAAAATATCATCAAATTATTACTAACGTCTTGCAGTGTATGAAATAGAAAACATATTTTTGTTAGTAATCGATGTTTATTATTGAGACATTAAATCATGTGATCACTCTGTAATACGTTTTATTTATTTATTTTTTCTATTGGACTACGATAGGACAATAACTTTGCTAGAAAGAAGTCTGTCGGGGCAGCTAGTATCTATTAGTATAATACACAAGATGTAGCGCGATGACGTCATGTAACGCGGTGACGTCATGTCACGCGGTGACGTAACTATGACGTCACGCAATGACGTCACGCTTTACGATGATATTTTTGGGAATACGCGTTATTCAACAACATTTCCAAGCATCAGCGAATTAATTAACTAACAGAACACTGAAATAAAAGTATGTATCGCGTTAAAATCGATATATCAATCATTAGATGCTTATATTTACTTAATATTCTTTTGATGTATAGAAGTATTCCTTACATACTTTGTCCATAGATATGTAAGATAAAATGCATTTTATTTCGAGCACCAATGTTGTGAAAATTTATGGTTAGAGTTTTACTATCATGGATCAGAATTACAAGTGGCATTTGACGTTACAGCAGAGAGCATGAATAATTTAGTTTATTTCAAAACAATGATATTTTTGGGAATACGGGTTATTTAATAACATTTCCAAGCATCAGCGAATAAATTAACTGACAGAACACTGAAATAAAAATATGTATTGCATTAAAATCGACATATCAATCATTAGATGCTTATATTTACGTAATATTCTTTTGATGTATAGAAGTATTCCTTACATACTTTGTCCATAGATATGTAAGATAAAACATTTTATTTCGAGCACAATGTTGTGAAAATTTTGGTTAGAGTTTTACTTATCATGGATCAGAATTACAAGTGGCATTTGACGTTACAGCAGAGAGCATGAATAATTTAGTTTATTTCAAAACAATGATATTTTTGGGAATACGGGTTATTTAATAACATTTCCAAGCATCAGCGAATAAATTAACTGACAGAACACTGAAATAAAAATATGTATTGCATTAAAATCATTAGATGCTTATATTTACGTAATATTCTTTTGATATATAGAAGTATTGGATACCGTACCTCTTTCTTGACCTGCGAAGAACTGGTACTAACCTGTTGAAATTTGTATCAGTCGCTTCGTCAAATGTCCTCTTCACATTTTGAGATCAGGCATTGCGGAAAACTCGCCAGGAATTAGATTAAAAATGCCGAAATATAACACTGACGCACAGTCATTAGACGCCGCCAACGTTGAAAAATCAGTGACAGTCCTTTAAAATGTTGATTTAATCCTTTTTTGTAATGTTTTCTTGCATTTTCAGTTGTAAAAAGTCGCACCAAATTGGCAGTATGTATCCTTACAATCTTTGTACATAGATATGTAAGATAAAACTTTATATTTCGAGCATAATGTTCCGAAAGTTTGGTTATATTATTACTTAGTATGGATCAGAATTACAAGTGGCATTTGGCGTTACGGCAGAAGGCATGAATAATTTAGTTTATTTTTCAAATATTTTTAATCTGTGTCCTATTATTGAAATTATTAATTCGTTTGAACAGAAATAATTGAACATTGATACGGGAACTGTGCATCCTACATTACACTTAAAACAAATATTAAGTTTATATGAATTTATTTTAATTTACTTTGCTTTCACTGTGTAATATAACTGAGCCTATTATTTCAGCAACTCTGTCAGCCATTCAAACGTTTTACTACCAGTCTGAATAACAAAACAGAAATGCGCAAAAACCGTTGAAGATTTTTGATCAAATTTATATCACGATGCATTATTACCACTAAAAAGCGATACAGTTCATGTATTAATATGCGTGAGATTGAAGTATTGTTCTTCTGGCGAGAAGTTACGTGGTTAGGTTGAAATGCAACCTGGACCAGAATGGAAACTGAAACATTTTGCTAGAGTGCAAGGGTCGAGAAATTACACTAAGCCATGAATTGTCAGAACACCGAAATAAAAGTATGTATTGAGTTTAAATCGACATAATCCGACATAATAAGTATTAGCCGCTTAGATTTATTTAATAATCATTTTATGTAAAAGAATTCGTTAAAATCTTTGGCCACAAATACGTAAGATAAAAGATTTAATTATTTCAATGTTAGCGGTAATTTTGATAGATTGTTATTAAAACTGGCACTTGAGAGAAGAGGGCATAAGTAATTTAATTTTTTTTAGTAATTTGTTTTCTTGAGTGTTCTGTTACTTACGGTACATCATTACTTTGTTTTAACAAAAGTAGTTCCATACTGTCCGCGATCAATATAGACTACAATTAAAACTGATATTACTTGGAATGATGTAAGCTGTTAAGATTTATTTTTAATTTCCTTTGCTTTACTGATGCCATATTTCAGCCGCATGTAATTGTGTCAGCCATTCAAAGGTGTTAGTATCTATCCAAATCACGAATATATAAAATAAAGATGAAATAACCCGTAAAGACTTTTGATTTAGTTTATATCGCGATGCATTATTACCACTAAAATACGATATAAATGCGGCAAGTTTAGTACGTCATTAAGTTGAAATGCAACCTGGACCAGGATATCAACGAAAATCTTTTGTTATATGGTAAGGTACTAGGAATGCACTGAGCTTTATTTTATAACTGTTTTATTTATTTAAGTAATTAGTAAGAAATGTAATGCTAGAACGGCATATTAACTATCAGTTGCTTTATCTGAATCACGAATATAAAAAAGGAACATGGAATAACGCCTAAAGATTTTTGATTTAGTTTATATCGCGATGCGTTATTACCACCAAAATGCGAAATAGTAGGTATAATATGTGCGTAATTTAACATTTGTTTTTCTGGAAGCAAGTTTTGTACGTGATTAGATTGAAATGCATCCCGGACCAGGATAGGAACGAAAACATTTTGTTATAGGGCAAAGCAGTATGGATTCCACTGAACTATATTTTATAACAATCATATTTAATTAAGTAATTCCTAAGAAATGTAATGCTAGAACGACATATTAATTATGAGTTGCCTTTTTTTTTTTACTGAAATCATTAGGCTACTTGGTGTGAATATAAGAAGTTCTAAATTGTTTGCGATCTGTGCGACCTGAACCACAATTAAAACTAATATTACGTGGCATAACGCAGGTTTTTAAGATTTGTTTTGAGCATCCTTCGCTTTCACTGGAGTCATTATTTCAGCCGGATTTAAGTTGTGTCAGGCGTTAAAACATCGACCTATGGATCAAGTTTGTATCGCATGATGCATGATCGGTATCGACGCATGATGACATTGACATGCGATACAAGGAATGTATTAATTCGGGTGTGGTTTAAGTTTTGATTTCCAACCGGCTATATTGTCAAAGATTGTAGTTAGGCTTAAAAGCAACCTGGACCAGAAAAAACAAATTACCAAAACCGCTATATGTACACGGCGGAAATACACTATATGTGGTTTATTTTCTTCCTGGTGGTTGTTGTTAGGTTGAAATACGTCCTGGACCAGAGGAAACTTCACCAAAATCACAGTTATAATTGATTTTCAACATGCTATATCTCGAAAACCAAGAAAGATATCAAAAAATTTAACTTTATTTTCGATTTGTTTCGTCGAGTTCTACAAGAATTCATCATCATCAGATTGTGGCGCCACGGTTATACCTCAAGGGGCCCTAAGCGCAGTTTTTTAGAGGGCCCACGAGCCTTCACAGCAAACTGGCGACCTTTTTCTTTTTTTTTTTTTTAGCTCTACCTAAGGGGCCACTGAGATCACAGGAACCCTCACTAAGGGCCCTCGCTGTTCTGAGGGTGGGCCCAACCACAGCTCAGGGTCCCATAAAGAACAATTCAAGGGCCCCCATCCTCAGTTCAGGGGGCCCCTACCAGCACACAAAGCAAAGATAACGTCGCCCGTCTGGCCTGAGGGCCCAAAATAAACTTTTCGCACCGGGGCCCTTATTGACCTAGCTACGCCACGTTAACACATCGATCTTCATCGCATTATTAGCGAAGATTGTGGTTAGACTGAAATGCGACCTGCATCAAGTAGACAACTGAAACGTTTCACTACATCACAATAGACGAGAAATTACAGCACATTGAGCTTTATTTCAAAACAATTCTGATTAGGTATGCAAGTAAACAGAAATTAATTGCCAGAATACTCCAAACCCGTCATTTTGACGGGCTTTGTGGCTAGTTACTATATGATTGATAATATTATATATTGACAAGAAGTTAGTTACGACCCATTAGTATAACCAATATTTCCTGTAATCTACGAATACAATCCCGAGTTAGTTAATACTTATTATGTGGAACAGTGTATAAACTTGTTACCAGCATCTAACAACCAGTTATTTTCTTACCAACCAGTTACCACAACTCATAAGCAGTCAATTACTTAAAAACCTGTTAGTATCATAATTTTTACAGCAGTTTTTTGAGTGCATGCTATCCCATGTTAGTTACTATATATGAGTGAAATTTTGTAAACAGTGTAATTACTTCATTTGTCAAAAGTTTTAACAGAAAGAAAAACCATATATCATTTTAGTAATTGTGGACAACTTTGTCACCTTCCCCTTCCATACACCATATATACTATTTTATCAGTCATTCTTAGTTACCAAATTCCAAGAAGAAAATTCTTTCACAGAGTAAAATGGATTCTGAAGAAGAAACTCTTTTAGTTTGGACTTAAAGTAGTTGGGTTTTTGTAGATAACATTTAATTTTTGTTTGGTAATACATTGAATAAGGAAGCTCCAGTAAACGTTAACTCTTTCTGTACAATTGACAGTGATTTGTAATCCTTGTGAATATTATATTTATTCCTAGTATTATGGCTACGTATGTCAGCATTAAGATTGAAGTGTTCGGGATTTTCCACTACAAATGATAGTACGGAGTATACATACTGTGCTGGCATTGTTAGTACACCCAGGTTTTTAAATAGATTTCTGCACGATGTCTGTGGGCTTGCTCCACAAATAGTTCTTATCGCACGTTTTTGCAATTTAAATACCCTCTGTGCTTGTGACGAGTTTCCCCAGAATGAGATGCCATAAGTGAGCAGGGAATGAAAATATGCAAAAATATACTAACTTTCTGGTTTCTATATTAGCTATTCTAGATATTACCCTAAGTGAAAATGTTGCAGGATTCAGTTTTTTAAGAAGTTGTTGAATATGCTGTTTCCAGTTCAATTTGTTATCTATACATACACCCAGGAATTTTGTGAAATTACTTTCATTGATTGCTTTTCCTTCTGATATCACATTATAGCTGTCCTTTGTTTTATTTTTTGTAACAAACTGAAGTAACTGTGTCTTTTCTACAGTAAGTATTAGTTTGTTGGCATTAAACCACCTGTTAATTTTCTTTATAGCATCATTTGCTGTGTTTTCGAAGTTTTGTGCTGATGGATCTTTCAAGGATATGCTGGTATCATCTGCAAAGAGCACCATGCGTTCATTATCACCTAGTATATGTGGGAGATCATTTATATAGATTAAGAACAGCAGGGAGCCAAGAATTGAGCCCTGAGGCACACCACATTTAACTATACCCCATTCTGAGTTTATAACATTTCCTGTATTAGCATCTTTCAGTGATACACATTGCTTTCTATTTTCCAGGTAAGATTTAAACCAAAGTCCTGGCTTACCACTAACTCCATAGTGGTCTAATTTACCTAGTAGAATCTCATGATCAACACAGTCAAAAGCCTTAGCAAGATCACAGAATATACCTAGGGAATTTAATTTTTTATGCATTGATTCCAGTATGTTGTTTCCAAAAGCAAAAATTGCTGAATCTGTTGAAATGCCTTGTCTATGGGGAAGATTCTGTGAACAGACTAATGATGTGGTGATTGGGTCCCCTCTGTTGCCAGCAGGGGCCAATCTGTAGTTAGAGGACTTCGAAGGAAGAGTACTGGAAGGCACGGCCCTAAAACCTAAGAATTTTTACCGTTACAAGGATGATACCTTCATTGTGTGGTCCCACGGTAACAATCTGTAGTTAGAGGACTTCGAAGGAAGAGTACTGGAAGGCACGGCCCTAAAACCTAAGAATTTTTACCGTTACAAGGATGATACCTTCATTGTGTGGTCCCACGGTAACAATCCTTTAAATGAATTCTTGAAATACCTTAACGCATTACGCCCAAATATTCGTTTCCCCAGGAATGTGGAAGAAAATGGCTGTCTTCCTTTCCTCGATATTTTTAACGGGCAAAGTGCGGACGGAACTTTAGCACATAGTGTGTACTGCGAACCAACACCAACAGACCACTATTTGGATTCCAGCAGCTACCACCAAGAAGACAGTACTATATACTATGGTCCATAGAGCAAGAGAAATTTGTGATGAAGAAAGCCTGCAGGCTGAACTCCAACATCTCCGAAAAATCTTCAGGCACAACGGGTTCTCCAAAAATGAACGTAAAGAGCGCTTTGAACAAAGGAAAGAAAACAAACATCGAAGCAAGGAGACAGTGACATTGGTCCCACATGCAGCAGATTATTCTGTGAAGATAGATAAGATTTATAGCATACCATGTGAATGTGAAAAATTCTACATTGACTAGACTATGCGCACCATTGAGACCCACTGCGCTGAATACTTCTCCTCTTGTAAATAGAGAAGCCTGCGGCAACTACAGATGCCCACGGTCGCAGAATATGTGATTGACAATAGCCATAAATAGACTGTGTAAATGTGAAGTTGGTGGCCCAGATCCCTTTTTTTGGGTGTCTGTCATAAAAGAAGCTACTGAAATAAGACTCAATTTCAACACCCCCAACAGAGGTACAGGCCACTTTCTGAGATATGTATGGAACCTGGAACTTTCAATTATCAAATATGAGCGCATCATGTTTGAGGCCGACAGTGGTAACAAAGCCAGCACTAACACGGCTTTGTGGCACAACAGAGAGGCCCTCCTGCAAAGCAACGCGATGACGCCAATTGGACGCCTAACAGACTGACTGATATCATTGGTTAACATCATCGTGAGCAAGCAATCGACGATTATGGACGCTTTGGGCATTTCCTGCCCCTCCAGTCTGCTGCTTCATTTTCTGGTTTTCCGTTTAGCGAGGTCGGGCTGACTAGTGTCTGGTTGGGTTGGCTGCTGGCGTTTAGTTCGGTTATTTTTGCTGTAGGTTGGCCACCAACTCCGACACAGTGGTCAGAGCTCTAGAAAGACCTTGGAACACGTCGGTCAGCTGATCGTAGCAGTCAGCCGAGCGCTGAGGCGGCGCGTTGCTCTGGGCTTCCCACCGTCGTCTGCCGCTGTCACCATATTGGGAGGGCCGGCTGAGCCCAGAACACTTATGGTAGAGGAACTCTGCACGCGTCGCCTGTCACCAGTTGGCGGTCGTTGGTCGGGCATTGGCGGCTTCGGCGCTTCCGCTAAAGGCCCTGACATAGCGGTTGGGGTGCGGAGCCCGCGCATAGTGGGGCAGCCTACCCAAGCGGAGCTATGCAAACCAAGACAGTTTGTACAGGTGGAAGTGGCATCTCTTGGTTGGCTGCAGGCTTGCTGTGTTGTCCCTCACAACGTACATAGCGCTCAGCAGCCCGGCACTCCTTAGCTTGGTGAGCGAAGTCTTGTCAAACGTAGCATTGTTTCCGCAGGCTGCTTCTTCATTTTCACCTTTATAGTGTGGCCGAGCAGTTTCTTGACTTCCAGCGCGCTGGCGACGGGAGGATTTCAGTCAGAGCGAAGACGCAGCTCGGTGCCTGGGCGTACCATGACGTTAACATCATAGACTGTGGCTCCCTGTTCTTTGAAGCTGCTTTCTGTGTCCTCGACCCTGGTAGTTTCTGGTAGTCTACGGATGACCAGGAATTTCGGTTTTCCTAGCTGCTTGATGGCAAGGTGGATATTACCATCCAGAAACATCGTGACCAACTCGTGTTTGGTTGGGCATGTGCAGGCCACGTTGAGTCCTTCCGCGGCATGCCCTGTGAGCACAGACAGCTCGATGACGTTCCACATCCCCACCGCCAGGTCGCCATAGTCGCCCCTAGTGTACACATAGAGCAGCTGTACCGGGCCCTGAATGACAGTAGGTGGCTCAACGCCGCTGCAGTGGTTCATGTTACAGCCACTCTCTTTGTCTGACTGCATGGTGCTGCCCTCTGCATGATCCACAGTGATGGACTGGTTATCAGTTAGAGGTTGCCGCATGTATGATGATGTAGAGACTGCGTCTTTCGTAGCGGGAGAGGCTTGCGTCGCTGGAAGTCGTTTGACAGCAGAGTTAACTATTTGTGCACATCCTCTAGAAAGTCTTTCGGTGAAACCTAGGTTATAGATGAGTGGCATCAAACCCTCGGCCTTCCAGATTTTATTGTCTCCTTGGATATAGCCACCTTTTTCTTTGACCCCTATGACAACTGCTTTTTTGAAAGTTGGAAAATCAGTGGTGGGGATGCGCCACTTGATTTCTTCATTGTTAAAAGTGGCCACAATGGTCTCTCAAGGGTCTTTTCCCTGTCTGAGGCGTCGCTCCCAGCGTTCAAGAGAAAACGCCTTCACAGGGTTCACATGTGTAGATCCCCGAAAACGCGTTACCAACTTGAGTGAAAAGTCACTTTGGCCTGGCATCTTGGGTAAGTCGAGACAGGGTGTGAACAGCTTGGCTGCTAACTCTCCAATCCATTGGACGGCGTCTGGCGTATATCATATATAAGCCCACTCGCCCACTGTTGACGGACACATTCTTGCGTGAGAGGCCAAGTTATTCGCACGCACTCCAAGAAAGCAAAGATCTCGATCGTCAGCACAACTTGTACCGAGATTGTCTCAACATATTAAGGCAGCACGTATGTGAACTCTTTCGATGCCCGACTTGAGCCAGGCCAAGACCCGTAGAATTTACTTATCGCCGTGACGTACAACAAATGGCACATCTTTGTTGTCTTCAAGAAGACGCTGACGGATCCTGCATATGCTGGAAAGGATGCCAACCCGTCTGCAAACCCACGCCAAGATCAGAGTAGCATGAATGCCGTTTCCTCTCAACTTTGCAGAGGACTTTGCTGCAGCTGAGTATTTCAAGCAAGTCAAGCAAAGCATGCCGTCACCACCATCTGAAGCCCCACACTCCAGCGGAGCCAGAGAGCATTATAGCGCGTCCTGCGGCGAAGACGAGTCGCCTATCACCAAGGGATGATGGTCAACACGACGGGGAATTATGGTACCCTGTCACTCCACATGTAAGAGATCACTGAGTTGGCTATCTTCACGCGGCAAGCTGCGGAGGGCCTGGTGGACTGCTCATGCCCGTGAAACCTCTAGCTCGTCACGAAGCACCTTGATGGTGAAGGCATTCGTCATACCATCAAGCAGATAGGGAAGCCACGCCGCCTAGTGGTCCGAGGGCTACATGAAACCACAACGACGTAGGAGGTCGTCAGGGGCTTCGCGGAGCACGGCGTAGCTGTAAGGGATGTAGTCTCCATAGTGAAGCCGGGCACCGAGGAGCGACTCCCTCTCGTCGCCACTGCAGCCCTCCAAATGAAGGCGCTACTCGGCCGGGACGACCGGCTTGAGCCCAAGGAGCGTTACTGGATGCACTGTAACAGTGCTATCACTGGCACCCTGCCAAGGACCGCAGGGCAACCGAACATTGTGTTCGCTGTGGGGACGAACACAACGTTAAAAATTGCAGCGGCCCAATAGACGTGGAGTCAACGTGCGCTACTTGCGGGATTGCCCTCTCTGCCGCATACGCGGGTTGCGTCACCAGGAACAAGTCGGCAGTCAAGAAGACACGGCTGCGCCCCCAACCACCGCCCATACGCTGCTGTATTGAGTGGCGTGACCAACCAGACTGAAAAAGACTACATCAGGAAGAATATGGAGTGCTGGTTCGGTGCGGTAGCGTGAGTAGTGTTGATTTAGTGGCGTGGGCCCACACAATAGAACTGTCAATAATTTTCACACCTATAGTTCTATTGTAATGCTAATTAGGCCACTTGACTAACCTCAGTTTCAACTGCCTCCTCCCCCTCCTATTACTTTTTTATTAGGCCACTTGAGAATCTATATTTCTATTGTTCGGCCACTTGAGCGACCAGCTGGTCCCACTAACCCCAGTGACACCTCCCCCTCCTATTGCTCCTTTGTTAGTTCACTTGAGCGACCACCTGGCCCCACTAACCCCAGTTACACTTCCCCCGCCTATTGATCTTTTGTTAGGCCACTTAAGCTACCACCTGGTCCCACTAACCGTCACCTACCTTCCCCGCCCCTCTTGAGTGACCAGGTGTGAAGCAACAGCTGCCTCCACCCACCCCACATCAACCAGTCTTTTGTGGGACAAGCAGATGTTCACACACAATGGCATTATACGTTTCTGCTGCCAACGCAGGCTCACCCCACTACCCAGGCACGTCTCCGGGTCTGAAATCGCTTAACCACCCTCACTCAAACAAGCAGGACTAGGCAGCCCAACCGGCCTGTTGACCTCGTCTGGTACTGTTGTTCTCGTCCGTGTATCGGCTCAACAGCGGTGACTCAAAGCGTTTTACAATAGGGTTATCGTTCAAGCATGAATTTCAGCCAGTAATAGTTCTCGAAAAAGTGGGCCATACTAACATTTGAAGAATGGGACGTGCTGACTCAAGTATTGGATGTTGTATCAGATTTGTTCAACACAGCCAGCGCCCAGACTGACGTTCCACTCCGCGAGCACACAGTGTCCTGCCATACTGTTGCCAGAGCCGGCGCTAGGAATTTCGGGCCCGGGGTAAAATGGGAGACCTTTTTTTTTCCCCTACAAAATGGCCAGGCGACAATGAACGTATTCATGGCTTCATGGCCTGAGGGCCCCTAAGTCGGTGATCGGGCCCCCCATCAGCCGGCGGGGCCCGGGTACTTTTGACCCGCTTACCCCCCCCCCCCCCAACGCCGGCTTTGACTGTTGCCGGAGTGAAAACAATATACTTCAACCCAAATGCTGATCCTGCCAGCGGCGTCTACTTCGGTGATTCGACCTGAAGAACCTCATCGACGCGCAGCCTGCACTTACCAGTGCCTTGGCCATCAAGAAGAGGAGGAGGTACTTAGTTTCAAGGTACTACACAGAATTTGTGGACATTTTATCTAGTAAAGTGCTACAAGACTTTTATATGGCCACAGTGAAAAAACTGGTTGATATGTACATTAACGAAGTTGATGTGGCTCGAGCTACGTACAGTTCGTCATTGGATTATAATCTACTCAAATATAAACTTATTGTATATAAAAATTTACTTGTATTGCACGATGTTAATAACATTGTAATTAAGATTACAATCCTGGGTATGATGTTCGTGGACTGTATTTGATGCCTGTGGACAACAATTGCTAGAACTGATGTGTTCATCTATATAAATATTTTTTTTGATAAATACATGTATAAAAAGTATAAATAAAAATGCATTATATTTGATTTGACTTCTTTTTTTTTCACCCACCATTGGGCAATTAAGTATACATTTTCAACAGCACATATAGCATTACAAAATAAATGTTCTTCACAAAGTTTTATAAAATTATTCTTCCTGAGTTCTCGTAGAGGTGGACATCCTAAATCTTCGATATTGTAGCAAATTTTATTCCTGATAATCTTCTGAAGCCATCGAGCCTTCTTCAGTCCTTTAACATGTATAATTGCGTCATCTACATTGTTGATTGTAAGTAGAATAGTACATAGTCTACTGAAGGTTACACCAGTTGCATTCCAAGGTATTCCATGGTAAATATGTTTCAACCATCTCGTTGTTGGGTCGTTACCTCCATGTTTAGTGAGTTTATAGAGATGCAATGTGTAGCGATAATGTTGTCTGATTGTACCCTCGTACTACACACACGGCAACTTCTTTGAAGATAAACGCTCCTTCTCTCGTCTTGAATCCTTGCGCGTCCAGGAAGATGGCCGTCATAATGAACGACGTTGGATGGTGCTACACCGTATTATTTGAGTTAACGCACAACACTTGTTAGCGGCACGTATTCCACAACACAGTCGTGAAGGATTAGGCAGTATGCGGCGGTGTAGTCTGGAAAATTCTCAGTGCTATCAAACTCCATATGAATATCCACAGGCCCGGTTCTTACCGACTCGTTTTAATGCGAACAGTCAATTACGGCAACAGGAGCAGTGGTGATAAGGTCTTCTCGGTCTAGTAGTGGAGAAGGATGAACTCGTTCTTAGTAAGCCTGCTGGAATCTTGCATACATGACATACAACACTTTCGTTCGGTTTTTCTTAAAGTCCAAATTCATGTTCTCGTACGGGTACGCTACATCATTTAGGAACACTTTGACGTTGGCGAGATTACAGTGGTCAAAGAGGGCTGCACATTCCGTTTCCTGTTTGTTTGAAATCCCAGAACCACAAACCTAGGTTTCTCCAGTTGCGTTGATGTTTTCAAAGACCAAATTTGAGACTTACCTATGGGAAACGGTGGGTACTCCAACAGATCCCAACTTCTAAAATTAATGTGAAATGGCTTCCCACTGTCTATATTATTAAGCACCGCTAGTTTTTCTCTTTCACTTACTTGCAAATAAGACACCATCCAGGCGAGCTTACTGATAGTAAATTTACTTTTCTGAGGGTTTGAATTGCCTTGTACATAGAATTTGTATCGTCCCTAGCTCGAATAAGTATTAGTTCTTGTTTTACATTTGCAAGTATCCTTTTAAAGTCTTCACAAAAACCCAAGAGCATACTCAATGGAATACATACATTGAAGTAGCCATTTCCAAGATCGCGTTGCTCCCATCCTGCGTTCTTCAACATACCAATTTGTTAAGGGCCGGTAGAAATAAAAGTCTTGAATGTGCTTGTGACACCTATATTCCTCAAATAGAAACGCGAATGCATTGTATGTGAGAAGTGAATTCGTAGCTCTTGCTCCATCAGATTTGACAAATCTTCCTTCAATAAGCAAGTAACTTTCGTCTGGCAGTGTATATGTATCTTGGTTCTGAGTAGGTATCCGAATTTCATCATTATTAGATGGTGTATGCCGTTGACGACTCAAAAACTTTTTACTCGTCACCGACACACCAAATTCCACCCTGGATGTTATATCAAGCATCTCATCCATATTTATTTACTGTATAGCCTAACGACTGTAGGAAGGAAAGGGTAGTAGGTGTTAACCTTTTCACTGTCAGTTCGCTACTGACAATTGGTTGAGTCTGACGCTTGTTATTATAACGAGCGCCCAATCTTTATATGTAGTAGTAATAGTTTCTCCGCTGAAATCCACTTAATTGCCGTCCTGGTTGACAACTCTAATGTGAATGTTATTGAGCGTTTTCACCGTGATGGGGAGATAGATGACGTTTGCAGGTACTTCTAAAATCTTGTACCCTGGTGGTACTGTTCGAAAACTCGTGTGGTGTATGTCCCAGCTTATCGTTGACGTTA